>CM053793.1:240762949-241362949 GCA_028749045.1 Cupressus sempervirens
AGGAAAGCTACAAAGACAAGCCTAGCCAAACCAACTACAAAGGAAGATACTAGGGCTACAACATAGGTGGCAAAAGAATAGAAGAAGTAGAAGGCTACATAATAAGGAGGACTTGTAGAGTAGAAGAAGAGAAGAAAGTAAGTTGCACCTCCTAAATCAGATGAAGAAAGAATAGAGTCTGATGAAGAGCAATTTAGATTGGTAAGACATTCCACCACATCTAAATTGGAAAGAATTTGTAATAACATTAGAGAAAATGTAAATTTAACCGGTTTAAAGACCATATATTTTAATAAGTTTTCAAAGGAACAACAAAAAATAGTGGAAGAGTCCATCTACACTATGATGGCTAAGTTCAAGACCACCCCACTTGAACTAGAAAATTCAATGCCTAATGAACTAAGCTCATTAGTTGAAAATAAATGGAATTACTATCTCAAAATGGAGAAAGAAATAAGGGAGTTAACATTGGCTCATGTAATGCTAGAATTTACTAAAGGTCAAATAAATAAGGCTAACAAAAAGCATGGGAGCAAATTTGAACCCAAATACAAAGCCTTTAGAATTTTGCAGAACCAAATAGAAGATGTTGTGCAAAAGTCCACACAAATATGGAAACTGATCTATGGATTGACAACTATGAAGGAAGGGTAGGTAGACCCATTTGAAGGAAGAAATTATAATGAGGAAGGAGAGAAAGAAAAAGAAGAAGAAACAATGGAGAAGACACAGGGTGAAGAGGCAATAGCTGAAGAGCAACAACCAGAACAGAGTGTCCAAGACACCCAATTGCCACCACCAAGTCCTCCACATACAACACCTACAAAAATAGTAATTGTAAAGGATGTTCCTGACACATTAGGTCAGAACATCAATCATTTAACTATAGAGGATCTAAAAAAATCCTTCACCAAACCTCATTGCAATCATAGCTATGTACAAATCCAATTTTGGTGAGTGTGGATGAATCACAAAAGGCTATAGCAGAGATAACAATGGAGAAGTAAAACACACAAGAAAAATATTCTCAACCTCCCATAGCTATAGTAGATCAACCTAAACAACAAGAAGCATAAGATAAAATTGCTAAGGTTGATCATGAAGTCACAACAATAACAATTTTCGAGGAGCCAACAAAAGAACAAACAAGATAAAATATTCCTACTACACAAAGACAAGGTGCACCTCCTCAAATTATCATTATTGATCAAGGTAGTAGAGAAGAGAAGAAAGAAGAGGAGAAAACCCCTAAAGAAAAGGAGTAGGAGACAATACAGACATTGCCAAACTTGCCTACCTTGGGGACTCCTACCAAAAATTTGAGCATTGATTCAATACCATTATAGATTTCAGCACCAGGCTCAAGCTCCACCAAGGTTGCAAGGGTACTTCACTATGGAGACCCTCTACTTGATGAAGAAATAGTCATACCTAGTTATGACTCTAGAACTATGAACCTAGCATAGATAAATGAAGCGCAAGAGGCACTAGAGAGAAGGAAGGAACAAGAGATACTCAAAAATGAGTATAGACAAAAGCAAGCACTTGTGGAAATCAAAGACATATTTCTTGATGCATTCAACTTGCAAATACCTAATGAAACCTAGCCTATCATGGAGCAATTGTCCAACATAGTGGACCAGGTACAGAATGAATACCTTGAAACTAATTTTAAACTATTAAAATGGTCAGAAAAGAAGTTTTAGATGAAAGTCAATGATAAAATATCTAGTGAAATAGCACTTTCACAAGTTGAATTGGCTAAGAAGATTTAAAAGTGAAAACAGTACTTGAGAATGTATTCTCATTGTACTCTAAGTTGTGTGATTCATCATATTTCACATAAGAAACTAGCTAAAGGATACTGAGCTTGGAATGAAATCTCAAGATTTCTAGCTCATAGCTACCCAAAGATCCAGCTCAGAGTGAGAAGCACTTTGCAACTACACTTCACACATAGAAAGAGTTAGCTATATTAATAGTAGAAGAGGTCAATATCAAGGCCAAATTGATGCAAATTTAATCTTCTATTACCCCACACTTAGAAGTACTCCATAAGGAATAGGCCTATGCAGAGAATTTTCTAAAGAAATATTTGAATCTTTCTACTTTAGAAGGCCTTGTACATCTTGCAACAAAGATAGCCATCCAACACAAATCATTGGAGATTTCTTTAGACAATTGATATGCTTCTCTCAGGATGATTATGGAGGTAAATAAATTTTTTTTGGCAAAATATTCTATTCATTCTTAGGACCCTTCGACATAAGTGTCAAAAAGGGGCAGATATAATATTTTAAAGGAAGATGTGAATAAGAATGGGAGATAATACATTCTTTGATGGAAGTAATAAAGAATATCCAAAGGGGAGATATTCAAATTCACATTTTGAGGAAGTAATAAGGGAATGAAGCCAAAAGGATGCAAAACTGCAAGAAGATGTGAAAAGGGGAACAGATATAGAGTACAAGCAGAAATAGGGTATATAGAAGCAAATTAAGACAAGGAAAAAGTGTATCAGACACATCAACATGAGACAAATTCAGCACAAGAATCTTTGGTTGCAAAAATAGAGTTTTTGGTTATAGAATTGGTACATCAGCTCAGGGGGAGTTACAGGATTCTGAGGTATATAAAATTTTTGAATTTTTTTTTGAAGTCTTGTACATATGCTAAACAGAATATGTAGTATACTCATATAGATCAGATGCATAATGTTTAGTTATGTGTTTTTGCCACTCATGTCAAAGGGGGAAATTGTTGGTCTCAGATTGGTTTTGACATTTGATGGTCAACATACTTAACCAATTCTCAAGATGATGTTGAGTGTAATATAGAAGTTGAGATATAGTGTGTGCCAAGCCAAAGAATTCAGTAGGTGTTGAGTGAACTTCAGGTGCTGAGTGATCTTTAGGTGTTGAGTGAAGTTCAAGTGCCGAGTGATAAGTGATGCCAAGCCACTATAGATGTCAAGCAAAGAATAGATGTCGAGTGAAAAAAAATTACTATAAGAGTCAAGTGAGATAGTTTTCCTATATGTGTTGAGAATTAGCAATTAGTAAGTGTCAAGTAACATAGAATTGACATATGAGTTTGCACCTTCACAAACTCAGATGTAAACCATTTTTGAAGCCAACATGGGATGAATCTCAAAGGATCTTGAAGATAAGATTGAATCTTTTGCATTACCTATGTAATCAACATGTAACCAATGAGAAACATGGAGAAGGCATGCAACCAATAGGAAAAGTGAAAGAAATGAGTGGGAAATGAAGATTCAATATTGATCATAGATTCATACCTAACCCTAAGTCTTCAAAATCTTTAAAAGGAGGAAGAAACCCATTATGCATATGCATGAGAGAGAAGTGTATGGGTGAATCATAGTGAAGTGTAGAAGGGTGGAAAATACTTAGTGAAGAGTAGAAAAACATTGTAGAATCCAATTGATCAAGAATAGAGTATCAGAGTTTCAAAGAGTTTCATATTAGATCAAGCAAGGATTAGAGAAATCTGAGTAGAACAAGGATCTATAATCAGTAATTAAGGATTGCAAGTCATCAGGTCAAGATTTTCTAATACTCTCTAGCAATTTTATTAGGTATGGAAATCCTATGAACTTAGTTTGGCCTAATAGCCATTTGTAAATCCTTTAACAGAGTGGCATTTCAAGTGAATTTACTAAAGTCCTTTTACTAGGCCCACTTCTAATAGGGTGGTTAAATCCTTTAACCAGGTCACTTTAATAGGGTGTAAAGTCTTTAATAGGATAGGCCTTTCATAGGGTAGACCATTGAAAGTGGTCAAACTTTGTAACCTTGGACAATTACATATTGCTACATTAATACTTTGTGGGTGTCATCCCCACCCTAGTTTTACCTTCTCATTTTGGAGGGTTTTTGAGTTACCAAATCCTATGTTATTTGTTTTCATGCATGTCTTTATTTTCATGTTTATTAGATGAACTAGATGCATGTGAATGATTTCAATTAAAAGGTTTTAAAGAGGTTAAAGTTAGTTACTTTTGATTCACCCCCCCTCTCAGAAGTAAATATTCCCACTTGTAAATTCCAACACTCTCATGGATGAGACTCAGAATGAAACTAAGGATATGTTTCTTACTTTATTCTTGCTCCAAAATTTCAGTGTGTTATGACATGTTGTGTTGCCATCAATGCCAAAGAGGGAGATTGTTGAAATAATTGATTAATTGTGTATTGTCTTTGGTGTTACACAAAATGTCATATCATTATCAGTCAGAGTATACTGATCTCATTAAGGCATTGAAGATTTTTTTTTATGGCTATCGAGCACTCCAAAGTTTGTTTAGTTTAGAAGGAAATGTCTACGAAGCTCACTCAGGCATCAAAGGAAAGTTGAATGTTAACCAAGCTCACTCAATGAATGAATAAATGTTTGATGGTACCATTGTTAACCGAGTTCACTTGGTTACCAAAGGATTTGTACGAGTATGCAGTGTTAACAAAGTTCACTTGGTTAACACAAGAAAATCATTTTTAAGTTAGTATCTACCAAATAGGGTCAGCTAATAAAGGATTGTCTTTTTTGGCATATTGAGTTTAATTGATTTATCTATTGGTTCTAGCCAATTGAGAAGATGGATATTAATTATTCTAAGTTGTATTTGAGCTGACTTGACAATATGAAAGCTATAAATAAAAATTCAAGTTAAGGGTGAGAAGTAAGAATGCATTGAAATTAATTGAAGATTTGAAGATGCTAAGAGGAAGCAAATCAGAAGGATAAGTAAAATATCCTTAAGAAGCTGAAAAGATACATTCAATTAGGAAGGATTAGGTATAAGCTAGAATTGAGATCTATAATTAGGAATTTAGTTGCATCCAAATTAGGTCATGTCATTGTTACTCTCTAACAATTGTATCAGTGATCTAAATCTCTTAATGGAGATGGCTTAATAGCTATTTGGAAATCCTCTAAAAAGGTCATAGTTCTATTGAATTATTTAAAGATATCTAACAAGGCCACTCCTAATAGTGTGAATAAATCCTCTAATAGGATCACACCTAATAGTGTGTTTTGTAATATTTAACAGGGTTGGCTCCTAATAGGGCTCACTTCAGAAGAGTGAAAAAATAGTAACTAGTTACAATTAGTGGTTTTTCCCAAATTGGGTTTCCACGTTAAATCTTGGTGTCAAATGTGTTCATGCTATTTCTTTTATGTGGTTGCAACTAAGTTAAAGTAATGATAATCACATATAACATCTTAAGTTTTTTATGTTAAGTACTTACCAAGCAATCTCAATATTTATTGAGTTACATCATTTTATGTGTGTTTTACAAGCATTACCAGAGTTTAGTTTTTAGAGTTTTATTTTGTACTGACATCTAAGGGATCTAAGATTTATTTTTGTAGTAACTGTTTCACCCCTCCCCTCTCAGTTACTCCTCTTATATTTCCAACACTTTATACTACAGTACTAAAGCTTGTGGGTATCATCCCCACTCTAGGTTTACTTTCTATTTGGAAGGTTTCTAGGTTACCAATTATTGTGTCAAGTGTTATGAATGTTTTATTTCTTTTAGACTTTCATGCATGCAATTAGATCAGATTAGCTTATAAGGGATTAATTGGTGAATTGAAGTAAAAGTTTTATTGGTTCATGATTCACCCCCACATCTCATTTACCTTTCTTATTTGTACATTTCCAACACCCTCATGATCATATTCTTATAATGGATAATAATTTTTCTAATTATTCTCATGATGATAGTAATTCCCTACACCTTCCTCCTAGCCAAGTCTAAAATCTTAAAAAATAATTGCACAAGTTGGCAAATAGTTTAGTTCAAGAAAAGCATGATATAGAAATTATTTCCACTATATAATTCATAAGGAAACTCATTAAAAATTATGGACACAAAAATTACCCTCTTGCATGTCATTTCACATATTGTTAACTCCAATCTTAAACTTTATCAGATAGTGCTAAAAAGATAGGATATGTTCCTCTTTCTACAAATGTTGAACCTTCTGTACCAATTTACACTTTTATTCCTAGCATTCCTACTTATGTGGCACCACTTATTAACACTTTCATCCAAGTTTCCAATCCTACCACCATGATTTTTCCTAATCCTACTATTCCTATGAGTGCCCCACCTATTTCATTACCTTCACCTATGCCTTCCTACCATAATTTTTCCTTTATGTATTCTAATCCTCCTCCAAATATTTATACAATTATTTATGCCTCTTCCAACATTCCTTCTTATTCTCATAAATTTCCTAGCACATCTAGTGTATCCCTTCCTATCATTTCCTCTACCAGTTCCACCATTAATATCTTACCTCAAATGGTTTCTTCATTAAAGAAAAATAAACTTTCTTCATTAACTTTATCCATATTCAACATTCTCACATGTGACATTGCTAATACTTTGTCCTTAGACATTATCCAAGTCATTATTCCTCCAAAAATTGAGATCCCTCATCTTGAGACTTATAATGGTAAGGTTGATCTTCTGGCTCATGTTAAAAGTTTTGAGACCTTGTGTAATAATTGTTTTATGAAAATATATCAATGACTAAGCTATTCACTATTACCTTCTAAGACAAAGCTTTGCAATGTTTTTTCTCCTTGCCTCATTATTCTATTGATTCCTTTCAAAAATTGTCCAATGCTTTCATTCAACAATTTTGAAACAATATTGGTCCTCAAGTTTCTTTGACTACTTAATGCATTGTAAACAAGGAGTTAACAAAGGAAATTGATAATTTTATTAGTAGATTCAAATATTTACATTTTAATATTTATTATCCTATGATTGATGTTGATATACAATGAATATTTATTTCTAGTTTGTAAAAGGACATTTGAGATAAGATTATCCTTATGGAATTCAATTCATTTTCACAATTTTTTGTAGTTCTTCATAATTATCAACTACAAGTAATCAATTTGAGAGAAACACTCCAGTGGATGATTTTTCCATTGATAAGAGTGTTAGGTCATCTCATCCTAATAAGCTTCGTAAACCTAACATCTACATCAAGATCAACAAATCATCTAATATAGTAGATGACCAAGTGGAAACAAAATACAAAGGTATGTGCCCCTTGTACTTTATTTTTTGACCTAATCATACATATAATCCATTGTGTGAATATTTTCATTATTTAATGACAAAGTTACTTAATGCAAACAATATAAATCTTGCTACCTTTTGACCAATGGACCCAAGAAAATCTCTTTGTAGATTGTTTGATTCCAAATATTTTTTCCACTATTACCATAAAGGTGGTTATGATAATAAAACGTGATATTATTTGAGGAATCATATCTAAGATCTGATTGAATTTAATGCAATGTCTATTGATATTTATTTTAATTAGGGAAATAAATCTATTGACCCTCCTAATTATAATTTATAAATTTATACTACTCCTTTACCATATAACTCTAACAAAATTATTTCCCAATACTCTTCTTCTACTACACATATTATTTATGATGAAATTATTGAATAAGCCAACCATGTTGTTAACCATATGGAGAATTCTCAACATAAATCTAAAAATCAACCTTTTTTTGAACCTAAACCTTGCATTCCTATGATAAGATAATTAAAGAGCTAGATAGTCCTCTTTATATTACCACTTGAGTGGGTTGTATTCCTTCTTGTGGTGTTTTAGTTGACTCCTCTTCCATGGTGACTATCATAACTAAAGAAAATATTTTTCATAAAGGATCAAAAAATGATTTTTATGATACATCCTCTACTTGGATTCAAACTTTCAATGGTTTTCTTTATTTTCCTCATGGTTCTATATCTTTTCCTATAGAACTTTTTGGTAAATTTGTGGATATTGCCTTAATTGTTATTGCTACTTTTGATCAATTTTAAGTTAAGCTTGGCATTCCTTGGATCTCCTCCATGGAATTTGTGGCTTCTCCTATTCATAATTTTATTAAGTTTCCTTTTGATAAAAATATCAAGATCATCATGCATAGCAAAGAAAATGAATATGGGTGATAGGGAAGAGAATTCAATAATAGATGCTCTTAACTTTAGTTACAATCATGATATGGGTGATGCACAACTGCCTCCTGGATTCACGTTCCATCCCACTGACGAAGAGCTCATAACACATTATCTCATTAGAAAGGTTTTAGACAGTAATTTCATAGGAAGGGCCATTGCTGAAGTGGACCTCAACAAGTCTGAGCCTGAAAAAAATTCACAACTATGGATAAATTGTCATTTAGAACTATTTTCACTAGCAGCCAAGATATCAATCTGCATCAAAGATGGAAGAAGTTGAATAGAAATCAATACACATCAACATCATGAGAAGAAGTGATTTGGTTAATGAATTGATTACTAAATCAATATGGATAGAACACCTATGAATGGATTCATTGCCAAAATTTACCATGCTTGGTATACAATACAATTTGATATACAACACATCAACATGAGTGAAATGTCTTGGGAGCATGGGACTAATAAATACAAAAAAATTTGGTCTTTCAGTTGTTCTTTCTTGCCCCATTTCCTCTCAATGTGTATGCCTAAAGACTAGTAAATTTACTACAGTTAAGTGCATAAAAGGCATGGTTATTGAGATAGATCAAGTTTATCAAGCCATCAAAAATGAATATTTTCTCTATACTATTTCAAAATGAATTTTACAAAGTAACCAATCATTTTTCACTCCTAAGATATATGCTCATTTGTCAGGTTTTCAAATACCCTTAGATACAGTTGATGTTTCTTTGCTATGAATTGCCAACGCTATAAAAATTCACTCCTATTGTACAAGCTCTTTTAATCCATCTATTGATGGTTCAAATTTAAATTTATAGCTGAATGGGCCAAGAAAATTTTTAGGACCAAACATCACGTACTTAGCTCATAGGCAATCAATTTAGAAACATCTCCCAAAATGAGTTAGAATAGAAACTTCAAATATTTCATTTTGTTTAAAAATGGACAATTTGTGTTTGATTTCAAAAGCATAAGATCTATAAAATCCTTCAACAGTGCAGATTATAAGTGAATCATGCAAGATTCAATTTCAATATTTCATAAGAATGTTAGAGTAAAGCTCAATGGAAACTTACATAATATTGATGCAGATCCTTGTCATGAAGCTGTGCAAAAAAATGATTAGCCTTGATAATGCACCTAGTGCCAATTTTTGCCATTCCTGGAAGCAATGGGAGTCACACTCCCTTGCTTGAAAATTATGTTGTTCCAGCTACTACAATCTCAGATGGCCTAGGCACATTAGGGCTTGAAGGAGCCTGCAAAGTGACATGCTCCATCTTTTCCACAACTTCACCAACTCTAGCTTCAATAACAGGTTCAGCCCCACTACCAGATTCAATCAGAAAAAGGAACTGTGGAGCAAAGGACTATACTGGTGCTATTGCAGCCTATTCCTATTGATAAGGCTATTGATGTTTATATTGTTAAAAATAGTCTATTCTTGTAATGATGTTTATATTGTTAAAAATAGTCTGTAGGCCATAAAATCCATTAGAATCTATAATATCATGCTATGAACAAAATTTAGAGTTTTTAATGCAAGCCTGAACAATGTTTAAGTATCTAAGGCACTAGGACAACTATTGTGTTCAACGAGCATGGTTAAGGCATAATGGTTTTAATAAACAAGAAATTAATATTGGGGAGTACTCACAATGTTTGGAATACAAATGTAGAAACCATTAATGTCAATTTACCACTTTAAAACACTGCAACTATGCAAGTACACATCAGATTCCTAGCTTAGGCAATCTATGGTGTCAAATAATTTGACATGTAACTATGCTAATTTCTCCATATTTACCAAAAAAACAAAATACAAAACTATTCTAAGGAATACCCTGGAAGGCTTCCTACATTGATTGAAAATACAACATACTTAATCATAAAAGCAAGATTATATAATATTATGGAACATTTCTTAAAGGTTACAACTCGTACACACTCCAATCTAGAAATAAAATTGCTAAAAATTATGAACTATGTCATAAGAAAACAAATCAACATAACAATTTTTGCAATCTTCAATCCAGAAACAACAATCATATGAAAAAACCAACTTAACAATTTGGGCTATCTCCATTACCTTGTTCTTTGTGAGGCCCATCTGGATAACTCCCTTAGGATTGAGCTTTTCATCATATGGATTCTTTCTATACTCATCCTACCCAACAAAATAAGGAGATTCCTCTCCATGGGTATTGCATGTAGCCCTCCTAGAAACACTTGTTCTATTCTTATTTAGACCTAAACCCATACATTTTTCCCCACATATGCTCATCCTCATTATCAATAGAAAGAAAAAAGAAGTAGCTCAACTCAAGCTCAAAAAAAAGAGTTGAATTTGACACTTCTCCAATCTAGGAAATGATCAAATATAAATAGTGTGGGCACCTTTGAAATCAAGAAACAGTGGGCTTATTAATCCTCTTTGCCATCAGTTTCTTTTAGCACAAATTGCGATGCATCGATGACACCTGGGGTCTAGACAAAATTTGGGAGCTTCACTATTATGTGTCGATAGAGAGTGGAGGAGTCAACTTCAAGCCACGTAGTTTGTGACCTCGTAAAACACTATTTATATTTGATCATTTCCTAGATTGGAGAAGTGTAGAATTCAACTTTCTCCTAAAAAAAGATGCTTCAAGTCATTGTGTAAGCAACACTTGTAAATCATTAAACTTTAATTTATTTTCTTCGTCATCGTACTTGCATAAAAGAGACTGTGTTCCTAACAATGTAGGAAGGACTTTGTAGCTTATACTGAAGTCTGCTTTCAAGAGTTTGGAGATAGAGATTACTACTCATTTATTTGTTTGTATTGGTCATTTTTTTCCTAAGTAATTTTTTAAAATTTAGATTAAAACTATGCTTCATATATAATATTATTAAAATATCCAAGGCAAGAATATGCACTCTGAGTATTCTAGACTATACAAAGTGGAGGTGTATGTGGATATGGATATATGCTTTTTCAAAATAGGCTTAATTAAATTCAAATGTTAAAGAATGATGAAGCAAGTGAATGTTACTGCCCCAACATTGGTAAAGCTGCCGAGTCTATGAGTTTGTTCTTGCAGCAATTTTTAGATTGAAATGGGTATGGGAACCTTAATTTTTATATTAAATTAAGGCTCCATCAAAATGCATAAAGGGTATTTACATGAAATAAGAATGATACAACAATTACATATAATGAAAGCTACATATAATAAAAGAGACAATGATATCAAAGTAGTTTATTAAAAGAGAATGAAAGTCAAAGTATGTTGGCATGTGAAAAATACAAGAGGGATCCAATATCATGCAAGCAAACAATATATTATTCAGTGATATAGTCTATGATTATGATTATCATTTACTTCTTTATTCAAATTTATTTTGGTACCTGAGCCACAAATAAGGTAGATTGATTGTCCATGTTAATTCTCTTTGAATCAAGAAGCAATTGAGAAACACCATTTTCTCTGTCAACCTGCATTAGATCCAAAAATAAGTTATGCTCCATTACTTACATCAGAAGAGATTTCAAAAAAAGCATGCTATCAATCTTAGAAACTAAGTTGTACATACAATACATGTCCAATGTTACCATATTACAAATAGTGGATTAGCCTAGTAGCTAAACCTGGTACTTGTCATAGAATGTGTATAAAGTTCAATCCCTATCAAGCAGTTGGACTTCATGAAAAAAAAAATTGTTCCACAACCATAACTGAATAAACCCAACAAGAGGAAGTTGCAATTAGGAATACAGATTTAATTTGAAGATGTGTCTATAACCATAGATATTACAATTCTGAAGGTAGCACTAAAAATATCAGAAAGTTGAGGCCATAATTAGGAAAGCTAAACAATTTCTAGCAGTCATCTTTAAAGAACTCCAACACTAGCTAGAAATGGTTGGTCCTTACACATTCTTTGCAAGCTAGATGCAATGATAAAGATTTATTTGACAAATGTCTCTAGAGCACCATCAAAAAAACTTTTTTCTACATTCATAGTTACTAAAGCACACAATTTCTTAACAGACACAATAAGAATTCAAGGAAAAAAAGGATAAATAAATAAAAATTGGAGAGATGAGATATTAGTTTTTCTGTACATTACGAAGACCTATTCATTTGTGATACCTAGTTCCTAAGAGGATATGATATGAGTTTTAAAATTTTCTCTTAGCATCACAGAACACCACCCTTAATCTCTAGCTAGTAATGTCTAATGTAGAATACTTTTATAATGAAAAATATTTATTTGAAATACATAAATATATAAAATGGCATATAGAAAATTTCTCTATTATATTAAGGGCCAACAACAGAGCAATAAATTGGTAGAAGATAAAAGAAAATTGCATACAAGTAGACTAACACAAGTAGAAAGAATGTAAGAACAAATAATGAGATATTGCTCATTGTATATAGATTAACCTTGAGGAAATTTGAAACATAGTTTGGAGTCAACAACAATTAGTTTATCACCCATGAGAGATAGAGGTAGATCAGGCCAAGACTCCAAAGAATAAAAGTTAGAAACCGAGAAATCAAATAAAAATGCCAGTAATGATAAAGAAAACTCTTTTTATATATATCAAGATTTCTCTTGCAAAAAATTATACATTTTAAATGATCCAATCATCTAAAACTGCAAACAAACCTAGTTGAAAGCAATAAACAGACATACATTACTGATGGTAAGTAAATCACAATAACCATGTACAAAGTTGCAAGCAACACTAAATGAAAAGCATCTTAACTTTAAGAAACAATGTACCAAGACATGGATAGTTATGTGCAATCACCATTTATTTAGTGTATTTACGTATAGAAAATTTCACAGGGTCTTCAACCTAGACAGGAAACAAATCCAACATCCCTTTTAATCAACTTCCACAAGATTTCAAGGAGAATAACTCAATGCAACCAATAAACCCATATCAAAATATGCTTAAAACTAAAATACCTACTCTTTTAAGTTTTGAATAACTTCAATCATCAACTTATCAGTGGCAATTGTCCTCACCCTCCTTATGAATGTATCTTTGCTAATTCTTCCTGCCTGACAATTATAGGCAATGTATAGATCTAGTCTTATGCACATTTGCTCTTGAAACTATAACACTACCTCAATGAAAATAGAAACTCTGATAAACAATGATCTACCTTGTACACATTGTATTAATGTTCCAATAATTTTATTTTAGCTGTGGGAAGAAACTTTCTAATGATAGACAATAACTCCATAAATGGCATGTTCCCCGTGCTGGGATCTCGAATAGGTTCTCTTCTAGGCACCTCTACCTTATATTGGTTTTCTTTGTTTGTGTTTATGCATGGCTCCTAGAAACCAATTAAGAAAGTATGTGCTCAACAAGCCACCTGTGGGAAAGCTCTTACAAAAAATAAGTATGTGACACATATTAATCAACATAATTATGAAATTAGACCATTCCAGATTACCATCTCATAAATAGAAAATCCATTAGCTACATGAGTATCACTCCTTGCATTTTTGCAAACATCAGAAGTAGGTTCACTTTCTCCCAATCCATCTGAACAAGATGTAACATTCAAAACACGTTATTACTCTGAGTAAACAAAACATACTACCGTCCAGATTGCAGATCGCTTAGCATAATTGAGATGGTATTAAAAAGCACAATTCAGCAATACCAAGAGACTGGTGAGGAGGCTTAAAAATGACAACATATTTTGGTAGAATGTGTGTATTCATGTAAGTGCTCCAAATAACATAATGCTTTGGATTGGCGATATCGTTAATGTCAGAATCAAACTTTTCACAACTCGGATGAAACTGAAGAGAGCTAAGAGGAACTTCCTCAACATTCCCCAAAATAACTCAGCACAACACAACATATTGTTCCCCATGAATGTCCAAGTTTGAAAATGGAACACTATAAAGAGTAAGCAATAATATTTAGTCAAACATTCCTTCTTAAATAAAGAATATGCGTATTAAAGGAAAGAATATTTTGGAATTAAAACATTTAAAAGAAATCCCCACCAAAGACATCATCTTTGAACATAATATTTCATACCTCAAGTAGGAGCAATCTTCAAGAGCAAGATAAACACCAACAACATATGTCAGACCACCATTCATTAATCTGTTATTGCTAAAACCATGTAGTATAATTGATGATATACTTGTATCGGATGCCCCATGCCATGCATATTTAACATTTGCTTTACCATGAGAATTTCTTGTTACCTCAACCTATTTGTTGAAAATCAATAGCCGAGCCTGTCCCAACCTACCTATATGTGAATTTTGATAAATACCAGCAAAACTAGTTGCAAGTCAAATTTTATTTAGGCTAGTAAGGAAACAATTTTTCATAGCTACAAACTTTGTATCGCAATCCATTAATTTGATCAATCTGTCCCCCAGATGTTCAAATTCACGAGTCACAAAACTAGAGCATTATTGGGATTCAGAAAGCAAATGGTTATTAATCACACCATCCTTAACCTCATCATGCAATACCGGGCCATTCTCCAACTAAGTTGCTTCTGTGCCTGTTCGAACCTTAATTGATGGTTTATCAAACAACTTCTTTTTTTGGAAAATCTTCATTGGTAACTCAGTGAAAAGTCTTGGCTTTGGATCCCTAGACAAGTTTGAATTTCTTAAATCTCTATACAATTCATTTTCACTAGTGGGGATCTCAGTTGAATATTTCTTGATCAACTCATCTAATTTAGCAACATTCGTTGAAGCCACATCAGCTGCAATCTTCAAATTTGACACCTTGGATAGGAGCTTTAAGTGACCATGAAAGTTATTTACGTGAGTTTTAGAGACTCCAACATTATCAGGAATGCAAATTGCATAGTTTTTGAAACATCCATATTAGCAGCAACTGTATCACAATTCTTGGTGTTTGAGGCCTCTGTTGGACTTATTCGAATTTCAATGTCAACCTCAACCTCAGAAGCAACTTCTTCATCAGCTTTATGCTCAATGATAAATTTGGGAAAAAAAGCATGAGCCATTCTCGTCAATCCAAGCGACGGACCTTTGATAGCCCGCACTCAAATCTATTTGCGACATTCGCAAAAAATCAACAACATATGGTGAGCCATCTATTGCCAACCCTACAATGGGCATGCCAGCCAAAAAATCAACTCTAAGTGAATCTAGAACTTGGATAGAAAAATTATTCCATGAGCCATTCCAAAAATACATCACCCTCATGGGAACTAAACTCTTACAAAAATTCTCATAGTTATGCAATGATGCCTTGCCAGAACAGGACTTATACAGACACCTACATTTCAAGCCTCTTTCCTTCTTGCCACGGTTGACTCTATTTTTACGTACCCACTTAGGTAATCCACTTCCTTTGGAGAAGAAAGCATATTTATTACCTTGTTCTCTTTTCATTTGAACTCTCTCCAATATTTTTTTGCTAAGGTGATAGAAATGCTTCCCCTCGCCCTTCATCACAAACAAAACCAATTTACAGCTCAAACCATTTCAACTGACCGCAAATATTTACAATGTCACCACCAAGTTAGTGTTAATCCCAAAACTAGGCTCCTAATCATTTATCAACTGACTTCAAACTAATCATGTTTTTTGATGCTGTCCCATTGCTGATGAACTTCCTCTTAAATTGGAAAAGCCTCCTACTCTCTATTTTATTGATTTTGTGTATCACTTATAGAACTCATATGACATCATAACAGTAATTGACTCGTGCCAGAAGTTGCTTCATGTCATCAAATTGTTTCCTAAAACAATAATTTTCAGCATGCTCAAGCTTATTAAAAAATAGCTACATTTCAAATTCAAATTCTCCTTCTTAGATAAATATTATCCTGAGAAGAGGTAGGAGGTTCTATTAATTCTTATCTTAAGTTTATTCTTCATCTTTCCTTTACCCTTGAATTGTGAATCAATGCAGGAGACTTTGAAGATACATCAAGTTGACATGTTTGCTTATTGTCTAGTCAATCTATCTCATTTTTCAAATGAAGGTATTACAAATGATGCTCTTGAACTATCCATGCTAGAGTAAAAGGAAGTAGAGCAGCATGAAAAAAAATCACTCAAAAAAAAAAGAAATATGTATTCCTTGTTAGTTTTCTATTTCTAATAACTAGCTCAATGAGATCTCAATATTCTAAACATAACCAAACAATATTTAATGGTAAGAAAAACATGAGTAAAAAGGGATGCAATTTATTCTTATAATAACACAACTCTTACCCTTTTAACTAATAAAAAGAGATTTGTGTACTCGTTTCACACCCTGCATGGATTAATAAACTCCTCAATATTAAAGAATGATCTATCTCAAACATGTACTTCAATCAAGCCTATAGCCTCATCAAGTTTGTTTCCATTTGAAAATATTTGATATTATTTGGTGTAAATTAAAGAGAAATATGGAAGGATAGAATATTAGAAGAGGAGGGAGAGGTGACCAACTTTTTTTTTTAATTGTACAATCAAAAGGATGATGACCCAATAGGCTAAAATATGACTTAAGCACTAAGTTACTAAATGATCCTTTGATGATAATGAATTGGAATAAGTTGTATTTGAGGAGATACAACAAACTAATGTAAGATAGAAGCCTAATTGGGCTAAATGAAAACTTATAACATAATAAAAAAGACAAAAATCAGACATGAAGTTGTAATGAGTGGAAATGGAAACCACATTTCATCACTAACATAGGATTTAAATTTGAAGTTATTTTGGAGGGTATAGGAAATCTAGATGTCATATACCTGGGTATAGGATGCCTTCTCACCATATACCTTATACTTTCTCCCAAAAAATTTAGAGATCATTCATTTGATCCTATACTTTCTAGATTTGTAATAGTAGGTTTGCCACCTATTCTTTCGATTCAACATTGGGACATGCTGCATTTTTGGGTAGAATGCTGGGGAGAAAGAGAAAGAAGTTTGTGGGAATTAGATAGAGGTCATTAGGGAGGTGGGTTTCTAATATTAAAGACACCATTCAAAAGATCAGACTCTGGTTGGGCGCCTTTGACACAACAGAGGATGCTGCCTGGGCCTATGATGAAACTACCTGTATTTTGAGAGGGAAAAATACAAGAATAAATTTTTGGCCATCTCCTTCCACTGAAGCCCATGGGACCTTAGTGTTGCCTTGAAGGACTCTAAGGATGCTACAACTCAAACTCTAGGAAGCCAAAGCCAGAAACAACAATGACAGTATGATATCTAACATCAATTCTTCAATGGATCATAGTCTTTGTAATCAATTTATGCACTCAAAACTTAATCTTGAAGCTAAAATGCCAAGCTTGGAGGAGGATAATTTATCTAAAACTGAAACATCCTAAATCCATAGATTAACCCTAGGGATGTCAAACATGGATGGAATTTTACATTATGCAGTGGCCAACAAGCTTCATGATGCTGCTAATGATTCAAATGAAGAGAAATGTCTTGAAGATCAAGATGGGTTTTTAAATCCTAGTCTGCCCATTGAGCCAAACATTAGAATGGGCTAGAGAGATGCCAATAAGGGAGCTTCCCAATTGGTCTAGACAATCCCTAAAAAGGCCTTGCCTCAGTTTATCTAGAAAACCATTTTAAACCTTGGAGTGGTTCACACAAACCCTAATAAGGATGATACAAAAATGTTACTTTAAAGTGATACAACTAGAAAACAAACAATTAGATACACAATCACCTATGCAATTGTAGTTAGGTCACACACAAGATTCAAAAGCTTCTCAATGGCTTCTTTTATCTGCAAGGAAAACACGCTCTCAATATTTTTAACAATACAAAATCAATGACAAAATATTTATAGAAATGACTAAAAATCCATATGTTTGCATCTCCATACAAGCACATACAATATTTGTAAAACTCTATGCATAGACGGTATATAGAACATTTTATTAAAAACTTTTCTAGACAATATATGTAAAACTCAATGCATAGCAAGTACTTCAAAAATTTTACTAGAAACTTCTCTATGCTTATGTAGGGCTAGACCTATGGATTCAAACTCATCTTTCTCAACTTTTATTTGGTGGTCACTTGGGAAGTAGTCCTTGGACCTCATCTTAAAGGAAATTCAATCCTCTTGTGGGTGCAAGAAAATTGATGTTTCCTTGTTCAATAATGAATGTGAATGTCAAGGTGCTGATTAGTGATATTAAATGTATACAAAAAAAAGTTCCCTTTTGCCCTGAATAATCCACCATATTGGATCAATACCTTTCATAGGAAAACTTCTAGAGTAGGCATTCCATAGAGACATCAATATACAACAAGAAATGAAAAGTTCTTCAAGCATGAAGGTTCAAGTTTACTATTGTAAGAAGACTAAGGTTATGTATAAGATAGTCACTACCAACAAGTTTCAAATGTTTTCAATGGTGTTTGCAAACCAAGGTGGTCTCCACTTTAGCTAGAAACATTTCCAAATTGAACTGAGCCACATTTTGTTATTTAAAACCTTGGTCTATCCCAATCTAACTAAACCCGTTTGCTACAATCCATTTAGAAATGTCAAATTAAGATAGCTTAAGCTATGGAGACAAGAGGTTTACTCCACAAAAAATGATAGAGAAGGAATTATTAAAGAGAAAATAGCAATGCCCAAATATCCTTTAAAATAGGGGTAACACAGTGCCGTCATGTAACATGCTTGGATAGATGAACAAGTTTTCCATAATGCCAACACTTGGTTCAATTGATTTTGCTTCAGTTGGTCCAAAAAACCCTTATAATCCCTAGAGCAATCCAAAGAAACCCTAATGAGGACTTGTCTCAATTGTTGGAAGATAAATATGGGTCTTTGAATCCTACCTCACCCACTATAAATAGAAGAATGGGCCAGAGAAACCCTAGTAATGGGGCATTCAAAATGATTGAGACAAACCCTAATAAAAAGCTGCCTCAACTACTACAGAAAAGCTACTGTAATGTGAAAGGAGGCAGGGAAGAGGGTAATTTGAGTTCTTCTTTAATCTAATTTGAGTGAAAAACTACTGTAGTCATAGCTCAGTTTCAAAAATCAATATGCATAAAGGAAGGGATCAAGTCATGAGAAGGAAGAGATCTCACTTCCTCAAAATGGGCTTTGAAATGTTCAATTTTTTAAAGAAAAATACAAAAAGAAATCAATTGTGAGGACTTTTAGGAGAAACACTAAGACAAACTTACAGATTATAATTATGGACTGAATCAAAGAAATGAAAGGAATGTTGACCAAAGAAGAATGAAAACTGTAGGCTATATTCCAGTCCACCTTCAATCCATGGTATGATTTGAAAACCCTAAGAAAAATAGACTCCAGTATAGCCACAAAAATCAGCACTAAAACAACCAGAAGAGACTATAATTGTGAATGACCTTCTTGCCCATGCTCCACTTGCTAATCTGGACAAGCAATTCGTTATTGTCAAATGAGCTCGAGGAACACAAGGTGTCAGTTAAAATGTATAGTGGCCTTCTCATAACAATGAAATAGATCAACCTTTTTTGGTGGTTGAGCCAAGTCAATGATCTATAGCATAATGCATTGGGGGTGTTGGAATATGTAAGAGAGAGATAATCATAGGTTATCAAGTGAGTTGACACTAGTGGTTAGGAATGGTGAAATTATAACTTGTGGATGGAATATATAATTGGAAGGGTTAGAGAGAGATCCTAGTTGGTTTTGGGAAGAGGATAGGATGTGAACTTGTGAAGCAGGTTGCATTGTGAAGGATTGTGTGAGAGTAATTAGACTTGGGGAGATGCAAACACAAATGAAAAGGATAGTATGTGGTAACCAATTATACATTCATGCAATCAAAGATGGATGCTAATCAAGTTTGGTGTTTGAATGATGAATTAGTCAAAGAAGTTTTGAATGACATTGTGAGTATTTGAAGGAACCTTTCACAAGGAAAGGTGTTGATGATTTAGGATAGGAGAGAGACCTCAATGTCATAGATGGGACTGGAAGTCCTTATGGGTTTTAGTTGTTGATGTTCAGCATCAACATGCAAATAAATGAATACAGAAATGGCTATATTATAAAACTATTGTCACAAAAAAATGTAGAGATGGAGATGAGGGAAAGAATGGGAACAAGGTTGGGGATGTGCCTTTTCCTTAAAACAAGATTTCCTGGTGACAATAAATTAAAGAATTATAAGTCCTTGAAATAATAATAGCATGCAGTAAGTCAACAATTAGGAAAGTAAATAGAACAACACCACATCACGACAAGGGGGACCAAAACTCATTGGAGACACACAATATGGGATAGCTATTGCATGTTAATTTGGTTGTAGCACTTAATATCAACTATATTTAGGAAGCTTATAATCAATTCCTATTATTGAGTCTTCAATAAAACATTCAAGTTGATGCATATATAGACCACTCTCTCATAGGTGTGTCCTCCTCATTAAGCTTACTCAGAGTAACTCCATACTCTACTAGAATGCATGTAAATTTTTTAGAACAAACTCTAGCTAAAGATGTGCTACCCCCATCTCCATATCTAGAAGATGTGGATATGGAGTTGAGGGAATGATCGGGAACAAGGATGTAGATGTGCCTTAACAAGAGTTCCTTTTGACCTTGAATTAAATAATTATAAGGTTTTGAAATGAAAATAGCATGCAAGAAGTTAGCAATTGGGGGAATAAAGAGCACAAAATCAAAATTGCAACAAGGGGTACACAAATTCATTGCAGAAACATAGGGTGGGATAGATGCCACATGTAAATTGGACAATAACACTTAATGTCAATTGCTATCAGGAAACTTATAAATCAATTGTTATTATTAAGCTTTCAAGAACACATTTAGGCTGACACATATATAGACCATCATCTCATAGGTGTGTCCTCCTAAAGCTTGCTCATAATAGCTCCGTACTTGACTGAAATGCATGTAAATTTTTTAGAACAAACTGTAGTTGAAGATCTACTACCATTGAACTAGATGTAATGAACCCAATGGAAATATTTCTACATATGATGTATTAGAAAAACAACACAAAAAAATCAAACAGACAAATCACCTCAGTAGTTCAAAGGGAAAGCAACTTATCATCCAATCTAAGTTGTCTTCTGGTATAACTCCTATATAGAATGATTTCGCAATGCTTGAATGCATGACTTATTCTTAGATGACATGTTTGTGGTGAGCCAAGTGTGTCAAACTGAAATATTGTCACAATAAAACTCAGCTAAGCACAAGTCCATGATAAAAGGATGAGTGGCAGATTCAACAGAGGATTAGACATTTAGCCACACTCAAATCAGTCATTGATTCAAAGCTCAAAAGTTAGATCAAAGTTATTCACTATTAAAACCATAACTTTGTATTATGGGCTAAATTTTTTGTCCAAAAATTATTGAAGAGTTCCAACCATTGGTGGGCATCGCACCAAATTTTGATCTAATTTTTTTACATTTTCCAAAAGTATTAAATGCATATCCTTATATTCAGCACTTCATGCTAGATATTTTCATATGAGAAATTAATTGTTTGTCCTCATAGTTAAACAAATCATGTTCCAAGATACTACTAAATTTTCCCAGTCAACAATATATTGTATATTGGAAGCATCCACCATAGACAACCATAAATTTCACAGGAAATGTTATTATGTATACAAGGCTCATTGATTTTTCACAAATGTAGACAACAAAACCCACATACTTTGCACTTTCTGAGACAGTCTTACATCCAAATATCTCTATTGCCACCTTGGATATTGGTGCAATAATTATGAAAAATTAAATTCTCAAGTCCTCCAAGACCAAATTGATTCCTTGATTTTTCTGGGTCTATTTTAGAATTTCCCTATATAGATAGTTTATTTTCAGCATTTCCAACCAAAATGCCATTGTTTATGTGTACCATGTAACATGAAAAAACTAAAACTAAATAAAGATGGAATGGAGGTTGAAAAATCCTCTCCAATGTTTGAAATTTATTAAACCCCTAAGTAACCAAATTTTGAGAAGAATCTTCCAAGAGAGATTCCATCATGTATGGGGCACTTATACTTCTACAAGAATCTATACTGATCAAACTCAATGATGCAACTAGCTTGCCAAAATCAATATTAGAGACATTCTTATATCTAAATATGGCAGTCCTCACCAAGTACTTTACTAAGAAAAACTTGAAATTCAAGGCCCACTGATATTGTAGAACCCAAAGGATTCACTTGAATCACTAATATTGATTTTTTATGGAACTTCCATGCTATTTATTTTTGTTGATTTTCAATGGAAATCTAGGCATTATAGGTATAGATAGTTGTAGATTATTATAGAAAACAAAATGAAGAACAAAAAATTGATTAAAAAATTGCTCATTCATTAAAGATGCCATTGTACTATTCTAAGGGATTCAGTTCCTATATAGGAACCAGTCACTATCTAGATGTTGAGGGAGACTCTCTATAGTCAGGGCATCTCCCTTCATATCCATGGAAACCCCCCTTATATACATGGGCATGGGAATGGGAGATCATCCATATGTCTAGATATCCCCATCCAACCATATCCATCAGAGGAGAGGGATCAATCCTTTCAATCATCCAGCCATGTCAATCTATATAGAGGGGGTAGGGAGGGTGAACTATAGATAGTAGGGCCATTGGGACTTTAGCTTTGCATATGGCCCTATATAGAGAACTAGGACATATGACTATCCATATCTTAGTTGCTCTACATCCAGGTACATGACGGGCATTTGACTACGGACTAAAGAGACCAATGTCCCGTAGCTCAGGTAGGGGAATAATAGCTTGGCCGCATTAAGAATAAAAATAGTAGGTAGCAGGCTGAAGAAGACTAGTTTAGAAAACATGTTCCACTTACCTCAGCACGACTGAATTTCCAGTTGGTTTAGAGAGCACAAATTTGTCTTCACTCTTCATGAGAGCCAACTTTGGATCGATTCCATCAAATTTCAGAGTAAAATCTCCCGCTCTCTCCTAAGAAATTTACTTCCTGCCTTCCTCTCTGCCATAACAATGAATTAGGGTGCGCGAAATGAAAAACCTGCCTTCCTCTCCACCATAACAATGAATTAAATTTTTTTATTTTAATATAATGAACCAATGTTGGTCAAAATTTCAACCAATACGGGCATGGATTCTTCAAAAAAAACATTTTTCCTTGCCTATTGTGACCAGTTTGACCCAATTTGACCCCATTTTAATAAATGGTCAAAAATTTTGGTCTAAAAATGGGGTCAAATGTACTAGTGAAACATGATAATAATATTTGTATCGTGGACTCTATTTCAATTAATCTAGTTAAAGAAGACACACTTGATGATTTTATTTATACTAACAACAATATGCATGCTAGCGATTCTAATTATTTATATAAGATTGTTGATCTTGACCATAATTTACCACATAATTTTTCAATAATTATTAATCACTCCTACTATCAAACAAAGTGACCTATCTTCATAGTACAGTCCTTTTTTGGAACTCTCTATTATTTATTCTATCATGCTTGACATTGTTCCTTGAATTAGTTTCCCACCTTCATTAAACATTATAAAAAGGTATTAGAGGGCATGTGATACAATTAATTATCTCCTCTTGTATAGTGGTCTTTATGTCTTTTCCTACTATATTATGCTTCCCCATGATGTATTTCTTATTATATATTTTGAAAAACCCTTTGTACTCCATTGGTAAAATGCAATAAATGAATTAAAAATGTTGTCTTTATTCTTTTCTATTTTTACTTTTCTTCTTTTATGTTTTCTTAAATTTTTTTTTTCATACATCTTCCATTTTTTGTAAATGTGCCTTTGTTTACTCTACTTAGGATGATGAAACATAGTAGCACAAGATTATTTTTGGCCTTCATGATGGTAGTCCAAAAATATTATTCTTCATGAATCTTGCATTTAGTTCTTACATTGATTTTTAGTTCTACTTCCTTTGGGGAATGATGGCATTTTATATTTGACGTAATATTTCATTTATTATCATATCATCATATTGACCCCAAAGTTTTTAGATCCCTCATGTGATATTTTGTTTTCATGTGCTCATTTCTCTTGATTTGTCCTTGGTTGGGGGAATTTAAAAGTGGAAACATCTCTAGTGGATGCATGTATGCTTTCATTAAATCAATTTCTCCTATTAAGGAATTTACAATGGCTTTAAAATAGGGACATATACTACCCTCATATTTTGTACACATGCACTATATTTGATGGTGTTTGGAATTTTTAGATCCCTTTTTGAATTAATAAAAAATACTTTAAAGCTTGATCTCTACATTTATAGATCCCTCTATCAATTATTGACAATCCTTAAGGCCCAATCCCTACATTTTTGGACCCCTCTTTGGATTACTAATAGTCCTTGAGGACTAGTCTCTATATTTTTATCTTTTGATCCCATAAGGATACACATCCTAATGGGCATGATCTATTTCCATATTGCCTTTTGGAGATATAAGTCATTGAGGGAATATTATTGAACGGTTGACTAGCATGTCATACAAAATTGCTAGAATATCAATGCCATTCCCTATAGTAGCATGCCTTTTTGTGTAATTCACAGTAAGAGACAAAAATCATAATGGGAAAGGCATTCATACTTCATTTTGGTTATTTTTTTAGTGATATGTCTCTTTTTTTGATTTTGGACTCAATGAAGACTCAAGTCTATTATAAGATTGATTGTTTTGTGGTCTCCTTATTCTTGATGAGATCATCATATGCATTAAATCTAGTTTAGTGTGAGTTTGAGCTCACCTCATACTCTCATTGAAGTGGGGGATAAATGTATTATCTTAAAAAAATACACTTTCTCTATTGTACCTTTTGTTCTTCCTTCTAATGATTTCATAGGTCCATGGGTGTGTTTATAATTAAACTATTATATATCCTCAAGTTTGAGTCTATTTATTGTTGATCTTAGATTGGTTTTGACAAGTGAGTGTCAACACACTTAAGACATTTCCTTAGTTCATGCCAAACTAGCAATACATGCCAGGCACAAAATTTAAATAACATACCATGTCGAGTTGCAATGAGTGCCAAGTCACTCATGTGCTGAGAAAATAGACCATGCTAAGTAATTCAAAAGTTGAATAAATAGTGGATGCCAAGTAATGTAGGTGTCGAGTCAAGAAAAAAAATTCTATGCATGCCGAGCATCGGTGACTTCATATGCTGAGTGCCACAGTTTTGACATATTTTTTTGTAATGACACAAACAACTTTGTAAACTATTTTAAACCTAAATTATGGATAGATTACAATCTTTTGGAGATAAGGACGAATCTATATTTGGATTCCCTATGCAAATACATGCAGCCAATTAGAAAAGGGAAGGTTTAAGTGGTAAAATGGATGAATCTTAGCCATAGATTCATACCTAACCCTAATCCACCTGAGTTTTCTTAAGGAGGACAAAGACCTAAACTCTTTACATTAGATGAATAGTGAGTTAATGAATTCGAGGAGTAAAAAAGATAGTTTGTAGAACATTCAAGGTGACTTAAAAGTAATAGTGAATTATAGAATTAGTTAGAGAAGAATAGAGGATAGATAAGGATATAAAATTGAGACATCTAATAATGAAGGATCAATTGGACATTATATACAACCAATCTATTATTAGGCAAGCAAGTGCCAATCACAAGATCTATGCTAAGACATTTTAACAGGCGATTTCAATTAAATCTCTTAATAGAGTAGTCATAACAGGCTATATGAAATCCTTTAATAGGGTCCTTACTTAATTTTAAGTTGAAGTCCTCTAACTAGGCACACTTCTAACAGGGTGTTGAAATCCTCTAACAAGGTGAGACCTAACTATCTTTGTAAGCCTTTAATAGGGCAGGCCATGATTCATGGTCAAATCACTGTAACCTTAATTAGATACACTTTATTGCTATAGTAATGAAGATTTGTGGGGGTCATTTCCACCCTAGTTTTACCTTCTCACTTGGAGGGTTTCTGGGTGATCATATCTAGTGTTATGTGTGTGATTGATTACATGTTTACATTATTTAGATGCATATGCTTAACATGTTGTTTTACTTTACATATTGAATGCATAAGATGAATGTATGGTGAAATTTTTATGGGTCCAAGTTTAAACTCTTGATTCACCCCCCTTAGAAGTTTACTCTTCCCACTTTTAATTCCAAAAATTGGTATCAGAGATTTGTTCTCTAAAAGAGAATCTTTATAGCTTTGAGGAAAGATCTTGAAATGGAAGTCTAAAAGCTAGAAAAGATTATTGAGAATCAGGAGATTGAAATACATCTCATACTACATCAACTAAATGAGGTAGGAGAGGAACTAAAGAAATCCTTGAAGAGAAGGAAAGAGATTGGTATTATAGAGAATGAAACGCTATACAAAGAGATAGACACTACCAAGCTATTTGTAGATGGTGACTCCAATGAATTTGATGTAGCATTTTTAGATCTAATAGAAAAGAATAGGATCCAAGCTAAGGAAATTAGAAATCTCAAGCTAGAACAAGAATCACAAGCTATACTACTATGTGAGGTGGCTAAACAAAAGAAGAAAGCCATGGAAGAAAAAATAGAAGAATTTTGGCCAATAGATTAGAAGAGAAGACAATAGAACTAAACAAGATTTCCAACATGCAATTGGATACTCTAAGTCAAATGATGAATGCCAGCTATGAACTAAATGTCAATTGAGATAACTACATTAAAGTTGCAGAATGACCTAAAAAGAGAAATGGAATGTGTTGAAAGTCTCAACAAGCCAAATGAATCCATCAAATAATTTGAATAATTATTTAGACCTCCTAGATCCAACAATGATACACTAGCATACAAATTTCACAAGGTATTTATCATAAGATGAGCTATGTAGTTTACTTTTGCACATACCCTAGGTTGAAAGAATGGCATCTAGTTTAAAAAATGTTGAAGGGAATGAGGTTTTGAATGTTTAGCTTGTTAGTAATGAAGTTAAATAACCCATCTTTAAAGCCATCCTTGACATAGCCTATAAACAAGATCCTTCTGGCACATTGTCAATGATCTCACCAAATGTAATTATGGTGCAAGATGTTAGAAAGTGTTACAACTACAAAATAGGAGGTATAGGAGACATGGAAGTTAGAGATTCATATAAAATATTGTGTGAGAATGGTATTCTAAAGGAGGAATACGAAGTCATTGAGAAAAAGGTTTTAACAAAAGCCTTATATTTTCCTAATGTGTTTAAAATTGAGTGGATATGAATTGTTCTAATCAGAATTTGTGATGATTCTTTATGGCTAGAAAGAGGACCTATTAAGATTTCCAAGAGAATAATTCATAGGGTAACTAGCTACCTAACCCTAGATCAACCAAAGACACTTAGAAGTGACTCCAAGGAAGTAATTGAGAAGAACACTAGAGCAGTTTGGAATAAGAGAGGTATGACTATAGATACCATCACTTATCCACTGCTAAAATTTTCTATAAGGGTAATCTCTCATAAATTATATGAATACTGCACACTGCATAGCTATGGATGTAGGCTACAAAATTGTTAAGAACGATCATATATATTGTAAGAATTTTCCTTCGGGAAAAATCACCCAATATCAAGGAACTCAAGCACAATAAAAATAGTAGACCATATGAGTATAAAGAATATGAGAATAAATTATCTCAAAGTATGTACATACACACTAGGAGTGCCTATATATAAAGGCCTCTAAGATGCATCTAGAATGGTTCTAGAAAGAACTAGGAGATAAGCATGACAACTAAGCACACATCCTCCATTGTGCATGAATGTACATGCATCAATGAGAGGGTAAGCATGATGAGGTGTCTCATGTGTGGAGATTTTGTAAACACCATGTGCTTAAATAAAGTGCTTACTCCTATGTTATAGACACCATGTGCATAATTAGAGTGGTAACTCTTGTGTTGTCAACATGACAACTCACAAGAGTACAAATACTCCTAGGTGACTAACTAATAAATAATAAAATAATGCATTAACCTAAGTAAAATTAAGTAAAGTGTCAATAGAAAATAATTATTTACACCAACACATATGATTTGGCTAAGCTTTAATTACAATAATTGGTGGAGAATCTTGGAGCTATCAGGAAGACCAAGAGTGCTCAATGCAAATTTTGTTCAATACTAGTTTGTATATTATTTTATATGAAGAATATATTTTCCTCTTTTGGTACTATAGGATGGAAGACTAGTAGGTCAATTGTAGTACAAATCAATGAGTTTATTGAGCAAATGGGAGAAAACTTTGAAACCTTGATGGCAAGTTATTTTGAAGATTTTAAGAAATCAATGTAGGAAAGAATGAGGATACCAGTTTCTTTGGTTGAACAACATTATAATGAATATTTTTCACCCCATTTGGAAGAAACAATGGAAGAGGTACAAGTGAGATGATTCCCCTATTTGTAGAAAGAATCTCAAAGATGTATAGTGTCCTTGAAAACTACTCAATTGTTCCCGTGTCAATGTTGATGGTTGATCCTTCAAATATTGTGGAAAAGAACATGTGTAGATTGAGCGAGGATGGATGGATAACCTTCCCAAAGAACCATCTATCTCCTAAAATGATAAAGAGACATTTTGCAACTACTATTCATAAGGATCCATAATCACATTAATCTATGAAGACTGATCATGTAAAGAATGGACAAGAGGGTTAGAGGGAGCCCTCACAACAACTAGAGAAGGATCTTTTTCAGAAAAAAGAAGATATAGATCATCAATGATGTCTCCCAAATCTGTTATGTGTGACTCCACAAACAAACCTAAAATATTTGTCAGGAAGTCATCCACTAATGCTGGTGCTGGAAGACTAGGTGTAACCTATTGTGCTGGACCTATCATTGTGGCAATGGATGAAGTATTTACCTCAAGAAAGAGAAGATAAATATCATCAATAGTGTTTCCCACATCTTCAATGTGTGACTCCATGAATATCTCTAGAATATCTGGAAGGAAGTTGTCCCATGAAACTAAAGTAGGAAGACATAATGTTTCCTATTGCACTGAATTAGAAGCATCTAAGGCTGGAACTAGATTA
Source organism: Cupressus sempervirens (assembly GCA_028749045.1). NCBI lineage: Eukaryota > Viridiplantae > Streptophyta > Pinopsida > Cupressales > Cupressaceae > Cupressus > Cupressus sempervirens. Next base: position 240,792,050 of record CM053793.1, read on the forward strand.
GTAGTAGCAATAAGAGCATCAAGAGGTATGATCTCATCTAGAGTTGATGGAACCATAGCTGAAGTGACTAATGATAGAATGTCCTCTAGAAATGGAGGAACTTGTGGATCTCCATATGCTTCCCAAAGAGCCATGCAAATATCATGAGGAAAACTTGCCATATGAAGAGGAGCAAAATATTCCTTACTCATATTATTATACATAAAGAAAATAAGAAGATGAAGATGATCGACCCAATTAGGATTAGATGGCAATATCTTTAAGCAGAGATAAGGAAACACTTACTAATGTTCTCTTAGATGATCAAGCATCAAAGCACTCTATTTTTGATAGTTCCTTAGCGTCAACTTCGATGTTAAACTAGACTATCATATGTGACAAGACTCCATGAGAGAAATGTATGTATGCACCTCCAAAATGTAGAAATAATCAATCAACCCCCCGAATGTATGATTTGGGCACTCTATACTTAGTGCGATTACAATAGCCAATTTAGGGCCTATTTTTGAAAGTAAGTATTTTTTTCCATAGAACCTATAATTTGATTGCAGATCTTGAAAGTACACAAAAAAATTTGCAGTTTCAAAAAAAAATGGAACCTGATTATGTGTCCAAATGAGCCTATACTAAGCATTTGAAGTAGCAAAAATTGAGATTTGCTAGTTGTAGAAAAATTTAGGAACAAAGATCTCAAACCACTTGCACCAATGTGTAGATGACAAAATTCTACCCCAAAACGAAAAAAAATTCTTGAAAAAAGGAGTATGTATGAGGGAGGTATTGTTGTTTGAAAATCACTGCTATAATTATTTTTCCTGAATCACCATCATTGTGCCTCCAAAAATCAAATGGCTCTAGATTTTGTTTCAGATGTCCAATTTGGATGAAACAAAATTTGATTTGGGGGTTTTTTGACCTTCTAAATGTGATACAAATATCTAATCTGCACTACCAAGCTTCAATTTTCACTTGCAAAAAAATCTCTCCTACTAGCCTGATGGCCAAAAAATTTCCAAAAAATAGTGCATATTCAAAAATAATAATAGAGATGTAAATGATAAAATATGTAGATCTTGAAATTTAAATTTAGAGATTTGAAATGATCATAGCAATTTTGCAAATCAAGCCTTTGGGTTGCCGGTTTGCAAAAAAAAATTTCCTCAATTTTGACTATTTCCCAACAAAGGCAAATTTATAGTCAATTTTTTGTTGGAATTTACAAGTGGGAAGATTTACTTCTGAGAGGGGGTGGGGGGGGGTGTGTGGGGGTGAATTATAAGTAACTAACCCTTTTAGCTAAAATCATTCACATGCATCTAATTCATCTAATAAACATAAAAGTAAAGACATGCATGAAAGTAGATAACACAAGAATTTGGTAACCCAGAAACCCTCCAAAATGAGAAGGTAAAACTGGGGTGTGGATGACACCCACAAAGTATCATTGCAAAAATATGTAACTATTTAAGGTTACAAAGTTTGACCACTTCCAATGATTTTCCCTATGAAAGGCCTATCCTATTAAAGACTTTACACCCTATTAAAAGTGACCTGGTTAAAGGATTTACAAACACTCACTTGGAATGTTACCCTGTTAAACAATTAAGCACCTTGTTAAAGGGCTTACAACATGGCTATTAAAACAACCTATCATCATAAGATTTTCATTCCTAATACAATTGCTAGAGAGTATTAGAAAGTCTTGACTTGATGAATTGCAATCCTTAATTGTTGATTCCAGATCCTCATTTTTCTCTATCTATTTTGATCCTTGCTTGATCTAATATGTCTCTCTTCATAGTTCTAATACTCTATTCTTGGTCAACTAAATTCTACGATGTTGTTTTGTTCTTTCTAGGTCTTTAAACCATTCTACACTTTTTTATAATACACCCATACACTTCTCACATATGCACATATAATGGGGTTTTCTCCTTCTTTTAAAGGCTTTGAAGACTTAGGGTTAGGTACAAATCTATGATCAATATTCATTCTTCATTTCCCACTCAATTCTTGCACTTTTCCTATTTGTTGCATGCCTTCTCCATTTTTCCTATTGGCTACATGTTGATTACATAGGTAATGCAAAAGATTCGATCTTATCTTCAAGACCCTTCAAGATTCATCCTAAGTCAGCTCAAAAATAGTTTCCATCTAAGTTTGTGAAGGCACAAACTCATATGCTGATTCTATGTTACTCAAAACTTACTAATTCTGATGCTTGACACATAGAAATTTGGTCTCACTCGGCTCCTATAGTAATTCTATTTCACTTGGCATCTATGGTAATTCTATTTTGCTCGAAATCTATGCTTTTTTTGACACCTATAGTGACTCAGCATCACTTATCACTCAACACCTAAAGTTCACTTGCCACTTGAAGTTCACTTGGCACCTATTGAATCTCTAGCTTAGCACACACTATAGCTTGGCTTCTATATTATACTTGACATCAACTTATGAATTGGTTAAGTGTGTTGAAACTAAATTGTCAAGACCAATCTGAGACCAACAATCTCCCCCTTTGACATGAGTGGCAAAAACAATTAACTAAGCATTATAACTCTAATATCTATGAGTATACTATACATTCTATTTGGCATATATACAAAACTTAAAAAACTTGTTCAAAAATTTTGTATACCTCAAAATCTTGTAACTCCCCCTAAGCTGATGTGACAATTCTATAACCAAAATTCCATTCTTGTAAATAAAGACTCTTGTGTTGAATTTGTTTCAAGCTCTGCCTTCTCATTCCTTTGCCTTTCTTTCTGTGTACCCTATTTCTACTTTGTTTGTACTTCCCCTTTGTTTTTTCTCCCCCTTTCACATCTTCTTGCAATTTTTGCATCCTTTTGGCTTTATTCCCTTATTTCTTCTTCAAATATCTCCCCCTTTGGATATTCTTTATTACTTCCATCAAAGAATGTATTATCTCCCCATTCTTATTATATGCAATAATAAATATCTCCCCCTTTTTGACACTTATGTCAAAGGGTCCTAACAATGAATAGAATATTTAGCCAAAAATGCTTTATTTACTTCCATTATCATCTTCAGAGAAGCATCCCAATTGTCTAAGGCAATTTCTAGTGATTTGTGTTGGATAGTTGTCTCTGCTGCAAGATGCACTAGGCCTTCTAGGGTAGAAATATTAGGGTCTTTCTTTAGAACATTTTCTACTTAGGCCATTTCCTTATGTAGAACTTCTAGATGTGGAGTAATGGAAGATTGAATCTATATCAATTTGGCCTTGACATTGACCTCTTTTTCTATCAATACAACTAACTCCTTCTGGGTGTGAAGTGTAGTTGCAAAATGGTTCTCACTCTGAGCTGGATCTTTGGGTAGCTATGTGCTCAAAATTTTAAGATTCTAATTCCAAGCTTAGTATTCTTCAGCTAGTTTTTTGTGTGAAGAATTATGAGTCACACAATTTGGAGTACAATGAGAATATATTCTCAAGTGCTATTTTCACTTTCTCAACCTTCTTAGTTAGTTCAACTTGTGAAAGTGCTATATCACTAGATATCTTTTCATTAACTTTCATTTGAAACTTCTATTTAGACCACTCTAATAATTTAACATTTGTATCAAGGTCTTTGTTTTGTACTTGGTCCAATATGTTGGCCAATTGCTCCATGATGGGCTTGGTTTCATCAAGTACAGGCAAGCTATATGCATCAAGGAATAAATTTTTGATTTCCACCAATGCTTTCTTTTGTATATACTCATTCATGAATATCTCCTACTTCTTCTTTCTCTCAAGTGCCTCTTGAACTTCATTTATTTGTGCCAAGTTCATTGTTTTGTAGTCATAACTAGGTATGCGTATTTCCTCATCAAGTGTAGGGTCTCCATAGTGAAGTACCCTTGCTACCTTGGTGGAGCTCGAGCCTAGTGCTAAGATTTGCAACAGTACTACATCAGTGCTCAGCTGCTTGGTAGGAGTCCCCATAGTAGGCAAGTTTACCAATGTCTATAATGCTTCTTGCTCTCTTTCCTTAGGGGTTTTCTCCTCTTCATGGTCTTCTTCTCTACTACCTTGATCAATGATAATGATTTGAGGAGGTGCACCTTGGCTATTTTGGTTGATCTTCTATAGTTGTGGGAGGTTTTGAAGGTGGTTCTTGCATGTTCACCTTCTCCTTATTTATCTCTACTACAACCTTTTACAATTTTTCCACACTCACCAAAATAGGATTTGTGCATAATTGTGATTGCAATGTTGTTTGGTGGAGGATCTTTTTGAGATGCTCTATAGTCAATGGATTGATTTTTTGACTTGAGGTGTTAGGAACATCCTTTACAATTATAGTTTCTATAGGTGCTATATGTGGAGGACTTGGTGGTGGCAACTGGGTGTCTTGGAGACTCTATTCTAGCTGCTGCTCCTCAGCTATTGCCTCTTCACCTTGCTATGTATTCTCCACTATTTCCTCTTCTTTTTCTTTCTCTCCTTCTTCATCCTTTTCATTCTATTCTTCTTCCTCATCATTTCTTTCCTCAAAGGGATCTTCCTACCCTTCCTTTATAGTAGTCAATCCATAAATTAATTTCCACATTTGTGTGGATTTCTTTATAATATCCTCTATATACTAAAGGCTTTGTATTTGGTTGCAAATTTGCTCCCATGTTTCTTACTAGCCTTAGTTATTTGACATTTTGTAAGGTTTGGCATTACATGAGCCAATGTAGACTCCCTTATTTCTTTCTCCACATTAAGAAAATAATTCCATTTATTCTCTATAATGGAGCTTAGCTCCTTAGGCATAGAATTGTCTAGTTCAAGTGGGGTGGTCTTGAACTTAGCCTTCATAGTGTAGATGGACTCTTCCACTATGTTTTGTTCTTCCCTTGACAACTTATTAAAATGATTGGTCTTTAAACCATTTAAATTTTCATTATCTCTAATGTTGTCACAAAAATTTTCCAATTTAGACTTGGTAGAATGCCTTACCAATCTAAATTGATCATTATCAGACTCTGTCGTTTCTTCATCTAACTTTGGGTGTGCAACATATTTTCTTCTTTTCTTTTATTTTTCAAGCCCTCCTTTTACTATGGCCTTTTTTTTTCCCATTTTCCTTTTTCACTTGAGTTGTTTCCTCGGTATGTGCCCTTGTAGTTAGCTTGGCTAGGCTTGGCTTTGTTTCTTTCTTCTTCCCCTTGAGTTGTGCAGCTGGCTATTTCTGTACTTTTCTCTTCTTTGGTTCAGCCTTCAGTGCTTCTTGCTCAGCACCTTCCTCTTCTTCTACATCCTCACCCATGCCTTGGGTCCAATCAAGTGTTTCCTATGCTTGTTCCTCTTCATCATCTTCTGCTTCTTCACCTTCTTCTTCTTCTTCTACCATGCCTTCACCAAATTTGGACTTCAGTTTCTTCACAAGTTTGTCTTTCTTCTTCAGTGTGGAGGTAATCTTCAACTCCATATCCACCTTTGACCTTACCACATCATAGGTTCCAAAATGTGGTGCACTCTTGTCCACTTCCTTAGCTACTAGTGTAGTTATATCCGTTGATGCCTCATCTATATTTATTTCATAGCCAAGAGGTCTTATCCATCTAACTCTTGGTATGGCAGCTTGTATATATGTATAATCAATATCTTCAAGAAAGCATACATCATTTACATGCTTCTCTACGAATGAAATTGATATTCTTAGCCTTTGCTTCATGGTTTTCTTGAAGTCCTCAAAATAGTTAGCCATTAGGGTCTCAAAATTAGCTCCAATTTGTTGTATATATCCATTAACTTGAGCTATGATAGACCTATTTGCTTTCCACGCTACTTTACCAAAAGAAGGAAACTCATTCTATACATAAAAGAATATGCAAATGAAAATAGCACCAAACTTGCATTGGGCTCCCTTGGTTCTCGAATCTCCTTATTGTTTCTAAATTCTCATTGATTTGTTGTAGTTGCAATTCTGCAAGATCATAAATATGATCCTTTTTCACTAATTTGTAGCCCACATCCATTGCAATGCAAGGCACACTATTAAGTCTATTGGATTGATAGAATTTATGTGCAATGACTCTAATAGAAAAGTCAAGAAGAGGGTCTTGAATGGTGTCTATTTTCATTCCTCTCTTGTCCCACTTAGCACCAGTGTTGTTTTCAATTGCTTCCTTAGAATCACTTCTAAGGATCTTTAGCTGATCTAGGGTTGGGTACCCTATCACTCTATGTACAATTATCTTTGTGATTTTTACTAGACAATCCTAAAACCATAAACTTCCATCATGTATCCTGAAGAGTACTAGCCTAATCCATTCAATTTTGAAAATTGTAGGGAATTCTAGGGCATGCATCAAACCCTTCTTCTCAACAATTTGATATTATTCTTTTAAAACTTCATTTTCACACAATTTCTCATAAGCTTCCCTCATCTCCATGTCTCGTATGGATCCAATTTTATAGTTATAACATCTTCTAACATCCTGAACCATAACTACCTTAGTGGGTATGATAGATAGGGCTCTGACTAGGTCATTTTTATATGCCACTTGAGGGATTGGCCAGAAATTTGGCTCTTTCACTTCGTTGGACACTAGTTAAACCTCAAATGACTCTTTATCTTGTGTTTTCTTAGAGCTAGAAGCAATTTGTGCAATCTAGGGTTTGAACACAAAGAAAATATGAAACTTCATAATTTGACACAAATGTAAATACCTCAAATTAAATGAATGTGTGTGCAATCACTATTGAAATCAGCTTAAATGTTGGATTCATTGCTTTGAGGTCATTCTGCACTGTTTTTCATCTTTTCTCTTCATTCATGATGAAGGAAAATGATTCAAATGTGATAATATATGCTATTTTCATTGCATTTAATTCTTAGTGCATTTACAGCTGTCTGCTTGGCTTCTTAAGGATTTCTACATTACTTGGCTTCCATTGGCTTTTCATCACTCGACATCCATAGAAGTATCCCATACTCAGCTTCAACTGAGGTTTCTCTTTACTAGGCTTCCTCTACTAACTTGGCTATAACTAGTCATTCAACTTCCACTTATTTTATCAATCAACTTAGCTGGTACTAAGAGTTTACTCAACATCTAAGGGAAACTCGACAACACTTATGAAATCTTAAAGTTTTGACTTTGCATCTCTAATCATGCTGATCTCTTATTTTTAGTACTTTCTTATTTAGGAATTGATGTATGATAAAGCTTTGTAAATCAGTCCCTCATGCCTTCTCTTTGCTTAGTTTGATGAAATGTGACCACTTGACCTTTTAGGTGAAGTGATCCCTTCATTACCTATGCTACTCCCATATTTTTTCTTCCATGTCTTATTAATTTCTCCTCTGATGTGTTCAACATCCATCCTCTCTTTACCTTTGTTGTTCCTTGAATTGGGTGTATTTTCCTTTGTTGGGAAATTCCTGCTAATATGACCAGTCTTCAAACAACTAAAACATGTGGTTTGACTCAACCATCTGGTGTAGTTTCCATTAAAATGTGTCCTTATCCAATTTTTAGGAATGTGTTCATATTCTTGACAGTAATGATAGCTATACGTGGTGTTGTAGTCCCAATTGTAGTTATGTCCATGGTTATTTCCCCTTGTTGGCTGATTAGGTGTCCACATAGGCTTTGATCTGCACTCAAAAGTACTATGTCCATACTTCTTGCAATTGTAGTAGTGACATTCAAATCTTGGTGTTTTGATGGTCCTAGTCTTGTAGTTATGTGCTTGATGTCCTTGTTTGTTGCACTTATGACAGTCACTCACATTCTTAGGTTTGTCATGCTGGTGGGAATTCTTTCTCCTACATACATTAGAGGTATGTCATTTTTTACCATAGAAATGAAAAGTAGGTTTAGTGTTCTTACATTTGTTACTCCTTTCTTTTGTAGTCTTAGATGACTCTCCTTGTTCAGTGCTAGTGTATCCTAGTCCTAAAGTATCATTGCTAGCCCTTGGTGATTTCAGCATCTTCTCAAAGTACTTGATGGCCTCATTGGGTTTGTTGAAGCTCTCTACAATCTCCTTCTCTCTTTTTAAGTCATTTTGCAATTTTTCATTTTGCATCTTCAGTGGAGAGATCTCAATATCCTTGACATCGAGTTCATGATGAGCATTCATCATCTGGCTTAAAGTGTCTAGCTACATGTTTGAAATTCTTGCAAGCTCAATTGACTTTTCTTCTAATCAATTGGCAAGATTTCTCTTGTCTTCTTCTAGCATAGCCTTATCCTCAATAGCTCTTTTCTTCTATTCACTCACCTCACAAAGCATCATGGCTTGTGATTCTTGTTCAAGCTTGAGTGTTCTAATTTCTTCTACTTAGGCTCTTTTTTTCTCCATCAGATTTGCTATTGCTGCAATAGACTCTTTAGAATCTCCATTTGTAAATAGTTTTGAGGTGTCAATCTACTTGTACTATGTATCATTTTCAGCTATGGCAATCTCTCTTCTTCTCTTTAAGGATTTTCTCAATTCTTCTCTAGCTTCTTCCAAAGCATGTAAAGAAAATTGTATATCAATTGCTTGATTGCCTATGATCTTCCCATGTTTGTAGACTTCCACTTCCAGCTGTTTTCTCCAAGTTGTAAGGTTCCTTCTTGTGAGAACTTGGCTTTGATACTAATTGTTGGAATTTATAAGTGGGAAAATTTAGTTCTAAGAGGGGAGGTGGGTGGTTAATAAAAAATAACTAACCTCAACCTTTTCAAAAGCCTTTTAGCTGAAATCATTCACATGCTTCTAATTCATCTAATAAATTTAAAAGTAAAACATGAATGAAAATAGATAACACAAGAATTTGGTAACCCAGAAACCCTCCAAAATGAGAAGGTAAAAGTAGGGTGGGGATGACACCCACAATTTATCACTACAATAATATGTAACTATTTAAGGTTATAAAGTTTGACAATTTCCAATGGTCTTCCCTATGAAAGGCCTATCCTATTAAAGACTTTACACCCTGTTAAAAGTGACCTAGTTAAAGGATTTACAAACACTTACTTGGAATGTTACCCTATTAAAGGATTTAGCACCTTGTTAAAAGGCTTACAACATGGCTATTAAACAAATCTATCATCATAGGATTTTCATTCCCAATACAATTGCTAGAGAGTATTAGAAAGTCTTGACTTGATGACTTGCAATCCTTACTTGTTGATTCCAAATCCTTTTTTTTCTCTATTTGTTCTAATCCTTGCTTGATTTTATATGTCTCTCTTCATAGTTCTAATACTCTATTCTTGATCAACCGAATTCTGCAATGTTGTTCTGTTCTTTCTAAGTCTTTACACCCTTATGCACTCCACTATAATTCACTCATACACTTCTCACATATGCACATATAATGAGGTTTCATCTTTATTTTAAAGGCTTCAAAGACTTAGGGTTAGGTATGAATCTACAATCAATATTCATTCTTCATTTCCTTCTCAATTCTTGCACTTTTTCTATTGGTTGCATGCCTTCTCCATTTTTCTTATTGGCTACATGTTGATTACATAGGTAATGCAAAAGATTTGATCTTATGTTCAAGATCCTTCTAAATTCATCCTAAGTCAACTCAAAAATGGTTTGCATTTGAGTTTGTGAAGGCATAAACTCATATGCTGATTATGTGTTACTTGGCACTTACTAATTGTTGATGCTCGACACATATAGAAATTTTGTCTCACTCAGCTCCTATAGTAATTATAATTAACTTAGCATCTATGGTAATTCTATTTTTCTCAACATATATACTTTTCTTGGCACCTATAGTGACTCGACATTACTTGTCACTAACACTTGAACTTCACTCCACACTTGAAGTTCAATTGGAACTTGAAGTTCACTCGGCACCTATTGAATCTTTGGCTAAACACACACTATCACTCAACTTCTGTATTATACTCGACATCAACTTAAGAATTGGTTAAGTGTGTTGACACTCAATTGTCAAAACCAATCTGAGACCAACATTTTCATCGAATCAATGTTCTAGATGCAATAGCAAGGTTTGCTTTGACTCTAGATACTCCTAATGACTGCAGATACTCTGGATTAGGGTCAAGGTGCTAAAGCAAGAAAGGTCTCAAATGGATATGTGAAGAGAATCACCCCAAGCTGTGATACCATGTAGGAATTTGGTATAGCTCTAATACCATGTAAGAATTTTCTTTAGGGAAAAATCACCCAAGATCAAGAAACTTAAGTACAAGAACAATAGTAGACCAAAGGAGTATGATCAATATGAGAATAAATTATCTTAAAGTATGTACATACACACTAGGAGTGCCTATATATAAAGGCCTCTAAGATGCATCTAGAATGGTTCTAGAAAGAACTAGGATATAAGCATGACAACTAAGCACATGTCCTCCATTGTGCATGAATGTACGTGCATCAATGGGAGGATAAGCATGATAAGGTGTCTCACATGTGGAGATTTTGTAGACAACATGTTCTCAAATAAAGTGCTTACTCCTATGTTGTAGACACGATGTGCATAATTAGAGTGGTAACTCCTATGTTGTCAACATGACAACTCACAAGAGTACGCATACTCCTAGGTGACTAGCTAATAAATAATAAAACAATGCATTAACCTAAGTAAACTTAAGTAAAGTTCAAATAGTAAATACTTATTTACACCAACACCTATGATTTGGCTGAGCTTCAATTACAACAATTGATGGAGAATCTTGGAGCTATCAGGAAGACCAAGAGTGCTCAATGCAAATTTGGTTCAATACTAGTTTGTATATTATTTTATTTGTAGAATTCAATTCCCTCTTTTATGGAATGCCAATAGGTCAATTGTAGTATAGATAAATGAGTTTATTGAATAGATGGGAGAAAATATTGAAAGCCTTATGTCAAGTTATTTTGAAGATTTTAAGAAATCAATGAAGGAAAGAATGAGGATACCAGTTTCTTTGGTTGAACAACATTATAATGACATATGTTTTCTAGTTGATGCTAATCACACTTTTGTGTAAGCTACCACACTAAGGGTAAGATGGTTAACACCACTTGGGTATGAAATTAATGTTGATGAAGCCTCAATAGTCATCACTACACTCCTAGCAGAAGAAATTGATAAAAGTCCAAAGATATTTGGAAACTATGAAATCGTAAAATCAAAGATAACCATGGAGATGAAAACTCCATCCACACTCAAGAAGAAAGATAAGTTGGTCAAGAAGCTAAAAGCTAAATTTGGAGAAGGAGTAGAGGAAGAGGAAGAAGAAGAAGAGGATGAAGAGGAAGAATAATCACAAGCACAAGAACCCCTTGCATTGACTCAAGGCATGGGAGAGGATAAGAAAGAAGAGGAAACTAAAGGTACCAAGGGAGAAGAAGCTGAGGAATCACCTACTCCTACCAAGCCTAAGAAAAGGAAGGCTAAGGCACAACCAGTGGAAAAGGCAAAGAATACTGTCAAACCTAGCCCAGCCAAGCCTACAATTCCTACCACTAGAGCAAGTACATGTGCTACAACTTAGAAGGCCAAGGAAAAGATCAAGAAAATAGAGCAAGGTGGCCAAGAAAAAAAGAAAAAAAGAAGGAAATATGTGGCACAACTAGATTTTGATGGAGAAAGGATAGAATCTGATGAAAATAACCAATTTAAAGTGGTAAGTAACAATCCCCTATCCGATCTTGAAAATTTTTGTGAAAACATCAAAAGGAATGCTGATTTATTTGGTTTTAAACATATCGATTTTGATAAACTTGGGAAAGAAGAGAAAATTCAAGTGGAAGGGGCATTATATGCCATGATTTCTAAGTTTAAGAACACTCCACTAGAATTTTCCAACACAATACCAAAAGGTTTATATGATATTGTTAAGAAAAAGTGGCATTATTGTTTAAATTTGGAGAAAAAAATTAGGGAAACCACATTAGCTCAAGTGATGCCATAGCTAAGAAAGTGAAATATTGCTAAGGCTATCAAGAGATATGTAGTTAGGATTACACCTAAATATAGAGCCTCCAACATTCTTCAAAATAATATTGAAGACGTGGTCAAGAAATCAACCCAAATATGGAAACTTATCTATGGGTTGACCACTATGAAACAAGGAGAAGCTGACCCTTCAGAGGGTAAACAAGATGATAAGGATGATAACAAGATGATGATAAAAAAGATGATATAGTTTGGGAAGAAATAGAAAAGAAAGATGTTGACAAGGCAATAGCTGAGCAACAACAAGATGAATAGAGTGTGTAGGACACACAAATGCAAAGTGTCAGTCCCCCTCATGACACAAGTGTAACAACTGAGACCATAAGTGTAAAGGATGTTTCTAAAACTTTAGCTCAGAACATCAATCCACTTATATCAGAAGACTTGAAGAAGATTCTAGACCAATATACACTCTAAGATAAACTCTATGAAAATCCAATTTTGGTCAGTGTAGAAGAATTACAAAATGTAGTAACTAAGGTCACAAGGAAAAAGGTGAAAACATAAGAACCACCTTCTGTCATCCCTTCAATTACTAGTTTACAACCTTTGGTTCAAACAATAGTGGATATATCTACTAAGGTTGATACAAGTGATAAAGATGATACTATTGAGAAGAAGCAAGCAAAAGAAAAAGATATTGTAGGAAAATAGAAAATAGGATAGATAGATTCATCTATACCTTAAGCAGAAGAACAAGGTGCCATTCAAGTCATAGTGTTAGATTAGGGTAAGCCTAAAGAGCATGAGAAAACACTAAGGTGAAGGAATAGGAAGCCATCTAAGCACTAGTAACTCTACCAAAATCTAACACTCCTTCCACACAAGCTCTTTAGAAGCTAAGCATGAAAGCTATTTCATTACAAATTTTAGTGCCAAGCCCTTGCTCTTCAAGGGTTGATAAGGTAATTCACTATGGAGACATAAGCCTTGATGAAGAAATTATGATTCCAAAATTTCATTATGATAACATGACATTGGAGAAAATAGGCTTTTTACAACAAGCCTTAGAGAAGAAAAAGCATCAAGAAATGCCTAGGAGAGAACATACGTAGAAACAAGCACTTAGGGACATTAAAAACATCCTTTTAGATGCATTTAGCCTACCAAATCCTAAAGAGACCAATACACTACTAAAAAAACTAATAGATATAGTGGAAAAGGTTGATAATGAAGACCTTGACACTACTGCAAAACTTTTAGAATGGTCTAAGAAGAAGTTTCAAGGAAAGGTGAATGAAAAGATATCTAGTGAAATAACACTAACTCAAGTTGCATTGGTAACTAAGGGCGAAGATTTGAAGAAGGTAGTTGAGAATATATTCTCAATTTACACAAAGATATGTGATCCTACTCTCTTCAATCAAGAGACCAAGAGTAATATTTTGAGTCTAGAGAGAAACCTAAACATATCAGGTACTAAGTTGGCTCAGAACTGGCCTCAAAGTGAGAAGCATTTCAAAACATTGCTTTAGACACAAAGTAAATTAGCTATACTGATAGTAGATGAGGCTAGCATAAGATCCAAATTGATATGTTTACAGGTGTCGCTTACCCCACACATGTAGATACTACACAAGGAACTAGGTTATGTCAAGACTCTAGTAAAGAAAGACCCCAATCTTTCTACTATAGACGACCTAGTGCACCTTGCTACCAAATTGCAATCCAAATTAAGTCATTGGTTGTTGTGTGTGACAACTAGGATGCAACCCTCAAGATCATAATGGAAGTCCATAAATCCTTTTTGGACAAACACACTATACGTGTATAGCCCATTTGACATAAGTGTCAAAAGGGGGAGATATAAGAGGAGAAGAAATATACCATGAGGGAGATATAAGAGGAGAAATATATCATGAGAGAGATATAAGACAAGGTGAGAATAAATAAAAGAAAGAGACATTCGAGAGAGTTTGAACAAAGGGGGAGCATAATAGCTAAGTTATATCATTGGGGTGATATTAATTTTTGGAGATTCATTTTTTGAAGAAAGCAAGTAAACATATATATATATATATATATATATATATATATATATATATATATATATATATATATATATATATATATATATATATTAGCTAAGATAGAGTATATTAGATGAAAGAGTATCAGATATAGTACATTTAAGTTAGAGAGGAACACAAATTTTTGATACGAATCAGACACATTAACTCAATCAGAGCTATCAATTTTGAAGTATGTAGGTTATTAAAAAAATTTAAACTTTTGAAGTTTTGTATATAAGTCAAGTCATGGATATGTTATGCTTGAGAATTTAAGTAGAATATTGTTTATTCAAGTATTTTTGACACTCATGTCAAAGGGGGAGATTATTGATCTCAGATTCGTTTTAACAAATAAAAATCAATACACTTAAGCCATTTACTCAGTTTATGCCACACTAGCAATACATGCTGATCACAACATGTAAATAATAGACTATGCTAAGTTACAATGAGTTCCGAGTCACTCAAGTGCTAAGAAAATGGCAACCAAGTAAATAGTGGATGCTGAGTAATGCAGATGTAGAGTCAAGAACAAAAATATAGTGCATGCTAAGCATTAGTGAATTCATATGCTGAGTGACACAATTTTAACTTAGTTGTTTGTAATGGCACAAACAACTATGTAAACCATTTTAAAGCTAACTTAAGGATAGATTACAATCTTTTGGAGATAAGGAAAAATCTATATTTGGATTCCCTATGCAATTACATGCATCCAATCAGAAAATGGGAAGGTTTAAGTGGAAAAATGGATGAATCTTAGCTGTAGATTCATACCTAAACCTAAGCCACCTGAGTCTTCTTAAGGAGGAAAAAGACCTAAACTCTTTACATTAGATGAATAGTGACTGAATGAATTTGAGGAGTAAACAAGGTAGTTTGTAGAGCATTGAAGGCAACCTAGAAGTAAGAGTGAATTATAGAATCAATTAGAGAAGAATAGAGGATAGGGAAGGATACAATATTGAGACATCTAATTCTGAAGGATCAATTGGACATTGTGTAGAGGTAATCTATTGTTAGGCAAGCAAGTGCTAATTGTAGGATGTATGTTGAGACATTTTAATAGGTGATTTTAGTTAAATCTCTTAACAAAGTAGTCCTAACAGGCTATATGAAATCCTTTAACAGGGTGCTTACTTAATTGTAAGTTGAAGTCCTCTAACTAGGCACACTTTTGACAGGTGTTCGAATCCTCTAACAAGGTGAGACCTAATAGATTTTGTAAGCCTTTAATAGGGTAGACCATGATTCATGGTCAAATCATTGTAACATTAATTGGATACACTTTATTGCTACAGTAGTGAAGATTTGTGGGTGTCATTCCCACCCTAGTTTTACCTTCTCACTTGGATGGTTTCTGGGTGATCATATCTAGTGTTATGTGTGTGATTGATTACATGTTTACATGATTTAGATGCATATGCTTAACATGTTATTTCAGTTTACATATTGAATGCATAAGATGAATGTATGGTAAAAGCTTTATGGGTCCAAGTTTAAACTATTGATTCACCCCCCCTAGAAGTTTACTCTTCCCTCTTGTAATTCGAACATTTAGGAACCTTCTTTTTTCATTGTCAAGATATCTGTGACCATCTTAAGGCTTAGAAACCATGGTTTAATGGCCAAGGTTTTCATTTACCATAAAGTAAGGTATGATTTCATTCCTTATCTCATATTATAAGATGAGGTCATCCCTTACCCAAGGTCTTTTTCCCTATATCCCATGCTAACTTTGGATTATTCAATTTGGTTACCTACCTAGTGCACTCGACTATTTCAATTTTTATTTGAAAGGTAGTAGAAAATAAGGCTTACTAAAGTCATTTTGGAATCAATATATTATTCATGTAAGTAATGCATTTTATTTTAAAGAAATCCACAACACAAAAAAGAAATCCATACTTTCATAAGGAATTTTCCATTTAAGTCATCATTTGTGAGCAAGGTTTCAATGTGCATTCAAGTGTTCAATCCCTCTAGCATTAAAGATCATATCTTAATTCAAGGTTCTATAATTTTTTACTTCTATATCTATTTAATTTGTGGATACATTGTACATTATTATCATATAAGAATTCATACATGTCTATGGATCATGAATCTGGACCCATCCATGTGTTGAAAAAAATGATCAATTGTATATTGTATTTGGTGTTACAAAAAATGTCATATATTTACTAGTTAGTATCTACCAAGCTCACTCAGGTGATGAAGATGTTGGAAATAATCAAGAATAGCTAGGTTATTGAGAGGGGAGGGGTGAATTAGTAACCTCAAAAATTTTACATCAATTCAACAATTTTAACCACATAAATCATTCACCATTTATTCTTCTAATCTCCTGCATGCATTGAAAAGATAAATATCATAACATATGAACACAATGTTTCGTGACCCAAAAACCTTCCAAATAGAAAGTAAAACTAGGGTGGGGATGATACCCACAAAAATTCACTACTGCAGCATAAAGTTGGCAAGTTAAGGTTTACATTGATCACTTCTGGTGATCTGCCCTGTTAGAAGCAAATAGGATTGCTAGGTCCACCTTGTTAGAGGATTTACAAACATACAATGAAGTATGCAATCAATTAAGAGGTTTATACAAAGATTGTTAAGCCTACCCTATTAAAGGATTTAGAAAATTGATTCACCTATTAGGATAAAGCAGTGGATCTAATTACAACTTATTGCTAATATGATCCTTTTGCACTTGATCACCTTATGTGATAGATATGACTTTTCTGCTTCTATATTGACTTTGTTGCATTCTCAAACTCCTATTGATTATCCTTTGCATGTACTTCTCAAAAGTACTTCTTAGTTCTTCAAAATTAGAATTCAGTGATATGAATCTTACATATATAACTTTCCAATATACAAAATTGCAAGGTTGGCCAAAACACAAGTAAACAAAACATTACTGAGTTGGCCCAATAGTAAACAATTCAAGTTCAATGAAATGACTCAGTGACCTTCTAATACTCGACACCCACTATATTACTTGACATCATCATGCACTTGGTAGAAGTGAAGGCTTGGTCCATACTAATCACTTGGAGTAGTTTTGAACTCGATGACAACTAGTGACTAGGTAGATGTAGTGTCACTCTGTAGACATTGAATCCTTTATTTACCTTCCTATCATTTGGTAAACACTACACATCCATAGCTTGGTAGAAACTGACTTCATGTCATGTAAAAGTAATAACTTGGTAGATACTATGAATCTCAATAACCATTTTTGAACTGCACATTCACTTGATAGCTTCAAGAATGCTCAGTGTGAACTACATAACTACTAAGCTTACAAGGTATCTACTGAATGCTCGGTATAAACTGTAGATTGAGCGATGAGCTCGGTAAGCATTTAGAATCGAATAAGTGTTTTTACTGATGAAAAATACAACATGATGCCAATAAAAGATAGTTTCCTATGTCTATCAAGAATTCCAGTGTTTTCCAAGTTCATAAGACAATGTTTACCATTTTCACTTGGGCACCAAAGATAAGTTCATAGAAGTTCAGTGTTAATCGAGGTCACTCAGTTAAAAAAGGAAAGTTGGATGGAACCAATGTTAACCAAGCTCACTTAGTTACCAAAGGAAGTTTATGAAGTTGTAGTGTTAATTGAGTTGACTTGGTTAACATAGGAAAATCATTTCAGACTTAGTGTTTACCAAGCTAGGTCAGCTAACAAAGGAGTTTCTTTTTTTGGCATATTGAGTTTATTGGATCTGTCTAATTGGTTCTAGCTAGCTAATAAGATGAATATTAATTGTTTTAAGTTTTATTCAAACTAATTTGACAATGTTTATGATATAATTATAAGGTCAAGTTGAGGATTGAATATATAAGAATGTGCAAAAGATAAGAAGATGCTTAAGGGAAGTAAATTGAAAGGATAAGCAGAATATCCTTGTTGGGCTACAAAGATTAATCTAATCAAGAAGGATCTAGTATTCAAGCCATATTTGAGATTTGAATTAGAAAAGATAGTTGCATCAGTAATTAGGTCAAGTCATTGTTACTCTCTAATAATTGTAGCAGTGAATCAAATCTCCTAACAGAGTTGGCTTAATAGCTATTTTGTAAATTCTCTAGCAAGGTGGCATTTCTAGATAGAAGTGTCTAAAGACCTCTAATAAGGCCACTCCTAATAGGGTGATTAAATCCTTTAATAGGGTCGCACCTAATAGTGTGTTTTGTAACTTGTTGACCATTTTTGCCTCCCTCCCCCACCTTGTTTTCCAAATATTGCCAATTTCATAAAACTAGGGTGGTAGCCTTGATTGGTGCAGGAACACCTAGCCATAAAGATATTGGAGATGATCCCAAGAAATATTTTAATTATTCAATATAATTCCATATTTTTCTATGTGATATTCCATGTAATGGAATCAATTGTAATGCCTAAAGGAAATAAATGTAAAGTTGTGCAAAATGATAAGTTGTAATATTGCAAAAAGTGCAAAAAGGGTTAAGAGAATGTAAAGAGTTGGTTTAATAAGTTGGTTTGGAAGTTTTAAACCATTAATGAGCCTATAAAACCTTATGTATAGTCAAAACAAAGGAGAGGGGAAGGAAACATTCACATTTGAAACAAATTTGGAGTGATTATAAGTTGTTGTTTTGATTTTTTTTTCTTCAGCTTTTGTGTTCATTCCAAGTCATGTATGAATATGTATAGTCTATAAAACATTTAAAATATATATATTCAAATAGTAGGATGAATAAAATTCCTTTTGGTTTTAATTTGGAATAATTATATGGAGAAAAGAATAAGTTATGAACATTTCTCAAAAAGTGGTTGTTTGCAGATTTTAGATTCCTTGACAATAGTCATGTTGCTGCACTTGGTACTAACACATATGGAATATTTATGAACTATAAATAGATTCATTGGGAATATATGTGAATCTAGTTTTATTTCCATTTGGTTTGAGTTTATTTCATTGAGATGTGTGGAATTTATACATTTCTTAGTGAAAATTAGTTTTTTAAAATCTTTAATAGAGTTGCAGGCATAGATTTGCATTCATGTAATGATTTATGCATTGTAATATTAAATGGCTTATATATTTGAAAACTAGAATTAATATTACTTAATATCAAATCAGTTTGGGATCAATTGGTTTTGTATTGTGAAAGATATTGGATGCCCTAGGAAGGATTACAAGTTTTGTTACTGATTTGTGACAGTAAAAATGGGTTGTGGTACAAAGATCATAACTTGTAATATATTTATTGGATTGGTCTCAGAGTTTGATATATTTTATAAGGGATAATCTTGAAAAAATCCTCCAATTTTTTTTAAATAAACATTTAGAAACAAACTTTATGAATAATATATTCTTGAATAGAAATCAGATAAATGTGAATGGTGAAGTATTGGTAAACTTTTATTAGAAAGTGTTGCATTTTTCCTCATGAGATGTCTCTAAGAATGATATTTATTTCATAGATTTTGAAGGGATCAGAATGTATCCCATTTACTAGCTTATTTGTAGGGTCCTCTTCATCAAGTGGTATTAGAGCTAGAAGCTCTTGAGAGTGTGAGGATTCACACTAGGACCTAACCTTAAGTTTGGTTTATTTCAAATTCTTTTTATGAAGTTTTGGTTGTAGATTGTTGTTGGTTCACTTAACTACTATGGGTGGACAAGAATTTCTACCAGGGCTAGTGATTGGTCTATTATGTGTTACCAATAGTCTTGGGGAGAGAGGCATGATGGAACTCCTTGGTGAGGGTCAGATGCGGCATGGATGAGTGAATTGTGCAATATCTAAAGCACCATTGAAGGCAACCAACATAACTCCATGGATAGGATTCATGGTTGAATGAGATAAATAAAGAGGATGCATCAATCCATTGATGAAGACAAATAGGAAACAATTTTTTTTACAAATTCTCATCAAAGCATTTCCATGGGACATGTAATTTTTTTCAAGCTCGAGAGTATGGTGTAGGAGCACCTAGTCATAAAGATATTGGAGATGATCCCAAGAAATATTTTAATTATTTAATATAATTCCATATGTTTTTGTATGATATTCCATGTAATGGAATCAATTGTAATGCCTAAAGGCAATAAATGTAAAGTTGTCAAAAAAGTGCAAAATGATAAGTTGTAATATTGCAAAAAGTGATAAAGGGTTAAGAGAATGTAAAGAGTTGGTTCAAACATTGGTTTGGAAGTTTTAAACCACCAATGATCCTATAAAATTTTATGTATGGTTGAACGAAAGGAAAGGGGAAGAAAACATTCACATTTGAAACAAATTCGGAGTGATTCTAAGTTGTTGTTTTGATTTTTTTCAATTTTTGTATTGGTTACAGGTCTTGTAAAGACATGTAAAGCATGGAAACCATGTAAAATATGTATATTAAGATATTAGGATTAATAAAATTCCATTTAGATTTGGTTTGGAATAATAATATGTAGAAATGAATAAGTTATGAACATTTCTATAAAAGTGGTTGTTTGCAGATTTAGATTCCTTGACAGTAGTCCTATTGCAGCACTTGGTACTAACACATATGGAATATTTATAAAATTTAAATGGATTCATTGGAAACATATTTGAATCTAGTTTTATTTATATTTGGTTTGAATTTTTTTCATTTAGATTTGTGGAAGCTATACATTTATTAGTGAAAATTAGTTTTGAAAAATCTTCAATGGAGTTGTAGGCATAGATTTGCATTCATGTAATGATTTATACATTGTAAGATTCAATGGATTATATATTTGGAAAGTAGACTCAATTTTAATTATAATGAAATTTTTTTGGGATCAATTGATTTTGTATTGCGAAAGATATTGGTTTCCGTAGGAAGGGTTACACATTTTGTTATTGATTTATAATAGTAAAAATGGGTCTCGGTACAAAGATCATAACTTGTAATCTATTTATTGGATTGGTCTTAGAGTTTCCTATGTTTTATAAGGGCTAATTTGGAACAACTCCTCCAAATTTTTTTTAAATAAATGTTCAAAAATAAAAGTTATGAATAATATATTCTTGAATACAAATCAGACAAATGTGAATGGTGAAGTATTTGTAAATTTTTATTAGAAAGTGTTGTGTTTTACCTCATGAGATGTCTCTAAGAATGAAATTTATTTCAAATATTTTGAAGGGATCAGAATGTATCCCATTTATTGGCTTATTTGTAGGCTACTCTTCATCATTGGTCCAAGTCCTTTTGATCATTCATTTATTGTCATGCATGCATAGGAGGGATGCATAAAACTTGGTCAAAATGTATTTTCCTTATATCCCTAAGTCTTTAATTATTCATATTGCATGAAATATCCTTAGAAAATTTTAATTTGTGACCATGTGACTACCTTTCATCACTTGGTTTTAGGAACTTAACACTTAACCATTAGTTGGACCGTGAAGGTGTGACACAACTAAGTTTGCGGTTAGCATAGATTCACAATAGTTAATTCTAACATCCAATTTTAGGTTGGAAGGGTGTAAAGGTCAAGAGAAACTATAGATTTTCTTCCCAAGATTCAGATGAAAGAGGATTAATGTCTGGTATATTCATGCTTTCCAAAGTTTCTCAAGCTTTAATCAAAGTGGGGAAGCAAGTGTCTTCTGCATGTCATGGTGGGCTAGGTTCACAAAGGATTCCTTTTTGCATCATTGCAAGGGTCAAGAATATCTTATCAAATGAAGGTTCATCAGTTCAATTGATGTCATTCCATTGAAGTGGTGATACACATAGAGCGCACCATCACAAGGTTGAATAATAAGGTTAAAGAATTGATGGTGATAACACTCAGTTTGAATAGAGTTGTAGCATTACATGTATTAAAGGGAAAACCATGGTTAGATCTATAAAGTTGCAAAAGCCTCTTTTGTGCATGTTCACAGGGTTAAAAGCTAGAACCAGAGTTAAGGTTGTGAGAATTCCATAGGTGGACATGTGTCATGGTGGACCAAGATCATTTGAATACTCCTTCATCACATCATCATAACGGTTAGTTTCAAAGGAGTTGTTATTTGAATGAATTCAACTCCATCAATAAGCTTCAAAGGTTTGAGTTACGACCTTGTAAAAATCAACAACTTATTAAAACCTAGTTCATCAAAGCATTGTAGGTGGAAGTTTCAAGGTTTTCAATCTCAAAATATTCCCTTCATCATGGCATTGTATGTATTTTAGGAAGATATAAATGAGGTCTATATTGTTATGATAGGATAAGGGTTTTGATCTTATGATGTAGCGAAGGATCGTGAAGCTGATCTCTAGGTCTCTCAATGTTACAATAGTTAGTTGTCATAGCATCATAGGGACATGTGGTCACATGAAAATTGTAAGAGGTCTTTGGTCTTATAATAGGTGATGTTGTCATGAGGTCAAAGGATCAGATGGAGGTGACTTTCAAAGCTACGATGGGGAAGCAATGATAAGATTGTAAGTTGGGGAATGTGTCATAAAGGTTGATAATTTAGCATGTTCTAGTTGGCCAGAAGTGTTGACTTTACCAAGGGTTTCTAGTTCTACAATGACAATCGATCAAATAAAGATCTATGGTTGTGACTTTTTCAAAATTTGAAGATGCTTAGGGTTTAACTAAAGTTGGGAAATGATGATGTGCCACATGGCATAGTGGGCCCAAGTTACAAGATGGAAGTGATGTTGTAATCTTACATTTTTGTATGGTCTTGGCATTGTATGATTGTGGCATTATAAAGATATAAAAAGGTAAAGGATCCATTTTGAAGGAGTCATTGATCAAATGAGGACTAACAAATTCAATCGACATGCATTCCACCAAAGGATTAGTTTTGTAGTCTTCCACTCTTACGATAGACTATCACTTGTAGGGTTGTAGTAGCAGGCAATGAGGTATTTCGATGTCACGATAAACTATTATTCTTAGATCACAAGGGTAAGTTGATAAGATTTTTGATGTCATGATAAATGGCTAGTTGACTATTTTCATATGATCATAAGGAATATAGGGGAAGCTGCCAAAGTCATGACAAGCTTAGTTGCCTGTGATCGAAAGATCATAAGGCAAGAAGAAGAAAGACTCGATGACATGATAAACTATGATTGTAAGATCATGAGGGAAAGGAAGGAAAGATAAGATGCAATGCCAATGTGTATAATCTATGATCTTAAGATCATAGGAGCTTAGGTTTATGATGGCAATACTATGATAGGATATTGTCATAAGGTCGAAGAAAGCTTAAAGTGAACCCTCGACTATGTGACAAGGAGATGATCATAAAATCATGAGGATGATATGATAAGGTAAGGTGGGGCTAGTCCATTTGCATGAGTTATCTAGTCATATCTTCTGATGTTATGATACGTATTAGATTATAAGATCTCAAGGGTAGGTTTAAGGCTTTGAGAAGCTATGAAGCAGTGATGTATCATAAGATCATGGAAACCATTTTTAGGGCTTACGATGATGCAATTAAAGGTTTGATTTTAAATGATCATATGATTGTAAAGTCTAGTCTCCAAGTTGACAATGCAATAAAGGGTTTGAGTTAAAAGTCGACCACAGGATTGTAAGACCCTAAGTTGAGATGCAAAGGTGTTTGCTTATCTGAGTTGGAAAATGATAGAGGGTCTTTGACCAATAAAATTGTAGAAATGGTATAGAGCAGAAGTTGAATACAATTGACTTGATGACATATTTAATTTGACATATTAGGAACAAAGAAAATACAACTCTTTAATGGTGAATCGATCTCCTTAATTTTTTGCAACTACCTTTTTATGATCTCCATGTCTATTTGATGCAAAGGACATTCCTCCCACTGCTTGGTTATCCATCTACTTAGCTAGAGTGATAATGGCCACCATTTCTATCTTCTCAAGGGCTTGGATTGGTATGAAAGATATGATTTCCTACATCTAGATGTGTACCTTGATCAGATCTTCCTTTTTTTTACAGTGATTGTTCTTTATGACCTTACTTGTGGTAGTTGTGCTTTAGCTTAAGTTAGAAGTTTTCTTAGTTATTCTTCAACTATAAAAGAAATTTTTGTAACCTTTCTAAGGTTTGGTATTTTTTCTAATTCTATAGTAGTTGTATCATATTCTTTGCTACTATAATTTTCTTTTATCTATGAATGAATATATTTCTCTATTGTACCTCATTCTCCCATTAATGTCAGTGCAAAATATTCTTTCCTTTGTTAGTGTTTTTCTTCCATTCTTCAATTTGCATGATAGTATCTATTTGGCTTTGAGTGATATAGAGTGAAGTCCCTTCTTTATAGCATTTATTTGGTTCTTGGTTTTCATGTGATTATTGAGTTAAGGTAAAGTTTGAATAAGTGTATTTTGAGATTATATTGATGAGTAGTGCAATGTTAGGAAAAGATAAGACTAAAAAATATATTTTGGTGTATCATCCCCTTAGATTAGATTAGGTAGTTGGTTTTCATACATTTGTTTCTCCCTTTTCCTCTCAAAATTAGTTAGGTGCACCCTGATAGTAAGGAAGTCAGTCTTCTCTAGAGATTCAATCTCATTGTTCAAGTCCCACACCTTGGAGATTGTTTCCATGTTTCACAAGGTTTCCTTTAGGTAAAAGCTTTAGACGAGGGTGAAATTTTTTGTGACAAAATAACCTTTAATAGGGTTTTCTCCTAATAGGGTTCATTTCATAAGAGTGAAAAATAGTAACTAGTTGCAATTGGTGATTTTCCCAAATTGGGTTTCTACATTAAATCTTGGTGTCTCTTGTGTTCATTCTATTTCTTCCACTTCTATGGAACCAATTTAATTAAGGTTAATAAAAATCAGTATCTTAATATTTGCATGTTCATTATTTACTAACTTATAGTTGATATTGCAATGCTTGCCGAGTTACAACAAGTTGTTAGTGTTACCCAAGTGACGACAGTAATTCAATTTAAAGTTTATGTTTTGACTTGTATTGACATCTAAGGGATCTAGGATTTATTTTTGTGGTAATTTATTCACCTCTCCCCTCTCAGTTACTGCACTTATATTTCCAAAAATTGGTATTAGATCTTTGGGTACTTGCAGAGAAGGTTTCAAGGATCTAAGCCAAAGATCAAGATGTCTTACAGAAGAGAGATTCCCAAGCTAAACAAAGATAACGTTGAAGCATGGGAAGAAATTATGAAGGTACATTTTGTGACCATCAGTGATTCAATTTTGAAATATTTGAACACCAAGTATGAGGCTCCTAATACAACTTTAACAATGGAAGATATTTTTGAAAAGAAGAATCATAACATTATGATGATTAGCATTGCATCTACTCTTAATTGTGTTCAATTTGATGAGGTCAAAAATTATGAGTCTTCTCATGAAATAAGGTTCAAACTGAAAGATATCTATAGAGTTGATGATAATGTGAGGAGAGCCAAGGAAAAAATATTAAGAGGTTAGTTTGATTAGATGAAGATGAGAGAGGATGAGAACATTGCAAAATATAGTGAAAGAATCAAAGCAAGTGTCAGTGAAATCAAAGCCTCTAGATTGAAAATTGATTATGTCACAATAATCAACAAGGTACTAAGAACTCTTATTCCTAACTAAAAAATTAGAGTATTAGCTATTCAGGAAATGAGATGTGATCCCAAGAATGACATAACTTTGGATGCACTAGTGGGAAGATTGATAGTTTTTGAATTGAATAACTATGACAACTATGTTCTTGACTCTAGAAGCATTGACTTTGAATTTGAAACTAAGATCTCACTCAAGAAGAAGGCTACAAAATCTAAAAGAAAACAATGTGAAAAAGAAGAAGAAGATAGTTTAGAAAGTGATTTTGAATTCATTAAAGTCTTGCTTGCAAGAAGATATCCTAAAGGCAAAGGAAAGTACAAAGGTAAAATTCCTCTAATCTATTTTTCCTATGAAGAAGTTGGCCACATTGCTACAAGGTGTCCAAATAAAGAAGGAAAAGAAGAAAAGAAAAGAGACAAGTACAAAAGAAAGAAGGATTTCAAAAAAATATAAGGACTACAAGGATAAATGTAAAAAGCCTTGTTTCATTGCTAAAGATTATGATAGTAGTGATGATGATGAAATGGTTTATATTGTTGTAAAAGATGAATCAAATGATGAAGATGATAAGATGACACTTACTTCTCATATTAGTAAGAATGACACATGGATCATTGATAGTGGATCTTCTCATCATATGACTAGTGTTTTAAAAAATTTGAACATATGGAATACTATGATGGTGGGAGTGTCAGATTTGGTAATAATGAACCTTGTTGTATAAAAGGAAAAGGTTATATTTCTCTAACAAATTAACTCAGATGTGACAATGCTTATTCTATTGAAGGACTAAAGCATAATATATTGAGTGTGGCATAGTTGAATAACATTGGATTCAAGGTAAAACTCATGAATGGGAAGGCCAAGATGCTAGATGGAAAAGGAAATCTAGTTGGGTCTGGTAATAAAACAAAAGGTAATCTATTCTACCTAGATCTAAGTGAAAGTTCCTATTTCATTTCTCAAGTAGAAGAAAGTTGGTTATGTCATAAAAGGTTGTGTCATGTAAAATTTGATAACCTAATCAAGATAAGGAAAAACAAAAGTGTGAGAGGTATTCCTAGTCTAAGGAAACTTGATATTGGAATGTGTAAAAATTGTCAAATTGGAAAGATGGGAAAGACAAGTTTTAAAAGCAAGAACTATCATTCTGA
Source organism: Cupressus sempervirens (assembly GCA_028749045.1). NCBI lineage: Eukaryota > Viridiplantae > Streptophyta > Pinopsida > Cupressales > Cupressaceae > Cupressus > Cupressus sempervirens. Next base: position 240,818,673 of record CM053793.1, read on the forward strand.
AGAAGTCTTGGAGCTAGTTCACATAGACCTTTGTGGAATTATTAGCATAGAGAGATAAATTGGAGATAAGTATTTCATTTTATTTGTTAATGATTATTCTAGAATGATGAAAGTAATGTACCTAAAAGATAAGTCTAAAGCTTTTCAAAAGTTCAAGTGGTATCTAGCTAGAGTTGAGAAAGAAACAAGAAAGAAACTAAAGTGTTTAAGGTCAAAAAAAGGAGGTTAATTCATTTCAAATGAATTCAATGAATTTTGAACTAAGAGAGGAATCAAAAGACAAGTCTCGCCCCCTAGTACACCTCAACAAAATGGTATAGCAAAAAGAAGGAACAGATCTATCATGGATTGTGAAAGAACCCTGATGATATTGAAGAATGTTGTAATCAAATACTATAAGGAAGTAGTCAATATAGAAATTCATACCTTGAATAGAGTACAACTAAAGAAAGACCCAAGTTAGACTCCTTATGAACTATGGTATGGCTATAAACATAATGTAAGTTACTTCAAAGTATTTGGTAGTAATTGTTATATCTTAAAGGAGACTAGGAAAGGTAAATTTGATGTCAAGAGTGATGAAGGCATGTTCCTAGGATACTCCAATAGAAGTAAAGTATACACATGTTTGAATCTAACCACTCATAAGATCATAGAAAGTGCACATGTGAAGATTGATGAGTTTGCACAAAAGAGTGAAGAAGAGAGCAATAAGGTAGAACTCATAAATGGGAAGGCCAAGATGCTAGAGTGAAGAAGAAGATTTGAATAGCATTAGATTCAAGGTAGAACTTGTGAATGGGAATGCCAAGATGCTAGATGGAAAAGGAAATCTAATTAGGTCTGATAATTAAACAAAAGGTAATCTATTCTACCTAGATCTAAGTGAATGTTCATATTTCATTGCTCAAGTAGAAGAAAGTTGGTTATGTCATAAAAGGTTGTATCATGTAAATTTTGATAACCTAATGAAGATAAGGACAAAAAAAAGAGTGAGAGGTATTCATAGTCTAGGGAAACTTGGCATCAAAGATGGGAAAGACAAATTTCAAAAGCAAGAACTATCATTTTGAAGAATTCTTGGAGTCAGTTCACATAAACCTTTGTAGACCTATTGGCATAGAGAGAAATACTGGATATGTATATTTTATTTTATTTCTTGGTGATATTTCTAGAATGATGAAAGTAATGTATTTGAAATATAAGTTTGAAGCTTTTCAAAAGTTCAAGTGGTATCTAGCTAGAGTTGAGAAAGAAACAAGAAAGATACTAAAGTGTTTAAGGTCAGACAAAGGAGGTTAATTCATTTCAAATGAATTCAATGAATTATGAACTAAGGAATCAAAAGAAAAGTATCACCCCCTAGTACACCTTAGAAAAATGGTATAGTAGATATAATGAATAGATCTATCATGGATTGTGCAAAAACCTTGATGATAGAGAAGAATGTTGCAATCACATACTAGAATGAAGCAATCAATACACTAGTGCATACCTTGAACAAAGTACATCTAAAGAAAGACTCAAATTAGACTCCTTATAAACTATGGTATGGATTTTTGAAGAACCCTGATGATAGAGAAGAATGTTGCAATTAAATACTAGAAGGAAGTAATCAATACAATAGTGCATACCTTAAATAGAGTACAACTAAAGAAAGACTCAAATAAAACTCCTTATAAACTATGGTATGGCTATAAATGCAATGTAAGTTACTTCAAAGTATTTGGTAGAAATTTTTATATCTTAAAGGAGACTAGGAAAGGTAAATTTGATGTCAAGAGTGATAAAGGGATGTCCCTAGGATACTCTAATAGAAGTAAAGCATACAAATGTTTGAGTCTAACCACTCATAAGATCATATAAAGTGCATATGTGAAGATGCTAGAGTGAAGAAGAAGAGTTGAATAACATTGGATTCAAGGTAAAACTTATGAATGGGAAGGCCAAGATGCCAGATGGAAAAGGAAATCTATTTGGGTCTGGTAATCAAACAAAAGGTAATCTATTCTACCTAGATCTAAGTGAAAGTTCCTATTTCATTGCTCAAGTAGAAGAAAGCTGGTTATGGCATAAAAGGTTGTGTCATGTAAATTTTGATAACCTAATCAAGATAAAGAAAAAAAAAGGGTGAGAGGTATTCCTAGTCTAAGGAAACCTAGTATCGACATGTGCAAAAGTTGTCAAATTGGAAAGATGCGAAAGTCAAGTTTCAAAAGCAAGAACTATCATTTTGAAGAATTCTTAGAGTTGGTTCACATAGACCTTTGTGAACTTATTGGAATAGAGAGATACAATGGAGATATGTATTTCATTTTATTTGTTGATGATTATTCTAGAATGATGAAAGTAATGTATTTGAAAGATAAGTCTGAAGCTTTTAAAAAGTTCAAGTGGTATCTAGCTATAGTTGAGAAAGAAACAAGAAAGAAACAAAAAAATTTAAGGTCAAATAAAGGAGGTTAATTCATTTCAAATGAATTCAATGAATTCTACACTAAGATAGGAATCAAAAGACAAGTATCACCCCCTAGTACACTTTAGCACAATGATATAAAAAAAAAGAAAAAATAGATCTATCATGGTTTATGCAAGAGCCCTAATGATAAAGAAGAATGTTGTAATCAAATACTATAAGGAAGCAATCAGTATAGTAGTGCATACCATGAACAAAGTACAGCTGAAGAAACACTCAAATTAAACTCCTTATAAACTATGGTATGGATATAAATGTAATGTAAGTTACTTCAAAGTATTTGGTAGAAAATACTATATCTTAAAGGAAACTAGGAAAGGTAAATTTGATGTCAAGAGTGATGAAGGCATGTTCCTAGGATACTCTAGCAGAAGTAAAGCATACAAAGTTTGAATCTAACTGCTCATAGGATCACAGAAAGTGCACATGTGAATATTGATGAGTTTGCACAAAAGAGTGAAGAAGAGAGCAACAAAGAACCTGAAGAGTATAGAAAATTTGTTTACTTTTAACCTGATACATTGCCTAATCCAACTAGAAGTCAACAAGATTCACCTCCTATGTCCCCAAAATCTCCAGAAGTACCTGAGTTACAGCTTGTGCAACCCAAGTCATAGTCTAAATGAACCAAGTCATAGTCAAAATAAACTAAGCTATAGCTAGTGCAACCCAAGTTAGAGTCTGAAGAACCTAAGTCACAGACAGTGGGACCCAAGCATAATTTAGAAGATCATGGTGATCCAAGTGAAACAAGATCTAAATCTAAAGTGCTTATACTTGAAAGATATGTCAGAAGTCATCATGCACTTGCAAAAATCATTGGAGACAAGTCAGAAGGTACAATGACAAAGAAATTTTTGAAAGGTACATGTTTTCTTACTAAATTTGAGCATAGAACTATTAAAGATGCTTTGGATAATGAAATTTGGATTGAAGCTATGAATGAAGAGATTGAGAAAATAGAAAGGAACAAAACTTTGACTCTTGTTCCTAGACCAAAGGATAAGAATGTAACTAGCACAAAATGGCTATTCAGAAACAAGCTAAATGAAGATGGAGAAGTTTCAAGAAAAAAAGCAAGGTTGGTATGCAAAGATTATTCTTAAGAGGAAGGTATTGATTATGATGAAACTTTTTCTCCTTTTACAAGATTAGGTGTTAGCACTCTACTTGCTTATGTTTCACATAAAGGATTTAAAGTGTATCAAATGGATGTAAAATTTGTATTCTTGAATGGAGTTCTAAAAGAAGCCTACATAGAGAAACCTAAAGGTTTTGTAGATTCTAGCAATAAGGATATGGTTTTTAAGCTACACAAAGAATTATATGGTCTCAGACAAGCTCCTAGAGCTTGGTATGAAAGACTTCATAGTTGTTTAATGAAGATTGGTTTTCAAACGACAAATGATAATAACAATATATACATCAAAGAAGGACTAGAGAAGGAAATGTTGCTAGCAATTTTTTTTTGTAGATGATATACTATTTACTGGTTATCATGACTTATGTAAATCTTTTTCTAAAGAAATGAGTAAGGAATTTGAGATTTCAATGTTTGGAGTTATCAAATTCTTTGTTGGCATGCATTTCAATCGAAGAAAGATGACATATACATTGCTCAATCAAATTATATCAAGGAGATACTAAAGAAGTTTGGAAAGGAGGATTCAAGACTACTTGGAAAACCTATGTCTATTAGACTTAAGCTCTCCAAAAATGATGATTCCAAGGAGGTAGATTAGACCACATATAGATCCATGATCAGAAAACTTCAGTATGTAGTGTATACAAGGCCTAATATTGCTCTTGCAGTTAGTTTGGTAACAAGATTTTTAGCTAATCTTAAAGAAATTCATATGTTGGCAATAAAGAGAGCCATAAGGTATCTGAAAGGTACTGAACATTATGGATTATGGTACAAGAAAGGAGGCAAGTTTGATTTGATAGCCTTCACTGATACAAATTGGGTAGGAAGTATTGATGATAGAAAAAGCACTAGTGATGGAGCATTATTTCTTGTTAAGAGACTAGTGTCTTGGAAAAGTAAGAAGCAAAATTGCATCTCTTAGTCTACAACAGGGGTAGAATGTGTTGCAATAGTAGTTAATTGTTCCAATATTGTTTGGTTCAACCAATTGTTGGTAGGTATGAAGGTAGAAATCAAGGATGTAGTGGTTATCTTATGTGATAACACTAGTGCAATTAACATATCAAAGAATCCTATGATGCATACCAAGACCAAGAACATTGTAATAAAATATCATTTTTCTAAGAAAATTGGTGCAATGCAAAGAGGTGAGATTGAATATGTGAATACAAAAGAACAAATTACAAACATATTCACCAAGCCATTACCTAAGGATTTATTTTTGTATCTAAGAGGTAAGCTAGGGGTTATTACCCCATCAGAAGCTCACTAAATGAAGTTTAGTGATGGATCAATTGAGTATTCTTGATGATCAATCAAGTTGATGTGGTAATGAAAGAGTATATTGCAAGTGAATCTATACATCAGGTACATTCAAATTCACTGAATATTATCTTTGGCATGAGATGTTAAAGAGGGAGAGTTTTTTGTCATATATCATAGAAATTTTCAAGATGTCAAAGAAGAAGGACTTGGTTAGAAATCTTTAGAGCTGATATCAAAGAGGGAGAGTTTTCTATTAGAAGAAGAAGTGTAAGTCAAATTAATTAGGGAGAGTTTGATGTCAGAGGGACTTCACACTAATAGAAGGAGTTCTCATGGATGAGAATAAGAATCAAACTAAAGATATTATCCTTACTTTTATTTTTCTCTACAATTTCATTGTATTATGACATGTTGTGTTGCCATCAATTCCAAAGAGAGAGATTGGTGAAAATAATTGGTCAATTGTATATTATCTTTAATGTTATACAAAATGTCATATCTTTACCATTTAGTGTCTGCCAAGATTACTTGGGTGATTAAGATAGTTTCTTATGTCTTTTGAGAATTCTAGTATTTACCAAGTTCAAAAGACAATATCTACTGAGTTCACTTGAGCACCAAAGATAAGTTCACAAAATTTTAGTGTTAACCAACCTCACTTGGTTAACAAAGGAAAGTTGGATGGGGCCAGTGTTAACTGAGATCACTTGATTACCAAAGGAAGTTTATGAAGTTGTAGTATTAACTAAGTTCACTTGGTTAACATATGAAAATCATTTTAGAGTTCAGTGTCTACTGAGCTAGGTCAGCTAACAAAAGATTTTCTTGTTTGGGCATATTGAGTTTAATGGATCTAGCTGATTGGTTCTAGATGACTGATGAGATCAATATTAATTGTTTTAATTTGTATTCAAGTGAACTTGATAATGTATATATGATATAAGTATAATTTCAAGTTTAGGATTGAATATATGAGAATGTGTGGAGGATAAGAAGATGCTTAAGAGAATAAAATTGAAAGGATAAGTAGAATATCCTTGTTGGGATGCCAAGATTAGTCTAATCAAGAAGGATCCAGTATTCAAGCCAAAATTCAGATCCGAATCAGTAAAGATAGTTGCATTAGTAATCAGGTCAAGTCATTGTTACTCTCTAATAATTGTAGTAGTGAATCAAATCTCCTAACAAAGTTTCCTTAACAACTATTTGGTAAATCCTCTAACAAGATGGAATTTCTAAAATGAAGTGTCTAAAGACCTCTAACAAGGTCACTCCTAATAGGGTGATTAAATCCTTTGATAGGGTCACACCTAACTGTGTGTTTTGTAACCTTTAACAGTGTTGGTTCCTAATAGGGCTCACTTTAGAAGAGTGAGCAATAGTAACAAGTTACAATTGGTGGTTTTTCCAAATTGGGTTTCCATATTAAATCTTGGTGTCTCTTGTGTTCATGCTATTTCTTTCATGTGTAATAAACTAATTCAATTAAGGTTAATCACACTTAGTAATCTTAATATCTGCATATTTAGTATTTACTGGGTTATAGTTGATATTATAGTGCTTGTCAAGTTACATCAAATTGTTAGTGTTAATCAAGTGCCTGTGTGTTAGCTAAGTGACAGTAGTAATTTAGTTTTAAGTTTATGTTTATATTTGTATTGACACCTAAGGGATCTAGGATTTATTTTTGTGGTGACTTATTAACCCCTCCCCTCTTAGTTACTCCTCTTATATTTCCAACACCATGAAGATTAAATAAGTAAGGTGAATATTTATATTTATCTTACTTTTGCATGCTTTCTCATGTCAAGGTAGATTCCTACATGGGGAATAGACCAAGGATAACCCCTCCAACTAAATAAAATACAATTTTTCTTATGTGTAAGTATAGATCTACATGTTTTTCATAGAAACAAATTCAGATCTCAAAACTGGCTAGGGTTTTATATTTATGGTGGAGTTTCAAATTCTAGAATTTTGTGTAGAGTTAGTCAATTTCAACCTTGATCTTGACCCAAGTTTTCTTTGACTCCAACTCTTCCATGAACTAAGAAGTTTTCCTTGGCCTAAGGCTCTCCAATTTTTAGACTTTATAGATATTAGATCCCATATCCCATATTCAGATGCGTTTCAGTTTTTATCATTGCGTGCTACCTAGTGGTCTCTCCATTTGACCCTAAAGGTAAATTTAATTTATAATTTCTTATTTCATAGTTATTACTTTGATGTATTAGATATGATCCTTGAAACTACCATTTTTTCATGCATTCTTTTCATTACTTTTGGATAATTTACTTGCACTATATATACACATAATTAAATTAATCAATAAAACATTAAAGGGAGAGAAAATCCTATAGAAAGAGATAATTTAAGTATACATTTTGAAATGGGACTTAGATTAAGCATTATCACCCTTTTCCATCCATCTTGGGTTTTGTTGATCTAACTCGTGTTAGATAACTAAGAGAGGGGGGTGAATCAATTATGTCCAGTTATCCTACAAGCCTTTCAAATACTCTAGTACCAATTCAAACTTCATAAACATCAATAGTATAAACTCAGTGATCAATTTCAACTTCACAACTCAATCTTGTAATCAATTTACTTCAAACTATTAACTCACTACTTCTAATATTATCAAGTATCAAAAATATAACTTAATCATTACCTAGTTACAATATTAAGTTAATACCATGAAAATAAACTTATGACACAAAAATATTCACATATTTGAGACCATTATTTAATGTGGAAAACCTATCAAGGGAAAAATCACCTAGGACTAGCAACCCAAATAATTTCACTCTTCTGAATTGATCTCTACTAGGAGACAACCTTGTTAAGGTTGCACGGACATATTTAGTGTGACTTGATTAGAAGGTTTTAACATAAATATTAACTAGACCTTATCACACCTTGATCTTGTCCAAAAAGTGACCTAATCTTTAGGACTTACAAACATTACTAATTGATGTTAACATATATGATTTCATAGACTTATTAGGTCCACTTGGTTAATACATTTGTTTCTATAATGGTAAGAAATTAATAGTCAAATAATCTGTTAGGTTTTAGCACTACCTTGCTTGTTTAGATCTCTATTTTTCTATATCATCTTCTTTCTCTGATCTATTCAATTAGATAATTTTCTTCTTCTCACTTTCACTTTTCTCTAACTCTGGTTAATCTTCCTTCTACTCTTCTTGGTTCACCTTTCTCTTTACTTTTCACAAATCACCAACTTAATAATAATGATCAGTAATCAATCAGCAACTAATCAACAACAAAAATGTCATGTCCAAAAATTACAGGGAAAAACACAACTACAAAATTTAATTTATTTATTTATTTTTTTTTTTTGAAAAGTGAAACTAATTTTACTGACACCTTGACAATTAGAATTATAAAAATAATTGAATATTTGATATAGTTAGGCCCTTAGTATGGAGACATTATTGACATTGGGTTTTTTCATAATTCAATTCATTTAGTACCCATGTTTGATCATAAACTTGACATCAGATTGGTTGTATTAAGTGCTACCCATTATTTTGTACACATAATAAATGTTCATATTTACTTATGTAGTATGTATACCTAAGGTCCTTATATATATATATATATATATATATATATATATATAGGTTGTGAACCCTAATTTTTTTTTATAGCTAAAGCATTATAAATGAACCTACTCTCTTATCATTCCATAACTAGTGAATAATGAAGTGTGTCATATAATTTGGATATAAATTGATGTAAGAAAGGGTATGAAACTAAGTGTTAAATTCTAACATGTTCAGTAACATTGTCCAAAACACAAAGCTACTTCTTACTACAAGGATAGTCATATATCCTAGTCATGATTGATGTAATTATTAAGACTCATGTTGTCAAGGCTTGCATCGATGAACTTACTAGGCTTAGGATCTATTTGGAAAATATATTGATATAACATTTGCAAAAATAACATACCCTTTCTTGCATTAATTTATATCCAAATTATATGACACACTTCGTTATTCGTTAGTTATGGAATGATAAGAGAGTAGGCTCATTTATAGTTCTTTAGTTATAAAAAAATATTAGGGTTCACAACCTATATATATACAAGGACCTTAGGTATACATACTACATAAGTAAATATGAATAGTTATTATGTGTACTTAATAATGGGTAGCACTTTATACAACCAATCTGGTATCGAGTTTATGATCAAACATGGGTACTAAATGAATTGAATTATGAAAAAACCCAATGTCAATAATGTCTCCACACTTAAGGGCCTAACTATATCAAGTATCTAATTATTTTTTATATATGTAAAACAATTACATCTTCTCACTTTCATATTTAACTATGCAATATAATGGTGGCTTAGATTATTAGTCAATTTAATAGCTCCTTCATACTCCTTACACATGCTAGAGGGTTTAGGGTTTATTCTCCTTAAGAAGACTTTAGTGACTTAGGGTTAGGTATGAATCAACAGCTTTGATTCAACCATTTTTCTAATTAATTCTTTCCACTTTCTAATTGGCTACATGTAATTTCATTTGGAATCCAACATAAGATTCGTTCTTATCTCCAAAATATTTTTATTCATCCTTAAATCAGCTCAAAAATATTTTACATAGTTGTTTGTTCCATTACAAACAAATATGTCAAAACTGTGTCACTTGACATCTAAAGTCTCTGATGCTTAACATATACTATCTTCTATACTATGAATTGAAATCTATATTGCTCAACATGCACTATTTACTTGGCTCCTATGTTACTCAAAATACACTGTCTACTTGGCACTCGAGTGATTCAACACTCATTGTGGACTCGGCATGCTCTAATATATACATGTTGTGCTTGGCATGCAGTACTTGTTCAACATGAACTAGGTAAATAACTTAAGTGTGTTGACACTCACTTGTCAAAACTACTCTAAGATCAACAATCTCCCCCTTTGACATGAGTGTCAAAAACACTTGAGTATGCATTACTACCCTTATTCTCATGAGAATAACATATCTCTAACTCAGCTTATGTACAAACTTCAAGATTTCAAAATTTTGTAACTACTTGTATACCTCAAAATTTTAACTCCCCTTGAGTTGATTGGTTTATTCTGTATCCAAAAATTTATACTCCTACTAAGTAAATATGCTTGAACTGATACTCTTAGACTTCATGCTGTCTATTCTATTATTTCGTACCTGCTCCCCCTTTGCTTATTTTGACTTTTCTCTGGCCTTTTTCTTAGTTTCCCTCTTGTTTTTCTTATCTTTATTTCTCATCTTTTTCTATTCTATGCTTGCTCTCCCCCATTTCTCATTCTCCTTATATCTCCCCCAAAATCTCTATCTTTTTTCTCTCTACCTTTATCTTACTCTCCCCATTTTTGACACTTATATCAATGGGCTATACACTTATAGTGTATTTGTCCAAGAAAGATTTATGTACATCTAGGATTATCTTGAGAGCTGCATCCTAGTTTTCACATGCTACATCCAAAGACTTTATTTGGATAGAAAGCTCAGCAACAAGGTGGAATAGACCATCTAGTGTAGAAAGATTTGGGTCTTTCTTCATTAGGTTTTTGGCATAGCTTAGTTCCTTGTGCAAAATTTCTATATGGGGAGTCAATGTTGTCTGGATGTTAATCAGTTTAGCCCTTATATTGTCTTCTTCTACTAACAATGTAGCTAACTGACTCTAGGTTTGTAGCAATATTCTAAAGTGCTTTAAACTTTGAGCTGGTGTCATAGGTGATTTTGCAGTTGATGAACTAATCTGACTTTCCAAGCTCAAAATGTGACTTCTAGTCTCTTGTGTAAAGAGTTTTGGATTACCTAATATCTTTTCATTTACTTTTCTCTAAAATTTCTTTTATGATCATTTTGACAATTTAGCATTTGTATCTAGGTCGACATCACTCACCTTTTCCACTATATTTATCAGTTGTTCAATTAGTGGCTTGGTCTCATCTATAGTTGGTAGGTTGAATGGATCTAAAAAGATGTCTTTGATATCCCACAATGCCTTCTTCTGCCTATGCTCCCTTCTAAACATTTCCTGATGCTTCTTCCTTGCTAGGGCTTCTTGAAGTATGCCCATTTGTTCTATAGTCATTGTGTCATAATCATATTTTGGTAGAATAATTTCTTCATCAAGGCTCATATCTCCATATTGTAGTACTTCTTTAGCCTTTGATGAGCTAGGAATCGATACTAAGATCTATAATAGTGTTGTATCTACGCTTAGCTTCTAAAGAGTTTTACTTAAAGGTGTGCTAGATACTAGTAAGGCTACCAGGGCTTGAATAGCTACTTGCTCCTTCACCTTTGAAGTGAACTTTGTCTCTTCAGGCTTGTCATTGTGTTCCACAATGCCTTGTGATGCACTTTGTACTTGTGTTGTAGATGCAAATAAGTCTATCTGATCTGTTTGATTTTGTTCTTTAGTAGTCGCTTGTATTTTCACTATGTCCATTTCAATTGTAACAACCTTTACTAATGTGGCTTCTTGTGTATTGTCCATAGGTTGTACATTAGTGACTTGAGAGGTAATAGAAAGTGGTTCTTGTGTTTTATATCTTCCCTTTTTGTTTCAGTCACTATTTTCTGCAATTTTTCCACACTGACCAATACAAGATTATCACAAAGTTTTCCCTATAGTGTGGAATGATGAATTATCTTCTTGAGATCTTCCTCTATAAGGGAATTGATTTTTTGAGATGTGACATAAAAAAAATCCTTCACTATTACTATTTTAGTGTTCTCACCTGTTACATGTTGGGGGATGACATTAGGCAATTGTGTATCTTGCACACTCCATTCTTCTTCCCACTCTGCTTTAGTTGTCGCCTTGTCATCTATGTCAATTTCAGTTCCTCCCTCAATAGTGTTTTCATGATCATCTTCTTCATCATCATCTTTTACCTCTATGGGCTCTTCCTCACCTTCCTGCACTATAGTTAATCCATATGTAAGCTTCCACATCTATGTGGACTTTTTAACTACATCTTCAATATTATTTTGCAAAATGCTAAAGGCTTTATATTTAGGTACAAACTATCAATATTTTTTAACTATTGAACAAAAAATCTCAATACCAAGATAATACTACCCACAAATTCAGGGACTAGCTACTTCCCATAAACAATTATGTATGCATATTATTTGGATCCAACTTCAACAAAACCAAGACTGGCTTTCTACTCTTTAGGCTCTACAGAACTAAGGTGGGTATACCTAAGGGATGATTCAAAATGAATGTTGTCGTATGAAAATTTCATTAGTTTCATTCTAATTCTCATCTTCTACCCTTGACATATATATAGTTTATCCATTTCTTGACACTTTCAGATGATACACACCCCTTATAAATAAATTTGGTCACAATTCTTCTCTGATTTGCAAGTATTTTTATCAATAGTAGCTAGCTAAAGCTTAAATTTTACATGCAAACAAGTGCTGACCATCCTTGAAACTCTTCAAATAGTAAAATTTAAGATGATTTTGGTTTTCAACTTGATGCTTATTCATAATTTACCTATCTATAAACTAGATTAATTAGATCAGTTCCTATTCCATTGGGATTCAGAGTTTACTCCAATTTATAGATCTAATTTGTTGCATTACAACAAATATTATCAAAAATTCCTATTGGAATTCATTCTTGAAAACATCCTTTATACTACCATAGCAATGCCATCAAATTCACTAAAGCATTTACTTAATTCATTGAATTAATAGCAATAATGAGTTGACACTTAACCTAAGTGATTTTCATTCAAGTGGACAAGCTTTGCTAATACAATACCAAAACAACCAGGTAATAACAAAGGATACATAATTCAACGAGAACAAATATGGGGATAGTTTAATTTTGTATTAATCTCATTTTGAAAATTTGCATACAATTGTAATAAAACTCTGACTAACTGTAGACAAGACACTAGACCCTTGTAATGTCAATATATTCCAAATATTTGCAAAGAGAATACATCATAAGTTTACATACATCAGCTAGACCAAACCATACTTAGTATAGACTCAAATTATATTAGAAATTAGACCATTCTCTAGCCTTGGAATCTCACTTATATAATGTGAGATGCAACAAGCTTCAGGTGTAGAGAACTGACAAGTGTCCTTTTACAAAAGGTATTTACATATTGCTATCATAAAAAGACAAAAATGTGTGTAACAGAAAAACTTATACATCATAAAATTCTTTTGGTAGGCCCCTTTTCTAGTTACATCTTTTGGAATACTACAAACTCCATGATTTGATTCTTTATTAATATGATTCTTTGGAGTATGTGGCTATTAGGCTTGAAAGTAATGTAACCTATTCTATTACCTGCAAGCTGACCTCAACTTGGGGGTTCTCACTATCTTTATCATGAACTATTAAAGTAAAAGTTACCTCTACATCTTCTTCTACCCCATCATCTTCTATCATCTATTCTGCAGACATAAATTTCTCTTTCCATTCATTGAAAATAGTGTTATCAGGCCAATCAAAGTTTATGATTTCCCTTTGCACTTGTATTACAAAATTGATAGTTACTTCTATTTCAATGAGATCTTTCCTAATAATATTGTAAAATAGTTGCACTTTGACCAGCTCTTCATTGGTCATTGTCCATAGTAGATGCCCATTTTCATTTATAACATTATTCATTCTTTGGCAAAATATTTCATCCAATTCCTTTTCTTTTGTTTTGTCAACCCTTTTGAGAGCACAAGGAAAAAGGTCAAACTTTTCAGTCATATACGTGGAAAAGAAATTTTTTATTCTTTTATGAATAGAACCCCATTTTTCATCAAAATCCTCTAGCTTATTAAGCAAATCAAAAATCTTTTCTATTTGATGACATGGCAGCTGGATGATGGATATGCACATAGCAGTAATGTCATTATTCCTTTCGGTCCACTTCTGTACAATGGGTATCAATTTACCCTCATCTCCTTTTATTTCATCCTAAACAACTACAATTCTTGCCAATTGATCATAAAAATTTGGCCATTCAATTCTATCTATTAAATACATTATAGCTTGCCTAATTTTTTCTTAATATTGATTATTTAATTCTACATGCATTGCATACAAATTATTATTTTCTTCTTCAAATTCCTCTACAACATATAATTTAGGCCTCTATGGCATGTTTGGTATTTCAACAATGGGAGTTGACTTGAATGGTTCAATTGGTGGCCAGGGATATTCAATTCTCGACCTCTTGGATTCTCCAACCTTTCTATTCCAAAGTTTCTTATCCTTTTGAGAAACCAAAATTTCTAGTAATTGTATCTACTTACCCCTTTCCTCATATGCCTTTAACACTTCTTCAAATTTAGCATTGAGTTCTAAGAACCTGTCTTGTTCCTTTCCAGACACTGTAGCCCCATTTCTAGTATTTCTTTAGCCATGTTGGTAATTTTTTGACTGCTCACTTCATCAGCCCTATATACTGTGAGAGTACCAGTATGTTTTGCAATAGAAATTTCTTGTATTCTAGTCTTGTTTCTTTTTTTGAGTGACCAAATTACCATGGCTCTATGATCATTACTGAATTTGATTTCTCTATATACTTGTACTAATGAATAACAATTGCTGAACACCAAGATAATAATACTCACAAATCTAAGGATTAGCTATGTCCTATTAACAACTATGCTTGCATATTATTTGGAACCAACTTCAACAAAACCAAGATTGGCTTTCTACTGTTTAGGATTTGTGAAACCAAGGTGGGTATACCTAAGGGATAATTTAGAATGAATGTTGTTGTATGAGAATTTATTAGTTTCATATTAATTATCATCTCATATCTCTAGTATATATATATAGTTTATTCATTTCTTATCATTTTCAGATGATATGTATCCATAATAAGAAGATTTGGTCACAATTCTTCTTAGATTTGCAAGTATTTCTAACCATAGTAGCTAACTAAAGCTAAAATTTTACATGTAAACAAGTGTTGACCAGCTTTGAAACTCTTGAAATAGTAAAATAAAGGTGATTTCAATTTCAGACTTGACACTTATTAAGGATCTACCTATCTGTAGACTGGATTAATTAGATCAGTGCCTATTCCATTGGGATTTAGAGTCTACTTCAATTTATAGATCTGATTTGTTGCATTACAACCAATATTATCAACAATTCTTACTGGAATTCATTCTTACAGGCATCCTTTCTACTACCATAGAAATCCCATCAAATTCAGTAAAGCCTTTACTTAATTCATTGAATTAATAGCATTAATGAATTGACATACAACATAAGTGAATTGCATTCAATTGGACAAGATTTGCTCACACAATATCAAAATAACTAGGTAATAACAAAGGAGACAAAACTCCACAAGAACAGATATGGGGACAACTCAATTTTGTATTAATTTTCCTTTAAAATTGTATACAATTGTAGTAAAACTTAGAATGACTCTATGAAGACACAAGAATCATATGATATCCATGTATTCTTGAAATAATTTATAGAGAAGATACATCATGAAGTTAGCTACCATAATTGGACCGAACTATACTCAATATAGACTCAAATTGTATTAGAAATTGGTCCCTTTCTCTAGCCTTGGAATCTCACTTATAAAGTGTGAGATGCAACATGCTTCAAGCATAGAGAACTGACAGGTGTCCTTTTACAAAAGGTATTTACATTTTGCTAACAGCCACAAAAGGGGAAAAACTTTATATAATAGAAAAGTAATGAATCAAGTAACTCTTGGGTAGGCCCCTCTTCTGTTACATCTTTGAATGCTACAAATCCCATGGTTGGTCTTTATTCACTCTGAATCTTAGGCATATGTTGCTATCAAACTTGCTAGTGATGTGTTAGGCTCTAATTCCTACAACTTCACCTCTACTCTGGCATTTTCACTCATATCATCATGTACTACCAAGGTGATAGTTACATTTGGTTTCATTTCTACCACATCATACAACTGATCCACTATATCTTTCACATGAGATGACTACCCTTCTTTGTCTTCTTCTTTCCTAGGTGCTGGTGGAAGTGAGTCGATGATATTAGTTTATCTCCATGTGTTTCATCATCATCACTTTTAGCTTCTTCCAAATGTTCATCAGAAGCAATATCTGCCATCCACTTGGCATAAAGAGTTTCATCTAACCAACAAAATTGTAGAGTATCCTATTGCTTCTTGATAACATATTCACCCTCTTTGTCAATATCAATAGAATCTTGTTTTAAAGAATCAAAGAATATTTGAGTTTTCACCATCTCTTCTATTGTGGTGGCCCACCATGCATGTCTTGATTTTCTTGCTTTCTCTATGATCCTGCAATGTCTCATGAACAAAGGGGAAACTGCTTCACATTCTATTCAAGCTCAATACAAAATTCTTACTAATTCCTTCTACTTAAAAAACTTGAAATCTTGTTCGTATGAGATTAAAATGGTGAGATCTTATGCAATATACTCTATTTTCTGCTTGCACGTGAAGCTTTCATTCCTCATTAATGAACTATGAGTGAAACACAGTGGTGTTACCTTCCCTTTTCAAATTTTCACTATTGATCTCAGAAAATCCTACGATCTAGGAGTGAAAATAGTGATGAATCATCTTCCACTTGACATGATAGTAGTCAAACCAATGAAAACTCTCCATCTATACTTTTCCTTCATTGTTGGCATTTCAAACTAGACCCACTAATTCTTGAGGACACATTTCACCTAGTCACTATCTTTCTATACATAAAGAGTGAGCATGTTACCTATGCAATATAGCAACTACCATTCTATTTTATCTTGATCTAATGGTAGACATTTTAATACAATTTTTAATATCAAAGTGGTGGGTCCCTCCTTCATTTACCTAGTTTTCTATGTCACTATACATAAAACCTGAGCAACTTCCCATGGTGACAAAGTGATGATTGTTGATTCCATCTTGATTGAGTGGAGGACATTTGATGCATCACTTAGTACAAATGTGGTGGGTCCCATACCTATTTGCCTTGTTTGCTATGTCACTATCCTTAAAGCTCAAGAAACTCTTCATAGCAACGTAGCGACAGCCATAGATCTGCATTTAATCTAAAGGCAACGAAGCTGCATTACATTCACATAATAGTGGTGGGTCCCTTGGTTTCCATGTCACATGGGCTAAATAGTGCACAACTTCTCATAGTGACTTGGTGATGATCATTGATTTGATCTTGATCCAATGATTACAATATTTCATCTAATTTCTGACTCAAGCATGGGTCCCTATTTCTGATGACGTGGGAACATCCTATCAAGTTGGCATATAAATCAATATTTGAATCCAAACTACATCACCATGTGATTTAGGTCCCACCACATGCACATTTTTAGGCTAGGTGCTATGTCACTAATGACGAGGTGCAAAGATTTTTAGATCGTGACATAGTGACCTCTAATGTTCTTAAAATTTTAGGTGCATATGTGTTTCCAGTAGGATGCCACCATGTCCATGAGATGATGTAATTTTTTTTGATGAAGCACTCATTGGTAACCATCTTTTGGAATTGTTTCTACATTCTTGTTTTTTTCAAGGTGCTATGTCACTAATGGTGGAAGTTGTTTGCTTTTCGACTGCAACATAGTGACCTCTTTAAAGCTTTAGAGATTCTGGTGCCGAGAATTTTTTTTAAGTTCCACCATCATTACTGCAATTAATGCTTTTGACAAAGAAATAAAGTCACATGACCAATGTTAATGAAAAGAATTTTTGTGCCTATCCATTTTATAATCTCTCATCTTCTTCACTTTTGGTAAGGTGCTATGTCACTACCAATGAGATCCATCATTTTTTTGGTCATGACCTAGTGAACTCACAGATATAGATGAAATCTAGGGCTAGGAAAAAATTACTAATCAATTATGATTACCATTTTTAATACTTCTGACATAGTAATAAAAATGCCATCCTCAATGCCACTTGGGAGCTTTTATGGTCATAAATTTTTTCAAAAGCCACCATCTTCTATATTTTTCATTAAGGCACTATGTCGCTAATAGTGGGATGTGAACTTTTTCTGATAGCGATATAGCAACTCATCGAAAAAGCTAGATTCTGGTGATGCCATTTGCACTTCATTATTCTTGGTTATTTTTCAGTGTTGTCATGGAACACATGACTGAAAACTTCTAAAACAATGCACTTCCTGGTCATCACGCCTCCATTCCATGACACTGCTAGTCAATTTTGCGATAGTCACTATGTCACTATGGTTAGAACACTTGTTTCTTCACATGGTGATGATGTGACTACCGTAGACCTTATAAAGATCAGACCGTGGGAAATAAGAGGAAAAAGGCACTTGGGGGCATAAAATATTTAAACGGGACATGGAATATTTGAGGTTTGAAAAGCTTCATGCCCAAATAAATTTAAAAGGAATGCAAGACAAAGGGTTTGACAAAATTTTCAAAGGTTATTAAAATGCAAGGCGAAAGAATAAAAATTCCTAATCAGGCAAATATTGAATTCAATTCTGATTTTTAACCTAGGATTTGGAAAAACTTATTTTGTAAAAATTAGACCAAGAGTGTCTCTGTGTAGGGATAATAGACTACCCGAGTCTATGTAAGAATATAGAATCTATGGTTGAGTAGACCACATACTTGACTTTCCTTAGAACCTGAAAAACTTGAGAGAGAAACAACAATAGAGAAAAGACTATGTACAAGAGACTACACAAACACCAAAGGATTTACAAGTGTACAGAAATACCATAGACTACTATTCATGGAAGAAACAAGTATTTTTTAGGCAAAATACCTCTTCAAGAATTGTCCATGAATTGGTAGTTCAAGAATGTTGTTTGAAATATCTTTGAGAATATAAGAGTCTTCTCCCCATGTATTTTCAATCATATAAGGACCTAACCATATAGAATCAAACTTATCATGTTTTCCTTTATCCTCGATTCTAGCATTCCACATGAGGACTAATTCTCCATCTTCAAAATTTTTTCTTACTGTCCTTTTTTCATGTAATGTCTTGACCTATAGTTGCAATTTTTGGTTTTTGAGAGATTCTTCTCTCTTGGTTTCTACTAAACCTACAAGCTCATCCATCCTTTCTTGCATATCATCAATGATATCCTCATCATATATTTGAATGTAGTTATACAAGCTCATTAGGTTATTCTAAGGAATCCTTGCCTAGATTCCATATACCATATCAAATGGGGCTACACCAATGGATTTCTTCATAGTCACCCTGTCAACCCATATTGGTAGCTACAATTTGGAATCCCATGCCTTCTTGTTATCATCTAAGGTCCTCTTAATGACTTTTAACAAGCTTCTATTTGTGGATTTGACTTGTCCATTTCCTTGTGGATGGTAAAGAGAAGATGTTGACCTTGTAATTCATATTTGTCACAAAATTTTATGAATTCCTAACACCTAAAACACATTGCATTATCTATTACAATTCTCTGAGGATGACCAGATCTAGAAATAATGTTATTCAACAAGAAATTGTTGACAACTTTACTAGTTGCATTTCTTGTAGGGATTGACTCCACCCACTTTGTGAAATAATCAGTAGCAACAAAAATCTAAGAATAGCTTATGCTAGATTTAGGAGATATCTCACCTATGAAATCCATACCCCATTGCTGAAATGGTGCTTGAACCTCAACTAGATTTAATTGAGTATGACCTAAGAATTTTAGTTTTCTAGCAAACCTTTGACAAGCATCACATTTCCTAACCATGATTTGAACATGCTTAAAAAGGAGTGACCACCAAAATCTATCTCTCATCACCTTGTGTGCAATAGTCTTGGCCATATAATGTCCTCCACAAACTCCAACATGCATTTCATTCAAGATTTCTTTTTCCTTTTCTTGATCAACACATTTTTGTAACACTCCTTCAAAATTTCTCCACTATAAACTATCCCTGAGAATTATGTACCTAATGGCTTGTAACTGAGTACTCCTCTTCTCATTTTCAGTCAAATGGGAAGGGGCTTCCATGTGTTGTAAATAATGAATAACATCAGTATACCATTCATAGTGATCCATATCACATAAATTAGACCTTAAGTCATCTAACATTGTATTTATCTAATTAACATCCAAATTAGATTGAGTCATAAGCTTAGTTAATTCTTGACCTCTTACTAGTTTTTTTATTTGTATTTCAATGTTAAATTCTTGGATCCTGTTAATCCACCTACATCTACTACTTGATACTTCTTGTTGAGAAAAAATGTCCTTTACAACAACACTTGGTATGAATGTAATGACAATGGCACCTACCAAATAACATCTAAAAGCCTTAACAACCTTCACCAAAGCATATGCTTCTTTCTCATCCATCTCATTTTTTAGTTCAGCAGGCTGTAATTGTAGACACCTAAATTTTATTACACCACTTTGGTAATCCTATTTAGCTATCTCTAAAGGCATCATTAATTAAATTCCTATTTAATTAAATCCTTTGCCATCCCCTAGCTGATTAATTTAATTAATCATCTATAGTCCTAATTGATAAATCAAATAACCCATCATTTATCAATTAAATCCTATTCTCCTATCTAATTCCAAATCCCAAATTTATTAAAATCACTTTAATAAATAAAACCCTCAAATCTAATAGCCCCTAAACTATCCTAAATCCCCCATTTAGCCTAATCCACCCCATCCACCCATACTAACCAAGCTTAGCTACTAACTTACCCACCCTCATAAATTCCATCCACTTGCACATCTCTAAACATCCATAATCTAATCCTAATTCATCCCTAATCCAAGCCTTAATCATTTGCACATTCCTAAGTCAAGCTTAAGACTTTCTTAACCCAACCCAAGTCAAATATCTCAACTCCCTCAAAATATCCCCAACCATAAATCTTTATGAAGCCCACAAAGCCTTCAATGCTCTTACAAGCACTTATGAGGAGTCTTTATGAGGATTTTATCCCTTGAGCCTCCCTTGTTGACTCATCCTTGCCCTTTCCTCCATCCACTCACCCTGTAACATGTGTCAGTCCCTGATTGTCTGTAAGGAAGCACAATCCATGTGCTCTGCTCTCATGCAATCTGATCCCTCCATGAGCTTTTCCTCATCCTTGCATCTTACCTCTCCATCCCTCAAGCCCTTAGCCTATAAATTGGATCCCCTCCCAAGCCATTTCATCACAACCCATTTTAGTAAAGTTATCATGCTAGTTTGAGAAACAAAGCCATCAACCATACCCTTATAATGCCAAATTTAGAGCTCACAAGGCTACCAATTTACCATTATCCATCTCCAACATTGAAGCAATTGAGCATACATCCCAAATCCACAAATAGACAACATCTCCAAATCAAGTGATCATCCTCATTGAGAGAGCCTATCCATGGCTCATATTCTCATTTGAGGAAGTCACTTTGTCTCTCTTTATATGTTTTCTTAGTTTGGTTTTGTGAATGCTTTGTTTATTTCATTGTTTTCCTAACATCACTAAATTCACATACACAGTAATGACTTAGTGAAGAATGAAATTGGTCATTCATATCCTTCCTCATTCTTTTACAACAAAATTGTAGCTATATGTGGAAAGATGTAAAAGAGAATATGTGCATTGGTTTTGTGTAATCTAGAGTGCTAAGGATTGAAGCGTTCTTTATAGTAGTTTTAATATCTTGAAATGCCTGTAAAGGTTCACCATCCTAGTTAATAGTAGCTTCTTCTTGAGCATTTTGGAAATTTGTCTGCTAATCTCAACAAAGTTTTTAAGAAATCTCCTTAGAAATTTAACTTGCCCAAAGGAAGATTGTATTCCTTTCACACTCTTTAGCTTAGGGACCTTATCAATGGCTGCTACTATTTTAGAATCTATCTTTCCTCCATCCTTTGATACTATATGTACCAATAATTTTCCTTCAGTTACCCCACATGTACACTTCTTAGGGTTTAATGATACTCCATATTCCAATGCTTTGATAAAAATCTTCTCTAGATGCCTACAATGGTCTTCAGTCTTCTTGGAATAAGTTGTAAGGTCATCTTGATATACAACCATAAACTTATTGATATACTCATGGAAAGCTACATCCATAGCCCTTTGAAAAGTGGCACCAGCATTAATCAATACAAATGGCATTCTCAAATATACATAAGTTCCCTAGGGAGTTGTAAATGTTGTTTTAAACTGCTCTTCTTCTTTGACTAGAACTTGATTGTATCCTGAGAACCCATCCGTCATGGACATAAGCTCAAACCTAGTTACTTACTACAACATAGCTTCCATGTTTGGCAACCCATAATTATCTCTTAGAGAAGAAATGTTTAGATTTTTGAAATCTACACACAATCTGATATCTCCATTCTTTTTCGTGACAGGTACTAGATTTGAGACCCAAGTGGAATGTCTAATAGGTTTAATTATCCCTCCATCCCTTAACTTAATCAATTTGTCTTACATTTTAGGGTTAGAGTGGGATTGACTGGTCTCTATTTCTACCTAAAAGGTTTTACGTTATCCTTCAATGGTATAAAATGTTGAAAAATATCTTCCCTATAAGCCTTTAAGTCATCATACGACCATGCAAAAACATATCTATATTTCCTTAGTAAGTCAATCAAAGACTTTCAAATTTTGGCTAACAAATTCTGACCAATATAAACTTTCTTAGGGGCCTCAATAGTACCCAAATTTATCTCTTCTAGCTCTTGAGGTTTACAATTTTTGGCCCCAGGCTTCACCCTATCTTGGTTATCATACATTTTCTCCAAAACAACCAAACCTTTAGGTACTTTATTAGTCTTTAATTGTATAACCTCTTGACCAAAGATTGTTTCCTTCCCATCTATGGTTTCAACCAAATCACTACAATCCATCTCTTGACCATCGTATTTATCTTCATTCAACAAGAAATTCACAATGTCTTGATCATCTTCAAATGCGTTCCAATGTTCAATATTATCAAGTATTGAAGGTTGATTCTAGACCTCAATCTGTGAAACTCCTGTAAATGATACCTCTTATGGTTTGATTGCTACATTTGATAATAAGTTAGCCATCTTATTCTGAGTTCTATCTCTCCTTGAAATACTAAATGCATCAAAGAATTCTATCTGATCCCAGACAACGTTCCTATACTGTTTCAATCTTTTATTTTTGGGTGCATATGCCCCCTTTATTTGCAAGGTAACCAATTCTGAATCACCTATAACATGCAACTTTTTAATTCCATGGTGGGTAGCAACTTTCAATCCTAATAGTAGGGCTTAATATTCAGGTATATTATTGGTGCATCAAAAATTTAGGGTGAAGGAATATCTAAAAGTATTATTTTTAGGAGAAAAAAAAATTACCCCTACCCTATACATTCTTTAGAACTAGCCCATCAAAGAAAATGGTCCATAATATTGGTGAATATGTACAAAACTCAACTTCATGTTTGATCTTAGTAGGCAACTTCTCAACTTCTTCAATAATTAACTCAGCCTTGAATGCATTCACACCCATGTCTAAATAACAAGTAGCATTTTTGTCAATTTCTTCACCCAAAATATGACTAACCCTTGGCTCTCTATTTAATTTAATAGTCTCATCTCCTATGTGAAAAGTTGCATAGGTTAGGTCACATAATAAACTACCTCCCATAGAAGCACTCCATTTCCTAGAGAGCAACATTTTATAATGTGGACAGATATAAACTACAAGGACTAACATGATCAACTCTACCTCAAGGTATGCAGTTAGCTTAAATGGTGAAGCATTTATGGTACCTATAACTGGGAGTTCTCTAGCATCCATAACTCTATATCTACCTTGCATAGTGTCTACTTTCAACCCTAGGGCTTCCATTACTTTGAAAGGCATGATGGTGTTAGAAGCTCCTGAATCTATCATGCTATTTTTTAGGGTTTTTCCCTTTATAATGAGATTGAGAAAGAATGGGTCAATGTCTTCTATATATGTTACTGACAAATCATACAAGAAAATTTGAGGAATTTGAGACATAATACCACTATCTTCTACTACCAATGGGGTTTGTTGAGTGGCATTTTTTTCTATATTATTGTTATTATTTCCTATCCCTCCCAACCATGAGAAGGCTTTTCTCTTATGCTCCTCAATTCTAAATAGTTCAAATAAGGGCACTTTAAGAATAATTTGTGACAGCATGGATATCATGTCAATGGGATCAAATATAGTGGGTTTCACAATCATACCTAGAGTAGGAAACTTCTAAGTAGCAAGGACTATTATTTTCTTGAAAATATCATATCTTGATCCCTTTTCTTGCACAATTTCTTTTTTTGTCTCATTTATTGAGATTTGAACTTTCTTCTTGGCTTCCCACTTCTTGGTTTTGATGTCTTTAATCTTAACTATCTCTACATGAGCCTTCTTTTCTTCATCGTTCATCTTATGTGTAACATCTTTTATAAATATACCAAAAGGCTTCCCAATATCATTGTTAACTATTTGGTTTCTCAAATTATAATTGCTATGTACTTGGGAAATCATCTTTGCAGTGATCCTATCAATTTCCTCTTTAGAAGGCACTCTCAAATTTACATGACCAACTTCAGAAGATGTAGCACATACCTGCTCTTCAACATACCCTTAATTATCTGAGAACACTTGTTGATGGTGTAACTAATAGGAAATTTTCTTATTTTCAAGATCACTTTCATTCTCTTCCAAATTAGAATCCATATAATCGCTACACATGCTCACCATGTCAAAACTTACATCATCATGGCTCTTTTCTTCTTCTTCCTCCTCATTTTGTGCACTATGACCTGAAGCAAATGATCGAGTAGTTGTACAATAATCTAAAGAGTGAAGTGATTGAAAAATGATACACTATGGAACATCATCATTCATATTAATAGAACTTTTTTGCAAAGGATTTGCTGTACCCTTGTCTTTTACATTCTGGGTTTAGCTAGGAATTGGCTTACCATCCTTCCATTGAGTGATATAAGGGTAATTCTACATTTTGGATTGTCT
Source organism: Cupressus sempervirens (assembly GCA_028749045.1). Lineage (NCBI taxonomy): Eukaryota > Viridiplantae > Streptophyta > Pinopsida > Cupressales > Cupressaceae > Cupressus > Cupressus sempervirens. Next base: position 240,843,558 of record CM053793.1, read on the forward strand.
ATTGAAGTTGTTATAGTTCACTGGGGCTTTCTCACCAACATTTGGCTTATATGTATTGAAAGTAGTTGGGTTCATCTTTTTTAACAATTCCAATTCCTGACCTATTGTGGCTTCTTCAATTTTCTTACATGCAGGAGTTTTATCAACTTCTTTCTTATTTCTTATTTTTGGATTGAACAACTTTAGATCATCTCTGCTACCTAGCTTGCTAGATGCTTTCCTATTATTTTCAATATTCACTACAATCTTATAAGCATCTCTCAAAGTTTTAGGATCTTTATCCCTCAACTAGTAATCCATCTTACTGTCAAAAGCATTAAAATAGGTTGTAAGACAAACATCCTTATTCAACCTCATAACTTGGAACAATTTGTACATACCCTTTTGGAATCTTAAATTGAAATCAAAAGTAGACTCATTAGGGTCCTTCTTGATGTTATTGAATTCATTTAACATGAACCCAACATTAGTATTTTCTCCATATTGTTCTTTGAACAATTTCTTCAAATCACTCCATGAACTAATGCTGTCATCAGATAACCTTCTAAACCAATCCTTTGCATCCTTAGTCAGTGAATGAAAAAATAGCTACATCACCACATCCTCATGTTCAAATTCATAGCCATTTAGCATATCTATGAAAACTCTTAAGTGCTCTTCATGAGTAATAGCATTATTTCTAGAGAGCTTAACAACTTTATCTCTTAAATGAAAAGATATGGGATGTGGAGCATCAGGGATACCTGCAAATGATATTTTTTTGTATTTTTCCATGTAGATGGGTTTCTTCTAAAAACCAGCAACATTTGAGGTGCTTGCTATATTGGCTTGGTTTAGAACAACACTTTGAGATTGTTGAGGTTGGAAAAAGGGGGCTTGAGTACTAATGGTTGATGATAAAGTAGGGGCAGATTGAGATATTCCATCAGTTGGAATTACTAGACCACTAGCCAATATAGAAGTTGTAGCTTAGGTAGAAAAATGTGGCGATGAAGCCAATATAGAATTACACTTTATGAACTCAAATTTCCTCATAGTTTCTGTAGCTTGGGCTTCATTCTCAACCTTTTCAAGTTCTTTTGCAAGACCTTCTTTCTCTTTCCTAGCCTTTTCTAGATCTAGATCTAATTTTGACATTGGAGGGTTTACATATTTATTGGTTCAGCTTTTCCTTTTCCTTTATCTGTTTGCTTGGCAATAGCTTCTACCTAGTTATACTGGATAGGCTTGTAAGGTTGAACTTGGGAAATAACAGGTTCTTGTTTTTGGCTTAGGATTTTTTCTTGCTCTTGAACCTTGGCTCTCAAGCTATCTACATCTCCAAAGAGATTAGCATGAAGGATTGAAGTTCTTTCTTCTAAATTTTTTTCTTTTTTCTTTTAAGGAAGCCATTCTTCTAAGTAGATTATCTCTTTCAATAAGGGCCTCTAGGGTGGTTTGCTCACTTTCCCTCTCTAGACGAGCATGTTTGGCCTCTTCCTCAACAACCCATTTCTTCAAAACTCCTATCTCTTATCATACTTCTTTAGGATCTACAGAAGTGGCTTCTGAATTAGAAGGACCATCCAAGTCTATAATATTTGTTTCCATGTATGGGACAACTCTGAGATTAAAAGGATCCCCAGATGAACTTTTGAGTCCTAGCCTATGGTTCATCTCAGATATCAGATCTAGCCTAGGGGATTCATTCCCTACTGCTGACCTATCCTTGTCTTGATATGTTCTTTCAACTCATAATGGTGTAATAAATAGTCCTCCTAAAAGCCTTGTGGTTTTTAATTTAGAGATGGGTGAAGAGGACTCTCTCCCTACCAATGGTTTGTATTGAGAATTGATTGACACACTACCTCTTGGTTTCTAGGTGGGGTTTGGTTCTGCCTTTTTCTTATTTAGGTTCTTCCTACCACCTTGGGGTAATTCAGTATAAATTGGGACATCAGGATTGGCTCTTGTGTAAACTCTTGCATTTTTTCTTTTATTAGTCATATTTGTTATTTATCAAATAAGCACTAGCTTCAAAACCTTGACTGAGTCACCACCCTATTCTAGGGAAAATATAACAATGAAAAGTACTTCTAACTTTAAGAAAAAGGACACAAGACAATATGGAAATATCTGACATAAAGATGAACCAATCAATGAGATCATAAGACTGCAACTCTTGCTTAATAGATAAGACACTTGGAAGGGTTGTATACATTGGTGTACATCTATGACATTTGATTTCCATTTTCCCTTTTTAAATTCTCAAGGTTTGTCACTAAAATACGTCCACTATGACCACGAGCCATACCAAAGGATCTAACAGACACATACACAACAAGACCAAAGACACTACAATACTTTTTTACACTTGTGTTGGACAACTCCCTAGCAGAGTCGCCATTTTGTTTGTTTTTTTCAACTATTGAATAACAATGGCTCAATACCAAGATAATAATACTCACAAATCTAAGGATTAGCTATGTCTTATTAACAATTATGCTTGGATATTATCTGGAACCAACTTCAACAAAACCAAGATTGGCTTTCTACTCTTTAGGCTCTATAAAACCAAGGTGGGTATACCTAAGGGATAATTTAGAATGCATTTTGTTGTATGATATTTTTATTAGTTTCATTCTAATTCTCATCTTATATCTCTAACATATATATAGTTTATTCATTTCTTGTCACTTTTAGATGATATGTATCCCTTATAAATAGATTTGGTCACTATTCTTCTAAGATTTACACGTATTTCTATCCATAACAGCTAAGTAAAGCTAAAATGTTACATGCAAACAAGTGTTGACCAGCTTTGAAACTCTTGAAATAGTAAAATAAATGTGATTTTGATATTAGACTTGATGCTTATTCATGATCTACCTATCTACAGATTGGATTAAATAGATCAATGCCTATTCCATTGGGATTCAGAGTCTACTCCAATTGATAGATCTAATTTGTTGCATTACAACAAATATTATTAGTAATTCTTACTGGAGTTCATTCTTACAAACATCCTTACTACTACCATAGCAATGCCATCAAATTCACTAAAGCCTTTACTCAATACATTGAATTAATAGTCGTAATGAATTGACATACAACCTAAGTAAATTGCATTCAATTGGACAAGATTTACTCACACAATATCAAAATAACCAGGTAATAACAAAGGAGACAAAATTCCACAAGAACAGATATGGGGATAGCTCAATTTTTTATTAATTTTCCTTTACAATTGTAGTAAAACTTAGAATGACTCTAAAAAGACACAAGGATCATATGATATCAATGTATTCTTAGAATAATTTACGGAGAAGATACATCATGATATCTGCTACCATAATTGGACCAAACTATACTCAATATAGCCTCAAATTGTATTAGAAATTGGACCCTTTCTCTAGCCTTGGAATCTCACTGATAAAGTGTGAGATGCAACAAGCTTCAGGCATAGAGAACTGATAGGTGTCCTTTTACAAAAGGTATTTACATTTTGCTAATAGCCACAAAAGGTCAAAAAATTTATGTAATAGAAAAGTAATGTATCAAGTAACTCTTGGGTAGGAACCTCTTCTATTACATCTTTGAATGCTAAAAATCCCATGGTTGGCCTTTATTCACTCTAAATCCTTGGCATATGTAGCTATCAAACTTGCCAGTGATGTGTTGGGCTCTAATTCCTACAACTTCACCTCTACTTTGGCATTTCCACTCATATCATCATGTACTACCAAGGTGATAGTTACATTTGGTTTCATTTCTACCACATCATACAATTGAACTATTGGTGCTCAAAATTGTAGCCTCAGTTTTGCAAATGTTGAGAAAATCAAGCCCTTTGAATGCCCATAAATGAGTTTGTACCTGGCTGTACCTTTGAGGCCCCTAAGGTGTTTAATGTTTCTAACACCCTACATTCAGTGCATCTAAGTGTTCTATGAAGTTAAATTGTCATTCTGAGTCATTTCGTGAAGTCCTGTTTTGAGCATTTGCCAAATCTGCATTTTCACCTAAGTGTCAAACAACAATAGGAGGCCATGCTTGCAAGCAAATATCTCAGACCCAAAAAAATTTTGGGACTCACCTCTTTGGGAGTGTCTAGCATCCATACCTAAAAACCTATGTTTCAGATTTTGAGTTGTTTTGAGTCTGTTTGACTAGGTTTTGAATCACTCAAAGTTGGTCATTTAATATCGTCATGCTGATACAATTAGTTTAGAATTCTGGAAAGCCCTTTTTGACGTGCTATAACTTTTGACCATTTGACTAAAATGCTTAATTTCATTTTGCATTGAATTTTAGACACCAGAGACTTGTCATGTTTCAATTTTCAGCTCATGACAAATCCGTTTGCATAGTTTTCAAATGCGATTCCAAATGCAATTTCTATCTTTTAGTGTTGTCAACATTTGCAGATTTGTTGAAACCCCTATTTGTGATGTCGTAACTCCTAATTTGTGATAGGTGAAATCAAATGGATTGTACCCCTATGTTGTAATCTAAAAATACTTTAAGTGTACCAGTTTTTAAGTCTTGACAAATCCATCTGCACACTTTTCCAAGTCAATTCCATTTGCAAAAAGTCACCTTCTTGTGAATATTTCCTATCCTGCAAATCCAGGTAGCCCACTTTGCATGCTTGCCAAATGTGCCCTATGATTTTTCATGAGCTCAAATCATAGAATTATTTTCTCCTAATGACAACATACTAGTGGCCCAATTTCCAAATCCTCAAGTTCTCGTTTGCCTCATTTTCAAGGCAAAAACCAAATGCAATTTCCAAATTTTTGACATGTTTATCTACAGGTGATTTTAAGTAGGCATGTTCGGAGGTTGATATCTTTTGACCCTAATTTTTTCATGCAATGAGATTTGGCAAGCTTGTTGAATGTGTCAGAGAGAACAAAAGTCCAAAGTTTCGGAGCTCGGCCAGGTGTTTATGTTAGTTTTTAAAGCTAGGCAACAAGCCTCCTAACATAAATTTCACAATGGTGTGAAAATGATTTAAAATGAGTTTTAATGATCAATTTGTATTCATATTTGATTTCAGATAGTTTGAAATAATCAATGAATCACTTTTCTATATCAGTTGTTTGAAAACAAAAATTTTTTTAGTTGGGCTTGCTTTGGGGTCCAACTAATTACATCAAATTGATGAAATTGCACATGGATTAAATGGTTTTTATTTTCAGACTGGTGCTCAATGTACATTTATATTTCTCTAAACATGGGGAGTTATAGAAATATGACTGTCCTAATCATTATAAGATAGGGGTTTAAGGGCCTTTGTGATTATGCTCTCCTGCAAGTCTATCTAGGTTTTTTTTCCATATAAATTCCATCAGTACAGGGAGCACAATCAATACATTGCATTTTTATTTCTCCATTTATAAGATATTTAAATGTTGTGGCAGAGTAAATCTAGCATTGGAAGGGGAGCCTCATGGTTTTAATAAAGTTTTTTCAATTAGAATTTTTTCGAAGGGGAAGGAGACATTATTTTAAAAGCAAAGCATCCACATGTGCAGCTCCAAGGTAAAAAAGCAATGCATATGGTGTAGTCTAAGCTAGAAGAAGAGTAGACATGATAATTAATCACTTGCAAGAGATCCACATATGTCAAGAGAGTCTACGGTGGTAGTTGAAGAGGTCCATATGTTAGAAGAAATCACATAGCATATAGTCCACATCCACAGTGGAATGAAGGAGATGCAAAGTTCAAAGAAAATAATTAATGGCACCAATTTGTGGCCCCAGCCCCATGATGAATGGATATAATTTTTAGAAAATAATGGAGTGCCACAATGACCAGTAACACATACAGATGAGAATCTCACATAATACTAAACAAGGAAATCTGCTGCAACTGACAACATTTGAGAGTTATAGTATCTACGCTTTTGGAGGGTGGATGCCCATAGCTAGGGAATGATGCAAACGCCTGTAGTAATAGAAGAAGACAACCCACAAAATCTGCTACAAAATCCCATGCAAGAAGGGGTATCAAAGAGGTGGACCTTTCCTTTACTGATATTTTAGTTTTCTTAAAATCACCAGAATGTAGAGAGCCTACAATAGTCCACTCCAACACATCCCACACATGATAGAAACCCATGAGCCAAGGAGAAAAAGGAGTGGGAAATCTACAAAAAATATTATCATGCCATGGAGCATGATTTCTAGCATCAAAGAAAGGAGATGCCATTATAATGCAATCTATAGTGCACAGGAAGCTCGTGCTAAATTGAAGAATAGGGCCTCACATTTTGAGAAAGAGGAGCATTCATAGCTGTAGGAGAAGATCCACATCCACAATGCACCCATGATGGTAGGAGAAAAAGAGTGGGAAATCCATGTATGGGAGGGGAAAGATTTGGTCATTTAAAAAAGGGGGCAGAGCATCATGAGTAGTCCACGTAGGAAGAGTTGGCGGTAGGCAATACCTTAAATATTAATCCTACATGGGGAACACAAAGGTTACTTTTTTTGTTTATAAGTCCATTGACTCAATGTCAATGTATCTTTAGGACACACGCCTGAGAATGAGCCATTGCTCGCATGTGGAGGGGCCCACTTAGCCGGCCAGCTGGTGGGGAGGCAATAAATTTTTTATGAATATGCATGAACATAGATGACATCATCATAATTGAAATGCATTAGAAAAGTTGAAGAATCTAGCAAGTCGCTATGGCACTTGCCGAAAAACCAAAGAAAATCTGGCAAGTGACTTGGTGACTTGCCAGAAATTTGAAAAAAATCTTGCAAAGTGAGGTGGACCCAACAATCAATTGCAAGGAGACACATGAAATCCATTAGATAAATTAGGTTACAACACTTGGCATAGGTTTCAAGAGGGAAGTGATGTGGTGGGGCCTAAGATGGAGCCATCATATTTTTCCATGAGGCAAGATCTGAGGGTTGGCACTTGCCTGTAATTTGGATTTGTGAGGAAGCACCCTGTGGTAGCGGGTCCTAGCCTATGATGATGTGGCGCCAGGGGTCAACCAATCACTAAGCACCACGTGATTCCCGATCAAACATGGTTTGACCTGAGGGGCAATATGAGGGAAAAAATATAAAAAATTGAAAATGGAAAATTTTAATATATTTTCAAAAAAGGTGCACATTCAGGTATTTTAAATTCAAAAAGATAATATTCTAAAGTTCAAACATTAGAATATTTTAAATTTCTGCAAAGTTGAAGTTGCAGATGTGAACCTTATACTAGAGGGGTATTTTCAAATTGAGTTTTAAGGGGTTTCTGGAAGGCAAAATATGCGATATTATATATCGTCAGAATTGTGAGAAGATGAACTTTCTAATTATGGAATTCATTTTTACACAGGTGCTCACTGGTTTGAGTTATAACTAGAAACATAAAATTTGGGGCCTTTTCAGTGGAATTGGTAAAAACTGAAAATCCAATTAGAGGATTAGTAAAACATGGTAAGAATGTAGTTGGGGTCAAAATTAATCAAATTCCCTTAGTAAAAACTCAATTTTACTGGCATTTCATGAAGTTTTTAGATATTTTGATGACTCAACATGTTTTGCATCATTTCAACAAAGATATTTGCAAATCAGTAACAAAAAAATGATGAAACCAAATCAGATTAGAATGGGAGGAGGGAGAAAGAAGTTGTTCAGCTCCAGGAGATTGAATTCTGAGAGGACACATGTTAGGCATAGATCAGATTTGGGAATTCATCTTCTCCTATATCTTTCTATCTTTCTTTCATTGTAGGTTGTTGGCAATTTCCTCTAGGTAATACTTGTAAGGTTCCAGTGTTCTACTATGAAACCATGGATGTGATTGGTTTTGCTTCCAGTATATTGAGTTGAGCTCTAGCAGTGAAGGCCACACACCCGCACCAGTGCAGATTTGCATTTCATTTTCATGTATTGTTCTTGAGATATGATAATGGATGGTAGATTATGTGACATATCTTGAGCTTCATTTAGTTTTACCAATCTAATGTATTTACTCTTTCCACAGATGAATATAAAATGGGATTTACATGAATTATTTGAGTTCTCTTATTCTGTCTCCTGATTCTTCATATGTCATTAGCTTTGTGATTAAATGGATAAGGTTCATTTGATTTAAGGAAACCTGGATGAGTTGTCTATTAGATCTATTTTTTCTTTTGACTCAAGGAGTTAAGTAAATGCTTCAATATTCTAATGGGGTTTCTAGGTGTATGAAGGGGATATTGCATAAGAATGGGATTTGGGGATTTTAGTTGATAAACTTGGTTGTAATGCAAACAAGTTAGGTCATCTTGCGAGTAATGACTCTATGTTTCAATGGATAAGGAACTAATCACTAAATTAGATGCAAACTGATATGAATTTCATTTGCACAAAATATTTTATTCAAATAAATTTAGTTTTTCATATCTTGTAGTGGGCTGAAAAGAACTAACCCTCACTCAACTTGTGAGATTCACAGATTTGCATTTAGCTACTATAGATCTATGTCATTTCATGAGTCATTAGGAGATAAAAGGGGCTTTCTTCTGTAGTAAATAGGTTCAAATTTATGTTTTAATTACACTAGTACCATATCTTAGAACCTCAAGGTCCACCCACCTAGGTCTTGTAGAGCCTAAAGTGAAGAAGGGTCAAAGCCTTATAGTTGGCCCAAGACTGCAGTCTAATGTATCTATCATAAGAAGTTGCTAGCCTTAGATGCATTTATATGGTTTCTTGGTTATTTGCAAAACTATTAAATTAGGAGCCAACATGATCCACTGTATCTTTCACATGAGATGACTACCCTTCTTTGTCTTCTTCTTTCCTAGGTATTGGTGGAAGTGAGTCGATGATCTATAGCTTATCTTCATGTGTTTCATCATCATCATTTTTAGCTTCTTTAAACTATTCATCAAAAGAAATATCTTCCATCCACTTGTCATAAATTGTGTCATCTGGCCAATCAAATTGAAGAATATCCTATTGCTTCTTGATAACATATTCACACTATTTCTCAATATCAATAAAATCTGGTTTCAAAGAATCAAAGAATATTTGAGCTTTTACCATCTCTTCTATTGTGGTGGCCCACCATGCATGTCTTGGTGTTTTTTACTTGCTCTATGATCTTGCAACATCTCATTAACAAAGGGGAAACTACTTCACATTCTATTCAAGCTCAATTCAAATTCTTACTAATTTCTTCTACTTAGAAAACTTGAAATCTTTTTCACATGAGATGAAAATGGTGAGATCTTCTGCAATATACTCTATTTTCTGCTTGCACGCAAAGCTTTCATTCCTCATTAATGAACTATGAGTGAAAGAGAGTGGCATTACCTTCCCTTTTCAAATTTGCACCATTTATCTCAGAAAATCCTAGGATCTAGGAGTGAAAATAGCGATGACTCATCTTCCACTTGACATGTTGGTAGTCAAACCAATGAAAACTCTCCATCTGTACTTTTCCTTCACTACTGGCATTTCAAACTGGACCCACTAATGCTTGAGGACATGTGTTGCCTAGTTGCTATCTAACTATACATAAGGAGTGAGCATGTTACCTATGTGATATAGCAACTACCATTGATTTCATCTTGATCTAATGACAGACATTTTAATGTAGTTTTTAGTATCAAAGTGGTGGGTCCCTCCTTCATTTACCTTGTTCTCTATGTCGCTATACATAAAAATTGAGCAACTTCCCAAGGTGAAAAAGTAATGATCATTTATTCCATCTTGATCAAGTGGAGGATGTTTGATGCATCACTTAGTACAAATTTGGTGGGACCCATACTTATTTTCCTTGTTCTCTATGTCACTATCCTTAAAGCTCGAGCAACTCTTCATAGTGACGTAGTGATAGCCATAGATCTACATTTAATTTAAAGGTGAGGAAGCTACATTACATTCACATAACTATGGTGGGTCCCTTGGTCACCATGTCACATGGGGTAAATAGTACACAACTTCTCATAGTGACTTGGCAACGATCGTTGATCTGATCTTGATCCAACGATTACAATCGTTCATCTGACTTATGACTTGGGCCTAGGTCCCTATTGCTGATGACATGGGAATGTCCTATCAAGTTGGCATATAAATCAATATTTTAATCCCAACTATATCACCACATGGCTTAGGTCTCACCACATGAACATTTTTAGGCTAGACGCTATGTCACTAACAACAAGGCACAAAGATTTTTTGATCATGACATAGCAACCTCTGGCATTCTTAAAATTTCAGGTGCATACATGTTTCTAGCAAGATGCCACCATGTCCATTAGATGAAGTAGTTTTTTTATGATGAAGCACTCATTGGGACCCACCTTTTGGAACTATTGTCATGTTTTGGTTTTCTGTCAAGGTGCTATGTCACTAACTGTGGTAGTCTTTCACTTTTTGACTGCGACACAGCGACCTGTTTAAAGCTTTAGAGATTTCAAGGCTGAGAATTTTTTTAAAGTACCACCATCATTACCTCACTTAATGCTTCTAACAAAGAAATAAACTCACATGACCAATATTAATGACATGAATTTTAGTGCCCATCCATTTCATAATCTCTCATCTTCTGCACTTTCTAGCAAGGCACTATGTCGCTTCCAGTGAGATCCATTATTTTTTCAGTTGTAACATAGCGACGTCATGGATATAGATGAAATTCGACATTGGGAAAAACTTGCTAATAAATCATGATTACCATAATTAATACTTCTAACACAGTAATAAAAATGCACATCCTCAATGCCACTTGGGAGCTTTTATGGTCACCAAAATTTTCAAAAGCTGTTATCTTCTATATTTTCTATTAAGGTGCTATGTCGCTAACAGTGGGATGTGAACTTTTTTTTATAGTGACATAGTGACTCATTAGAAAAGTAGGATTCTGGTGATGCCATTTGCACTTTATTATTCTTTATTCCTTTTCAATTCTGACATGGAACAGATGACTAAAAACTTATGAAACAGTGCACTTTCTAGTCACCATGCCTCCATTTCACAACATCACTAGTCAATTTCATGGTATTCACTATGTCACTATGGTTAAAACACTTGTATCTTCACATAGCGATGACTTGACTGATATAGATCTTGTAAAGATTAGATGGTGGGAAACAAGAGGAAAAATGCACTTGGGGGCACAAAATATTTAAATAGGACATGGAATATTTGAGATTTGAAAAGCTTCACACCTGAATGAATTTAAAAGGAATGCAAGACTTAGGGTTTGATAGACTTTTCAAAGGTTATTAAAATACAAAGCCAAAGAATCAAAAACCCTAATTAGGCAAATAATGAATTCAATTTTGATTTTTAACATAGGATTTGGAAAAACTAATTTTGTAAAAATCAGACCAACAACCTCATCTTCAATTTCAGAGTCCAATCTACTTGGTTGCTCTATTTTCAATGCTTTACATTTCTCCTCAAATTTTCCTATATTTTTTCTCCACAAAAATAGTGCAAAAGCTCTAGATTTAAAAAAAAATCTCATCATCCATAAATTTTTGTGAAGCTTGAGCTATTATTGGGTCAATTTCCTTACATTGATAATCAATAATTCTAACTCTTGAAGCACTCCTCTTTCCATGTTTGCAAAAGTAACAATTACATCCCCTTCTCCACCCATTTGTCTTAGCTACTCTCTTATGGATGCTTCATCCTCTATTTTGATTGGGGTTTGGCTTGGGGAATACTCCTTTACACGAGAAGAAGATTATTTCTCTAGTTTCTACCTTTTTGGAGCACTAGTTGTAAGTGGGCTCTCTGGCCTTGGCCTTCTATGAGGGGAAACATGTTGTATATTCTAAAATACTATGTACCCAGCCCTCTTTTGCAATGTATACTGACCTGGAGCAACTATCATTCTACTATTTATTCTTCTCTCCACCTTAGTTGCTCTATTAGGATAAGCCTTAAAATATGTAGCCTATTTCTAGTTCATAGTTTGCATTATTGCAGCAAAATTATTCATCAATACATGCATTTTGGCTCCCCAATACTTTTTATCTTCTAAAGGATCATATTCAGAGTCAAATGCATTAATGAATTCAAAAAATTTACTAAATTCTACCCATTTCTCTTTCCTCAACTCTTGTTCCTATAAGGAGAAGATATTCCTAAAGATATATTCAGGGAAATACACCTATTGTGTCATATAGGTGGCTTTTGTCCTCTCTCTCCAAAGATCATAAAACCCCTCTGGATCAATGTACCTTGCATGGGACTCTACCATATTGTATCTATCCAAAAACAAATTAGGGTGCCTCAACCCTTTCTTTACAAAAACAAAATCATGGGCCAAAGTAACAATTGGGAAAAATTAGCCTTTGAACTTAAACTCCTTTTGGCTGGGCTTTCATGCTTATTATTAGCCTTTATGTTTTAACTTTTGGGTTTCAAGTTCCTTGTAAAACTTGTTTATCTAATAAAAAATAATTGGGAAAAAAGTACCTTTACCTTTACAAATCATATCTCTCTCCTCAATGGTTCCAATCTACCACAACAATTCTATTATCCCTATTTTCAATGGCACATGGAAAGGTAGAACATGAGGCTTCCCCAAAAACCATATACTCTAATCACTGTAAAAACATTATACGGGATTATATCCCCCCAATAGTGACTAACCAAGAGCCCTTTTGCATTATCTTTGTTTCTAATCAATTCTAACAGTGACTGTGGTATTCTAGGGCTATCCCCTCTCAAAAGAAATCTAACCCTAGATGAAAAATACCTATAAAACCTTATGTAACTAGAATTCTTGGCCTCCCTAGTCATATCAACACTCCACAATTGGACTAGTAGATTTTCATCATCCCTTGTCAATTCTTGTTCCATGCCCTTAGAGAAATAGGTAACTCCCTTAAAAAGACATACATGCATGAGCAAAGAGTACCAGCAAAAGGGTCTATTTACCTTTCCCTCTGCCATTCCTATCAAACCATCATGAATTTCCTCTGAAAGGAAAGAGGAAAAATCCATATTATTGCTCATTCCAAACTATAATGTTTAAGCCATAATAAGAACAATGGAGCCTAGGATGTGTTCCCCTTCAGCTATTCCAAAGATTTGGTAGAAGGAAAAGTACAAAGCTTGAGAACTAGGATTAAAGTATTTCCTCATCAGTGGCTTTGGGGTATTGGACGTGATTAAGGGTAGTGTACCAATCATGGTGAAATGTTGTTGCAGAGGCCTGGCTCTTAGGTACACTCTCTCTGCATCATACCTTTCTTGAAGATCATCCATGTCAATAATCTCATTCACATCATGGTTAGGGTTGAGGTTGAAAACCTCACTAATGAATTCAAGAGAAACCCTAAAAAGATTTTCTCCAACATAGTTCTTCACAAATCTAGTAATATGATCATATTTCTTAGCTAGGTCAACCAACAAATCATTGTTAAAGAAAACCCTAGGGACTATTAACTTTCTAATATCAAACTCCTAGACATTACTTAAAGGGGTATCTAGCTTTCTTTCAAAAAATTATTTTTTGAACAATTCCAACCCTCCAATGGAAACCTAGGCATCTCTTACCCAACTAGCTCTCTCATAAAAATCCTTTGCTACAACTAACCTAGGGTTCTTTGGAATAAGCTCTCTTCCCTTGGTTATTTTGTTTATAGACAATGAAAATTATTCAAGAAAATCATCATGCATAGACCTCTTAAGATAATCAGTTTGTCCAGAGAATTCCTTTCGTGGAGGCATTTTTTAACACTTTAAGTTTCACATAACACCAATTTCTTGATTTTTCAGAGGATGCAAAGTACTTACCCACATAATTGTGTCTCTTTTCAGCTGAATTTTTCTGCAAATTTCTGAAACCCTTGCCAAATTTTGTGTCCTAGCTCTAGAAAAGTTCATGCTTTGAGAAATCTATAATTGTATGGCTCAGTAATGGCAAATTTTAGGTTATTCTATTGCATTAAGACTGTACAAAGGAGTTCTGAAGCATATTAATTCCTTTTAGTTATTAATTTCATGTCATGCTTCAAATTTGAATTTTGCACATTGATCATACAACATTGGATGGCTTTACTTTGAAAAAGAAAACTACTTTAAAGTTTTAAAGCTCCTGGGCATGTGTCAAATAGGCACTTCCCCACATTATTTAAAGTTTGAACATCTTGATAATGTGGGAAAACCCTGGTAATTTATCTCAAAATGATTGACAATCATGAGAATTCAAAAATCTTTGAAACATAGCCTTTACTATTTAGATCCAACTAGCATCACACTTCAACACCTCTTTCCAGCCTGGCACAACTCAGCACATATCTATCACAATTGGTCCCACCTCGCCACGCATTAGATTAGCACTTCCCCACATTATTTAAACATCATGCAACTTCATAATATGGGTAAGCACTAACCTTTGATCTTCCACAAATCAATGATCACAAAAGTTTTGTATCCCTATATCATCTAGTCAGCTATCTTGACCAATAGGATATCACCTTTCAAACCAACATACTCTAACAAGTCGAATAGTGGTACAAACTACAATATCAACTTTGAGAATTTTTGCACCCATTACATCATCATTTGCAACTTGGCATATACATGTCATGTTCCAACAACGAATGTGCTTCAATTCATCAAGGCTTTACAACTTGGTGTGACTCAGTAACCTTCTCAAATCTTGGTCCCACTGTGCCATGTGGTGCATTGGTGCTTGCCCACATTAGTTAAAGCTCAATCATTTTATTAATGTGGGGAAGTGCTCTTCGTTGATCTTGTTAAGATCAATGGTGAAGCAGAATATTTTCCCTTGTAGAATCCAGTCAGCCAAGTCGACAAATGAAATAATTTCTTTATGCTCCAACTCATATGACAATTTCCATGGATAAAATCATTACTATCTTTTTCTAGGGTGGGTCTATAACGTCATCCATTTCCATGCATCAAATATGCACTTTCCTACTTTACGTATCTATTTATCATCTTCACAATATGGGAAAGTGCACTCTGTCAATCTTGTTAACATCAATGGCGAGAAAAGTTTGAGAATTTGGGTAGTATGAAATAAAAGGAATTACATCAATATGGACACATGTCACTAAGGCTCTTCCCCACTTTGTCTAAAATTCATGCAACTTCATCAAGTGGGAAAGTGCTAATCATTGATCAATCCAAGATCAACAGTGGAGCAATCTGATGTTATGGAAGACCAAGTCAGAATATTGAACCAATAGAATTATGACGCCTATGGTATTTAAAGAGAACAACTATCAGCATTGATGGTTTATCTCATGAAGTTTGATGCTGATAGCATCATGGACATGTGTCCACAAGGCACTTCCCTGTATTGCTTAAAATTCTTACATCTTGCCAATGCAGGCAAGCGTTGTTCATCGATCCATCAAAGATTAATGGTACATCACAATTAATCACAAGCTAATAAAATCATTAAAGAGCCAACCAATAACACTGTAGGAAATTTGAATGTGTGCTGGCGGGCACTAACATCTCTAGAAAAAGTGTTTGACAAGTTTTGAGAGGCTACAGATTTTGTAGTGTATTGAGGTTCCACTATCAGCAAGGGCTACATGACGCAAGGGTGCTTGCCTACATTATTTAAAGTTCATGCATTTTCTTAATGTGGGTAAGTTCTCTCTATCAATCTTGATAAAATCAATGGTTAATAAAAATAAAGGTTGTCGTAGTTAATGCTTTTGAATAAAATATTCAAAATACTAACTATGATTCAAAGTTGGGTTAACAAAGGTTTATAATGTAAATATATATGGCAATCCTTGCAACATGAAACTTTAGGTTAAATTTTTCATGCCTAAAATCATTTTGAAATATTATTTCCATAAAATTTCAAGGGCTAGGGAAACAAGGAAAAAAAGCTTAAGGGTTTTTGAGGAGTCTTACCCAGGGTCTTGACCTAGGTTCAAAATTTTCAAACACACACTTAGAGTTTTTCACTATTGAATGCAACAAAACAAGAATGGTGAAAAACTAGGCCAACAATGACTCTGTCTGGGGACAATGAATAAGAAAAATTCATATGAGAGCTCAAAATCCCTACAGAGCTCAAAATTCATAGGAGAAGTAGACCATAAGCTTGACCATTTTACTACTGACAACTCTAAGAGAGAAACAATAAAGAATAGAAAAATATACAAGAGTTATACAAAAGACACAAAGATTTTACAAAATATGCAAGGGAACCTAGACTACTGTTCATGGAAGAAAAAATATTTTTCAAGAAAATTACTTCTTCAAGAACAGTCCATGAACTGGTAGTTCAAGAATGTTGCTTGAAAAATCTTTAAGAATATAAGGGTCCTCTCCCCATGTATCTTTAATCAGATAGGGACCTATCCATACAGGATCAAACTTGCCATGTTTTCCTTTATCCTTAATCCTGGCATTCCACATGAGGACTAAATCTCCATCTTCAAATTTCTTGCTCATTGTCCTTTTATCATAGAGTGCTTTGACCTGTAATTGCAACTTCTAATTTTTGATTGATGCTTCTTTTTGGGTCTCAGTTAGTACAACTAACTCATCCAATCTTTCCTACATATCATCAATAATATCCTCATCATACATTTGAATATAGTTGTACAAGCCCACTAGGTTATTCTAAGGCATCCTTGCCTATATTCCATATACAATGTCAAAATGTGCTACACCAATGGCCTTTTTCGTAGTTACCCTATTAGCCCATATTGCTAATTGCAACTTGGAATCGCATGCCTTCTTGTTATCATCCATGGTTCTCTTAATAATTTTTAACAGGTTTTTTTCGTGGATTTAGCTTGTCCATTTCCTTGTGGATGGTAAGGAGAAGAGGCTGATCTTGTGATTCCATATTTGACACAAAATTTTATGAATTCTTTAGATCTGAAGCATATTGCATTATCTATGACAATTTTTTGTGGACAACCAAATCTTGAAATGATGTTGTTGAGACAAAAATTATTTGCAACCTTAATAGTTACATTTTTTGTTGGGATCACCTCTACTCATTTTATGAAATAATCAATAGAAACTAATATCCATGAATAACATGTACTGGACTTAGCAGAAATTTCTCCTATGAAGTCCATTCCCAATTTTTGAAATGGTGCTTGAACCTCTACTAACTTCAATGGAGTATTACCTGAGAATTTCAATTTTCTTGCAAACCTTTGACAAGCATCACATTTCCTAACCATGATTTGAGCATCCTTAAAAAGGGATGGCCACCAAAATCTAGCATGCATTTCATTCAACATTTCTTTTTCCTTTTCTTTATCAACACATTTCAGTAACACTCCTTCAAAATTTCTCCACCATAAATTGTTCTTGAAAATGATATACATGATGGCTTGTAACTTAGTACTCCTCTCATTTTTAGTCAAATGGGAAGGAGCTTCCATGTGTTTTAGATAATGGATAACATTAGCATACCACTCACAGTGATCCATGTCATATAAATTAGATCTGAAGTTATTTGCTACCATATTTATCTGATTAGCATCCAAATTAGACTAAGCCATAAGCTTAGCTAATCCTTGACCTCTTACCAGTTTTGCTATCTATATTTCAATGTTAAATTCTTGGATCCTATTAATCCTCTAGCATCTTCTACTTAATACTTCTTGTTGAGAAAAAATTTCCTTCACAACAACACTTGGTACAAATGCAATAACAATGGTACCTACCAAATAATATCTCAAATCCTCAATAGTCTTTACCAAAGTATATGCTTGCTTCTCATTTATCTCATATTTTAGTTCAGTAGACTATAATGATTTTCTGAAGAAAGCAATAGGTTGTTCATATCCTTCCTCATTTTTCTATAATAAGACTACAATTACACTATGGAAAGATGCAAAAAGAATATGTGCATTGGTTTTGTGTAATCTAGAGTCCTAAGGATTGGAGCATTCTTTATAATAGTTTTAATGTCCTGAAATTCTTGTGAAGGTTCACCATCCCAGTTAATAATAGCCCCTTTCTTAAGCATTTTTGAAATAGGTCTACTAATCTCAGCAAAACTTGTGACAAATCTCCTTAGGAAGTTTACTTTTCCAAAGAAAGATTGTAATCCCTTCACATTTTTTTGGCTTAGGGAACTTATTAATGGCTACAACACTCTCAGGATTGATCTTTACTCCATCCTTTGATACTATATGCCCCAATAGTTTGCCTTCAGTAACCCCAAATGTACATTTCTTAGGGTTTAATGACACTCTATATTCCAATTCTTTAATAAAAATCTTCTCCAAATGTCCACAATGGTCTTCAGCCTTTTTGGAATAAGTTGTGAGGTCATCATGGTATAAAACCATAAACTTATTGATGTACTCATGGAAAGCTACATCCATAGCCCTTTGAAAAGTGGCACAAGCATTAATCGATCCAAATGGAATTCTCACACATACATAAGTTCCCTAGGGAGTTGTAAATGTTGTCTTAAATTTCTCTTCTTTCACTAGAACTTGATTGCACCCTGAGAGCACATCCATCATGGACATAAGTTAAGACCCAGTTACTTGTTGCAACATAGCATCCATGTTTGGCAACTCATAATTATCTTTTAGGGAAGCAATGTTCAAATTTCTAAAATCTACACACAATCTAATATCTCCATTCTTTTTCCTGATAGCTACTAGATTTGAGACCCAGGTGGAATGTCTAATTAGTTTAATTATCCCTCTGTTCCTTAACTTCATCAATTCCTCTTGCATTTTAGGGGCTAGAGTGGGATTGACTGGTCTCTATTTCTGCCTAAAAGGTTTTACATTATCCTTCAATGGTATGACATGTTGAAAAAGATCTTCTTTATAAGCCTTTAGGTCATCATATGACCATGCAAAAACATGTCTATATTTTCTTAGTAGGTCAATCAAATACTTTCGAATTTTAGTTGAAAAATTCTAACCAATATAAAATTTCTTAGGGGCCTCATTAGTACCCAAATTTATCTCTTCTAGCTCTTGAGGTTTACAATCTTTAGACCCAGACCTTACCCTATCTTGGTTATCAAACATGTTCTCCAAAACAACCAAACCTTTAGGTACTTTATTAGTCTTTAATTTTATGACCTCTTGACCAAAGATTGTTACCTTCCCATCTATGGTTTCAACCAAATCACTACAGTCCAACTCTTGACCATGGTATTTATCTTCATTCAACAAAAATTCACAATGTCTTTATCTTCAAATACTTGCCAATGTTTAATATTATCAAGTATTGAGGGTCTATTCTAGACCTCAATCTATGAAACTCCTACAAATGATACCTCTTGTGGTTTAATTTCTACATTTTCTAATAAGTCAGCCATCTTATCAGAGTTTTGCCTCTCCATGAGATACCAAATGCATCAAAAAAAATTGTTTGATTCTAGATAGCGTTCCTATACTATTTCAATCTTTTATTTTTAGATGCATATGTTCCCTTTATCTATGAGATAACCAATTTTAAATCACCTATAACATGCAACTTTTTAATTCCATGCTGGGTAGCAACTTTCAATCCTAATAGTAGGGCTTCATATTCAACTATATTGTTGGTGTATGAAAAGTTTAGGGTGAAGGAATATTTAAAACTATTCTTTTCAGGAGAAACAAAAACTACCCCTGCCTCTCCACCTTCTTTAGAATTGGCCCCATCAAAGACCATAGTCTATAATATTGGTGAATCCATACAACACTCAACTTCATGCTCAATCATTGTAGGCAACTTCTCAACTTCTTGGATAATTAACTCAACTCTAAATGCATTTACACCCATGTCTAAAAAACAAGTAGCATCTTTGTCAATTTATTTCCCCGAAATATGACTAACCCTTGGCTCTCTATCTACTTTAATAGCCTTATCCCCTATGTGCAAATTTGCATAGGTTAAGTCACATTGTAGGCTACCTCCCATAGCAGCACTCCATTTTCTAAAGAGCAACATTTTGTAATGTGGAGAAATATCAACTACAAGGATTGACATGGTTGACTCTACCTCAAGGTATGCAGCTAGCTCAAATGGTAAAGCATTAATAGTACCTATAATTGGAACTTGTCTAGTATCCATACCTCTACATCTACCTTACTAATTATCTACTTTCAACCCTAGGGCTTCCATTACTTTGAAAGGCATGATGGTGTTAGAAGCTCCTGAATCTATCAGGTAGTTTTTTAGGGTTTTTCCTTTTATAATCAAGCTAAGAAAGAATGAGTCAATATCTTCTATATATGATATTGATGAATCATCTAGGAAAATTTGGGGAATTTTGAGACATAATACCACTATCTTCTACTACCAACAGGTTTTTCTGAATGGCATTTTGTTCCATGTTATTGTTATTATTTCCTATCCCTCCCAACCATGACAAGGCTTTGCTCTTATGCTCTTCAATTATAAATAGTTTAGATAAGGGTACTTTAATAGTAATTTGTGACACCATGGATATCATGTCAATAGAATTAGATATAGTGGGTTTCACAATTATACCTAGATTAGGAACCTTCTAAACAATGACCACTATTATTTTCTTGATAGTATTAGATCCGGATCCCTTTCATTGTACAATTTCTTTTGTTGTCTCATTTTTTTAAATTGAACTTTCTTCTTGGGTTTCCACTTCTTGGTTTTGATGTCTTTAATCTTAACTGTCTCTACATTGGCCTTCTTGTCTTCATCCTTCATCTTATGTGCAACATCTTTTATAAATATACCAAAAGGCTTCCCAACATCATTGTTAACTATTCGGTTTCTCAATTGTAATTGCTATGTACTAGGGATATTATCTTTGCAATGATCCTATTAGTTTCCTCTTTAGAAGGTAGTCTCAAGTTCCCATGACCAACTTTAGGAGATGTAGCACGTACCTGATCTTCATCATACCCTTCATTGTCTAAGAATACTTGTTGATGGTGTAACTGATAGGCATTTTTTTTCATTTTCAAGATCACTTTAAATATCTTCCAAATCAGAATCCACAAAATCACTACACATGCTCCCTATGTTACAACTTACATCATCATGGATTTTTTCTTCTTTTTCCTCCTTATTTTGTGCACTATGATCTGAAGAAAATGACTGAGCAACTGTACAATATTCTAAAGAGTGAGGTGACTAACAAATGATATACCATGGCACATCATCATTCATATTAACATAACTTTTTTGCAGAGGATTTGGTGTATCCTTATCTTTTACATTCTAAGTTTGGCTAGGAATTGGCTTAACATCCTTCCACTGAGTGGTTTAAGGGTAATTTTGCATTATGGGCTATCTATTGAAATTATTATCATTCACTGGGGCTTCGTCACCAACATTTGGCTTATATGTATTGAAAGTAGTTGGGTTCATCTTTTTTAACAAGTCCAATACATGACCTATTCTAGGTTCTTCAATCTTCTTTCCTGCAAGGGTTTTATCGACTTCCCTTTTGTTGTTATTCTTGGGATTGAACAATTTTGGATCATCTCTCCTACCAACCTTACCAAATGCTTTCCTATTATTTTCAATATTCACTACAATCTTATAAGCATCCCTCAAATTTTTAAGATCTTTATCCCTTAACTAGTAAGCCATCTTGCTATCAAAAGTATTAAAATAGGTTGTAAGACAAACATCCTCATTCAACCTCATAATTTGGAACAATTTGTACATACCCTTTTGTAATCTTACATTGAAATCAAATGTAGACTCATTAGGGTTCTTCTTGATGTTATTGAAATCATTCAACATAAACCCAACATTAGTATTATCTCCATATTGTTCTTTGAACAATTTCTCCAAATCACTCCATGAACTAATGCTATCATCAGGTAACCTTCTGAACCAATCCCTTGCATCCTCAGTTAGTGAATGAACAAATAACTTCATCACCACATCCTCATGTTCAACTTCAAATTCATTTAGCATATCTATGAAAACTCTTAAGTGCTCTTCACTAGTAACAACATTATTTCCAGATAACTTGACAACTTTATTTCTTAAATCAAAAGATATGGGATGTGGAGCTCCAAGCATACCCAAAAATGACATTTTTCTATATTTTTCCATGTAGATGGGTTTTTTCTAAAAACCAACAACATTTGAGGTGCTTGCTACATTGGCTTGGTTAAGAACAACACTTTGAGATTGTTGAGGTTGGATAATGGGGGGTTGATTACTAATGGTGGATGATGAGGTAGGGCAGATTGAGATATTCCCTGAGTTTAAATTGCTAGAAGACAAGCCGGTGTAGAAGTTGTAGCTGGGGTAGAAAAAGTTTGGCCATGAAGCCAATGTAGAATTAGACTTTATGAACTAGATTTTCCCCCTAGTTTCTGTAGCTTGGGCTTAATTCTCAACCTTCTTGAGTTATTTTGCAAGATCTTCTTTCTCTTTCCTAGCTTTTTCTAGATCTAGATCTAATTTTGACATAGGGGGATTTATAGATTTACCAGTTGCTACTTGAGGCTCATTTATCTGAATTCCTAGACCTTTGCCTTTTCCTTTATCTATCAACTTGATAGTAGGTTCTACCTGGTTACTCTAGATAGGCTTATAGGGTTGAACCTAGGAAATAATAGGTTCTTGTTTTTGGCTTAGGAGTTTTTCTTGCTACTAAACTTTGGCTCTCAAAGTATCTACATCTCCAAAGACATTAGTATGAAGGATTGAAGTTCTTTCTTCTAACTTCTTGTTTTGTTCTTTTAACATAGCCATCCTTCTAAGAAAATTATCTCTTTCAACAAGGGCATCTAGGGTGGCTTTCTCTCTTTCCTTTTCTAGACGAGCATGTTTAGCCTCTTCTTTAGCAACCCATTTATTCAAAAATCCTATCTCTAATTGTACTTCTTTAATATCTATAGAAGTAGCTGTTGAATTAGTAGGATCATTGAGGTCTATAATATTATTTTGTATGTATGGGACATTTTTGGGATTAAAAGGATCCCCAAATAAACTCTTGAGTCCTAGCCTATGATTCATCTCAGCCATTAGATTTTGTCTAGGGGATGGATTCCCTACTAGTGACATATCTTGGTCTTGATATATTCTTTCATCTAGTAATGGGGTACTAAATATTCTTCCTAAAAGCCTTGTGGTTTCTGATTCAGAGCTGAGTGAAGAGGACTCTCTCCCTACTATTGGTTGGTATTGAGAATTAATTGATACACTGCATCTTGGTTTCTAGGTAGGGTTTGGTTCTACCTTTTTCTTATTGATGTTCTTCCTACCACCTTGAGGTAAATCTATATACATTACTACATTAGGATTGGCTCTTGTGTAAGATCTTTTGTTTTTACTCTTGTCAGCTATATTTGTTGTTTATCAAATAAGCACTAGCTTCAAAACATTGACTGAGTCATCACCCTACTTTAGGGGCAATACAACAATTAAAATTACTCCCAACTTTAAGGAAAGGACACAAGACAATATAGAAATATCTAACATATAGATGAACTAATCAATAAGATTATAAGACTGCAACTCTTGCTTAACAAATAAGACACTTGGAAGGGTTGTATAAGTTAGTGTACATCTGTGGCATCTAATTTTCTTTTTCCTTTTTAAATCCTCAAGGTTTGTCACTAAAAAATGTCCACTATAACCACAATTCATATCAAACAATCTAACAAGCATGTACACAACAAGACCAAAGACACTGCAATACTTCTTACACTTATGTTGGACAACTCCCTTGCAGAGGTTCCATTTTGTTTGTTTTTTTCAACTATTGAACAAAAAAGCTCAATACCAAGATAATACTACCCACAAATCGAGGGACTAGCTACTTCCCATCAACAATTATGTATGTATATTATTTGGATCCAACTTCAACAAAACCAAAACTGGTTTTCTACTCTTTAGGCTCTGTAGAACCAAGGTGGGTATACCTAAGGAATGATTTAGAATGAATGCTGTTTTATGAGAATTTTATTAGTTTCATTCTAGTTCTCATATTCTATACCTAACATATATATAGTTTATCCATTTCCTGACACTTCCAGATGATATACACCCCTTTTAAACAAATTTGGTCATAATTCTTCTTCATTTTGCAATTATTTTCAGCAATAGTAGCTAGCTAAAGCTTAAAAGTTACATGCAAGCAAGTGTTAAACATCCTTGAAACTCTTCAAATAGTAAAATAAAGCTGATTTTGGTTTTAAACTTGATGCTTATTCATAAAATACCTATCTAGCAACTAGATTAATTAGATCAATGCCTATTCCATTGGGATTTAGAGTTTATTCCAATTTATAGGTCTGATTTGTTGCATTACAACAAATATGATCAACAATTCCTACTGCAATTCATTCTTACAAACATCATTTTAACTACCATAGAAATCCCATCAAATTTAGTAAAGAATTTACTTAATTCATTGAATTAATAGCAATAATGAATTGACATACAACCTAAGTGATTTACATTCAAGTGGACAAGCTTTGTTCATAGAATATTAGAACAACCAGGTAACAACAAAGGAGACAGAATTCAATGAGAATAGATATGGGGATAGTTTAATTTTCTATTAATCTCATTTTGAAGATTTGCATACAATTGCAATAAAACTCTGAATGACTGTAGACAAGACACTAGACCCCGTAATGTCAATATATTCCAAGTATTTGCAAAGAGAATACATCATAAGTTTACATACATCAACTATACCGAACCATACTCAATATAGACTCAAATTATATTAGAAATTGGACCATTCTCTAGCCTTGGAATCTCACTTATATAATGTGAGATGCAACAAGCTTCAGGCATAGAGAACTGATAGGTGTCCTTTCAAAAAAGGTATTTACATATTGTTGTCTCAAAAAGACAATGTGTTTAACAAAAAAAATTATACATCATAAAATTCTTTTGGTAGACCCCTTTTCTAGTTACATCTTTTGGAATACTATAAACTCCATAATTTGATTCTTCAGATTATGTGTCTATTAGGCTTGAAAGTAATGTGTCCTATTCTATTACCTACAAGCTCACCTCAACTCGGGGGTTCTCATTGTCTTTATCATGAACTGTTAAAGTAAAAGTTACCTCTACATCTTCTTCTACCCCATCATCTTCTACCATCTGTTCTGCAAACATAAATTTCTCTTTCCATTCATTGAAAATAGTGTCATCAAGCCAATCAAAGTTTATGATTTCCCTTTTCACTTGTATTACAGAATTGCCAGCTGCATCTATTTCAATGAGATCTTTCCTAATAATATTGTAAAATATTTGCACTTTGACCAGCTCTTCATTTGTCATTGCCCATAGTAGATGCCCATTTTTATTTATAACATTATTCATTCTTTGGAAAAATATTTCATCCAATTCCTTTCTCTATTCTTCCTTTTCTTTTATTCTAAACCCTTTTGAGAGCACTAGGAAAAAGGTCAATTTTTTCAGTCATATACTTGGAAAAGAAAATTGTTATTCTTTTATGAATAAAACCACATTTTTCATCAAAATCCTCTAGCTTATTAAGCAAATAAAAAATCTTTTCTATTTGATGACATGGTAGTTGGATGATGGATATGCACATAGGAGTAATGTCATTATTCCTTTCACTCCAGTTCTATACAATGGGTATCAATTTACCCTCATCTCCTTTTATTTCATCCCAAAAAGCTACAATTCTTTCCAAATGATCATTAAAAGTTGTCCATTCAATTCTATCTATTAAATACATTATACCTTGGCTTATTTTTTATTCATATTGATTATTTAATTCTACATTAATTGCATACAACTTATCCTTTTCTTCTTCTAATTCCTATGTATTATAGAATTCATGCCTTTGTGGGGTGTCTAGTATTTCAACAATGGGAGTTGACTTGAATCGTTCAACTAGTGGCTAGGGATATAAAATTCTTAGCCTCTTGGATTCTCCAACCTTTCTCTTCCCAAACTACTTATCCATTTGAGATACCTAATTTTCCAGTAATTGTATCTACTTACCCCTTTCCTCATATGCCTTTAACACTTCTTCAAATTTGGCATTGAGTTCTAAGAACTTGTCTTGTTCTTTTCTAGACACTGTAGCCCCAAACTCTAGTATTTCTTTAGCCATGCTGGTAATTTGTTGACTGCTCACTTGATCAACCCTATATTCTATGAGAGTACCAGTATGTTCTACACTAGAAATTTCTTGTATTCTAGTCTTATTTCTTTCTTTGAGTGACCAAATTACTAGGGCTTGATGATCATTACTAAATTTGATTCTTCTATGTGCCTATAGTATTTCTTTCTCTATTTTACATTGCACATTTTTCTCCTTTCTAATTGAATAAAAAGTCATAGCATTAGCTATGTCCCATTCAAGAAAAAATAGAACTCCTACTTCCCTAACTAATTTTTTCCTGGCCTTAAGTGTTAACTGGGAAAAATAACTCAAAAATTTGGCCTTGACCTCATCTTCAATTTCAGAGTCCATTCTACTTGGTTGTTCTGTTTTCAATGCTTTACATTTCTCCTCAAAATTTCCTATATTTTTTGTCCACAAAAACTATGCAAAAGCTCTAGAATAAAAAAAAATTCTCATTATCAATAAATTTTTGTGAAGCTTGAGCTATTATTGGGTCAATTTCCTTATCTTGATAATCAGCAATTGTAAGTTCTAAGGAGGGCACATGAGGCTCTTAAGGCACTCCTATTTCCATGTCTAGAGAAGTAACAATTACATCCCCTTCTCCACCCATTTGTCTTAGTGGCTCCCTTAAGAATGCTTCATCCTCCATTCTAATTCATTTTTGGCTTGGGGAATACTCCTCTACAATAGAAGAAGATTCGTGCTCTAGTTTCTACCTTTTTGGAGCATTAGCTTCAAGTGGGCTCTTTGGCCTTAGCCTTCTATGAGGGGAACCTGTTGTATGTTTTGAACTACTATGTACCCTACCCTCTTCTAAAATGTGTACTAACCTGGGGAAACTATCATTCTACTATTTATTCTTCTCTCCACCTTAGCTACTCTATTAGGATAACCTTTAACATATGTAGCCTTTTTCTTATTCATAGTTTTCATTATTACAGCAAAATTATTCATCAATACATGCATTTGGCTCCCCAATACTTTTTATCTTTCAAAGGATCATAATTAGAGTCAAATGCATTAATGAATTCCAAACTTTTACTGAATACTACCCATTTCTCTTTCCTCACCTCTTGTTCCTATAAGGAGAAGATATTCCTAATAATATCTTCAGGGAAATACACCTATTGTGTCATATGGGTGGCTTTTGTCCTCTCTCTCCAAAGATCATAAAATCCCTTTGGATCAATGTACCTCACATGGGACTCTACCATATTGTATCTATCCAAAAACAAATTAAAATTCCTCCAGCCTTTCTTTACAAAAACAAAATCATGGTCCAAGGTAACAATTCAGAAAAATGTACCTTTACCTTTACCAATCATATCTCTCTCCTAAATGGTTGTGATCTTCCACAAAAATTCTATTATCCCTATCTTTAATGGCACATGGAAATAAAGAACACGAGGCTTCCCCAAAAAACCATATACTCTAATTACTATACAAACATTATACAAGATTATATCCCCTCAATTGTGACTAACCAAGAGCCCTTTTGCATTATCTTTGGATCTAATCAGTTCTAACAGTGACTGTGGGATTCTAGGGCTATCCTCTCTAAACGAAAATCTAATCCTAGATGCAAAATACCTATCAAACCTTACGTAACTGGCATTCCTTGCCTCCCTAGTAATATCAACACTCCACAATTGGACTGGTAGCTTTTCATCAACCCTTGTCAATTCCAGTTCCATGACCTTAGGGAAATAGATAACTCCCTTAGAAGACATATGTGCATGAGTAAAGAGTACCAGCAAAAGAAAATTTCCATGGAGAACATCATTACTATCTTTTTCCAGGGTGGGTCTATAATGTCATCCTTTTCCATGTGTCAAACAGGCACTTTCCTACTTTATGTATCTATCTATCATCTTCACAATGCAAGGAAGTGCTCTCCGTCAAGCTTGTTAAGATCAATGGCAATAAAAAGTTTGTACATTTGGGTAGTATGAAATAAAAGAAATGACATCAGTATGGAAACATGTCACTAAGGCACTTTCCTACTTTGTCTAAAATTTGTGCAACTTCATCAAGAAGAAAAGTGTTGAGCATTGATTGATCCAAGATCAATGGTGGAGCAATATGATGTTATGGAATGCCAAGTTCGAATATTGAACAAATAGAATTATGACACCTATGGTATGGAAAGAGAAAAAATGTCAACATTGATGGTTTATCTCATGAAGTGGAGTGCTAATAGCATCATGGACACGTTTCCACAAGGTGCTTCTATGTATTGCTTAAAATTCATGTATCTTGCCAATGCAGGCAAGTGATATCTGTTGATCAATCCAAGATCTATGGTACATAATAATTGATCACAATGTAATAAATTCATTAAAGAGCCAACCAATAACATCATAGGAAACTTGAACATGTGTTGATGGGCACTAACAACTCTATGAAAAGGGTCTAAAAAGTTCTAACAGGAAATGGACTTTGCAATGTACTGAGGTTCCACCATTAGCAAGGGCTACATGGCATAGGGGCGCTTGCTTACATTATTTAAAGTTCATGCATTTTCTTAATGAGGGTAAGTGCTCTTCACCAATCTTGATAAGATCAACAATTAATAAAAAAAAGGCTACTACAATTAAGGCTTTTGAATAAAGCATTCAATATACTAACTATGATTCAAAGCTAGGTTAGCAAAGGTTTATAATGTAAATATATATGGAAATCCTTGCAACATTAAACTTTAGGGTAAATTTGTCTCACCTAAAATATTTTTGAAATATTATTTCCATAAAATTTCAAGGGCTAGGGAAAAAAGGAAAAAATACTTTAGGGTTTTTTGGGAGTCTTACCTAGGGTCTTGACCTAAGTTTTTCACTGCTAAATGAAACAAAACAAGAAAGGTGAAAAACCAGGCCAACACAAACCTAACAACATATTTCTTTATAGCCTTAGCAATTTGTTCCTTACTAAGTTCAGGCATCACTTGTGCAAGATATGACTCTCTTAGCTGTTTCTCTAGGTTTAGACAATAGTGTCATTTTTGCTCAACTCTATCATATAAACTTTTGGGCATTGAGTTGGAAATCTCTAGTGGGGTAATCTTGAATTTTTCCATCATGGCATATATAGCCTCCTCTACTTGATTCTTCTCCACTTTACCAAGATTATCAAAGTCTATATGAGAGAATTATGATAGATCTGCACTATTCTTGACATTTTCACATAGATTCTCAAGATTTGATAGAGGATTGTGAGTCACCACTTTGAATTGTCTTTTGTCATCTAATTCTATTTTCTCCTCTTCTGATTCAACTTGTGCAACATATTTCCTTCTTGGCCCTTTTTGCATTTATCTTCCTTGCTCAATAGGTTTTTTCTTCTATTTATCCTTTTGTGTAGTTTCATGTGCACTAGCCCTTGTAGTAGGTGTAGTTGGTTTGGGCTAACTCAGCTTCGCTAGCTTCTTGGATTTTGTTACTAATTGGGCCTTAGCCTTCCTTTTCTTTTCTTTTGTGGGAGTAGGTGCTTCCTCAGCTTCTTCTCCCTTGGCACCTTCAACTATTTTAGTCTCCTCTTCTTGTTGGTCTTCTCCCATACCCTAAGCTAGTGAAAGAGGTTCTTGAGCTTGGATGTCTTCTTCCTCTTCATCCTCTTCTTCTTCTTCTTCCTACTCAACATCTTCTCCAAGTTTTTCTTTTAGTTTCTTCACCAATTTATCCTTCATCTTTATTAAAAAAGTAGTCTTCAGTTCCATTGTAATTTTGGACTTTTCCATTTCATAATTTCCAAATGCCTCAGCATTTTTATCTACCTCTTTTTCAAGTAAAGTTGTAATAGTTGTAAATGCCTCATCCACATTTATTTCATATCCAAGTGGTCTTAATCATATCACCCTTGGTGTAGCAACTTGTACAAAATTATAGTTAGCATCTACTAGAAAATAGACATCATTATAGTGCTTTTCTATTAGAGATACTAGTATTCTCAATCTTTTCTTCATTGACTGCTTAAAGTCTTCAAAATAGCTAGTCATAACTGATTCAAAATTATCACCCAATTGTTCAATATACTCACCTATCTATACTACTACTGATCTATTGGTTTTCCATGCAACTATGCAAAATGTAGGAAAACAATTTTGCACATAAAAGAATATGCATATCATAATAGAACCAAATTTACATTGTACACTCTTTGTCTTCCTTATTGCTCCTAAATTCTCAACTAGCTATTGTAGTTGGAGTTCTGCTAGATCATATGTGTGATCTTTCTTGAAAATTTTATATCCCACATCAATTGTTATATAGGGCACACTATTCAATTTGCTAGATTGATAAAATTTGTGTAAAAGAACCCTTAGTGAAAATTCTATCGAAGAATCTGTAATTGTGTCAATAGTCATGCCTCTCTTGTTCCACAAAACTTTAGTGTTCTTCTTAATTAACTCTTTTGAATCACTCCTCAATGTCTTAGGCTGATCTAGGGTTGGATAACTAGTAACCCTATGGATTATCCTTTTCATTATCTCGATAGGTCCATTGTCCAACCATAATGAACTATCATGAATTCTACTAAGCACTATTCTTATCCATTTAGTTTTAAAGACATTTGGGAAATATAGGGCTTGTGTCAACCTTTTCTTTTCTATGATTTTGAATTCTTCCTTCAAGAAATCATTATCACATAATATATCATATGCTTGCCTAATCTCCATATCCCCAATGTTACCAATTTTGTAGTTATAACATTTTCGGATATCTTGCAACATTAAAAAATTTGGTGGTATCATGGATAATACACTAGAGGGGTCTCTCTTGTAAGTAATATTAGGAATAACTTTGAATATGGGTTGCTTAAATTCATTACTAACTAGTTGAATGTTTAAAACCTCCTTACCCTCTACATTCTTTAAACTAGATCCCATAGTGTGAAACTAGGGTTTACAAAAATATAAATTGTGTCATGAGATCTGACAAAATGTTGTAGAATCATTGCTCAAACCTTCTACAAATACTTTGAATGGATTTCCATATTGCCTTCTACTCTCCTTGCTCTTTCTTGATTTTAAATAATGTGAAATGAGTCAAAAATTGATCAAATACTCTTTGAAACTATGTAATTAATGTTGAGTGCTTACACAATAATAAGCTCAACATAGACCAATTTTGGGCTCACTTGGCATCCATTAACATTCTATTCATTCGACATTCATTATGAGCTTAGCATCAACTAGCATTTTATTGGGCACACATAGGAAATATTTCATGCTCGACATCATCATGAAAACTTAAAGATTTTTCTTGAATTTCTAACAACATCTTGCATCTCTGTTCATGCTTATATGATCTTTCTAGTACTAAATTACTTTGGAACTGATGTATAATATAACCTTTTAATATCAATCCCACATACCTCTTGATTTCCTAGTTTGATGAGGTGTGATCACCTAACCCATTGGGTGAAGTTATCCCTTCTCCATTTGATGTGTTGCAATCATCTTTCTTCTTCCATGTCTTGTTCATTTCATCTCTGACATTTTTAGCATTTGCCTTGCCTTTACCTTTATCAAATTCACAATTTAGTGCCTTTGACCTTGTTGGGAAATATCTGCTGATGTGACCAGTCTTCAAACAACTAAAACATGTGGTTTGACTCAACCACCTTTTGTAGTTACCTCTAAAGTGTGCCCTATTACAATTCTCAGGAACATGTCCATATTCTTAACAATAATGACAACTATATCTTGTATGATAATACCAGTTATAAGATTTTCCATTGTTCCTTACCTTTTCTTCCCTGTTTGATGACCACATGGGTTTGGATCTGCATTCAAAATCTCTATGTCCATACTTCTAATAGTTATAGAAATATCCTTTAAATTTTTGTGTATGCATTGCCTTGGTTCTACATTCATGTGCCTAATGACCTTTCTTGTTTCACTTATGTTAGCAAACCATTCTCTTCTACTAGACATTGAGATTTATAGTCTTTCTCCTACACACATTAGCAGTATGTCCTTTCTTTCCACAATTATGACAAGCAGGTTTGGAGTTATTACCTTTGTTGTTTCTTTCTTTAGCATTTTTGGATGTCTCTCCTTCTTCAATACTTGTATGTCCCAATCCAAATGTATCATTATTGGACCTAGGGGATCTCAATAATTGCTCAAAGTATTTTATGGCTTCATTTGATTTGTTGAAACTTTTAGCATATTCCTTTTCCTTCTTTAGGTCATTTTGCAGTTGCTCATTCTACAACTTTAATGTTGTTATCTCAATGTCTTTGACATTCAATGCAAAGCTGGCATTCATCATTTAACTCAAAGTATCCAAACACCCATTAGAAATCTTGGTTATCTCTGTTGACTTATCTTCTAGTCTATTGGTCAAAATTCTTTTATCTTCTTTAATCATGGTTGTGTCTTCCATAGCTTTCTTCTTGTATTTAGTCACCTCACATAGCAGTTTGGCTTGTGATTCTTTCTCTAACTTGAGATTTTTGATTTCCTCAGCTTGGGCTCTATTATTTTCCATTAGATTTGCAACTACTACATAAAATTCATTGGAGTCTCCATTATCAAATAGCTTAGTAGTGTCCATCTCTCTATATTGTGTGTCATTCTCTGTAATAGCAATTTCTTTCCTTCTCTTCAAAGATTTATTTAGTTCTTTCCTTGCTTCCTTCAGTTGATGTAGAATGAGTTGTATTTCAATTCCCTAATTCTCAATAATCTTTCCCAACTTTTAGCATTCCATTTCAAGATCTTTCCTTAAATTTGCAAAGCTTCTCTTTTAGAGAACAAGGCTCTGAAATATCATGTAAAGCATGAGCATCTTAAAACATGTAAGCAAGTAGACATTCACACACATGCAACACTAGATATGATTACTTAGAACCCTCCAACGAGAAGGTAAAATTGGGGTGGGGATGATGCCCAAAAATTTTCACTACTATAGAAATAAAGTGCATCCAATGAAGGTTACAATGTTTTGACCATGAAACATGATCTACCCTATTAAAGGTCTACCCTAATTAAGGCTTACAGAGTCTGTTAGGTCTCACCCTATTAGAAGTGTGCCTTGCTAAGGGACTTTATCTTACAATTAAGTAAGAACCTTGTTAGAGGATTTCAATATAGCCTATTAGGACTACTTTGTTAGGAGATTTGACTGATTCACCTGCTAGAATGATTTAAGCAATGATCCTATAGCTAGCACTTCCTTGCCTGATGATAGATCACCTCTAAACTGGTGTATTCTCAATCCTCCTTGATCAAATGTTTCTTTCTTGTATCCTTTTTTTTCCCTCTATTCTTCTCTAATCAATTCCATAATGCAATCTCACTTCATAACATGTTAGCCACAATGAACACTATTATTTCATATGAAAGAATACTCTCTTCATTCCTTCATACTCCTTACACATGCTAGAGAGTTTAGGGTTTGTTCTCCTTAAGAAGACTTGTACAACTTAGGGTTAGGTATGAATCAATGACTATGATTCAACCATTTTGTCACTTAATCCTTCCCATTTTCTAATTGGTTGCATTTAATTTCATTGGAAATCCAACATAAGATTCTTCCTTATCTCCAATATTGTAATTCATCCTTAAGTCATCTCAAAAATAGTTTACATAGTTGTTTGTTCCATTACAAACAAATATGTCAAAATTGTGTCACTCAGCATCTGGAGTCTCTAATGCTTGGCATATACTATCTTGTATACTATGACTCAGAATCTATATCACTCAACATGCACTATTTACTTATCTCTTGTGTTACTTAGCATACACTATCTACTTGGCACTTGAGTGACTTGGCAGATGAGTGGCTCGCACTCATTTTGGACTCAACATGCTCTAATATATACATGTTGTGCTTGGCATGTACTACTTGTTCACCATGAACTAAGTAAATAACTTAAGAATGTTGATACTCACTTGTCAAAACCACTCTAAGATCAACACTAATCACTCTATTTAATACCTTATTCCCTAACTAAATATATCCCCTCTTTACATCTAACTTAATCTACTTTCCATGTAGCCCTTACCACCACCCATTTCCTAAAATTGACATGCTTAATTTAATAATATCCGAACCCCAATCCCTTATAAGATACATGGGCCTAACTCATACCAAACTCCCTTCCCATCGCCCAAGATTGCCCTCTTCTCAAACTCTTCTCGTGTGACTATTTGGAAACTAGGGTGGTGGTCTACCCAAGGAACAAGGACAACATCCTTAGTTATGAGTTGGGAGCATGGAAGGTCAAGTTCCCATCCTTGGGGATTGGTGATGTGGTCATGTACAATGAAAACATGAAGGAAGAGTTGGGGGTGAGTGGGTGCTGACCAAAGGGCACAATCCCCTCCTCCATGTTATTATTTTATATGAGTATTTTTTTTTTTGAACAAGAAGTATCATATCACATTCATATGCACATGACTTCTTTAGATTTTTCTTATGTATATATTTTTTTGAACTAGATGATTTTTTAGGTTTTATCTTCAAATTTTTATTTTATTTTATTGGTTTCTTATTTTGAAGATTTTAAGGAATATATTCCCCTTGAATATCTTAATGGACTATATTTGACAGTGGGGTATTTTTCTTATCTCCATACAAAATTTAGAGAGAAAAATGATCACTTCCAAATTTTGTTGCTCATATATACTTGTGTAATAACTTCTACTTAGTTTATTTTCCTTACTAAAGTACTAATCACTTCAATCCTTATAATACTTTTGAACAAGATCACTATGAACTCAACTAGATCATTCCCTAACTATTAAAATAATGGATATTACAATGAATTTCATTTAGGTCCACTATGATAAGTCATTCCTTCCATTTTAATGCAACTAAATGCATAACATTAAATCTTCTATGATAAGTCAATCCTTCCATTTTGATGCAACTAAATGCATAACACTAAATC
The DNA here is from genome assembly GCA_028749045.1 of Cupressus sempervirens. NCBI lineage: Eukaryota > Viridiplantae > Streptophyta > Pinopsida > Cupressales > Cupressaceae > Cupressus > Cupressus sempervirens. Next base: position 240,878,458 of record CM053793.1, read on the forward strand.
TTGCAATACAAATACTTATGGTCATATCTAAAATTTCTTCATCCCTTTTACAAGACTACATTCACAATAATATACGTTTGAATGAATATCCTCCTTTACAATACATTATACAAAAAAAAATGGAGGTCTTGTTATCACAACTCAATACATAATGGCTTGAAGGAAAAAAAAGTGCTCCTTCCAAATACATTGCATATTGTCACATCTTTTGCTTCACCATTGCAAGGGAAAATCCCTCATTTATTTTAGGGATCCAAAGGCACAAAACCTATAAAAGGAACATAAAACCAAGAACCATGGAGGCTCACCTCCCATCCTAGGCTTCTAAGAAGCCACCCACTGAGTTGGGGGAAACAAGACTCAAACGGGTTACACTCAAGCAACTAATAATGCATAAAACATGACATCAAAATACATATATGTAGTCCCTCCAAGGTTTAACACAATGATTCACCATTGGAATCATGAAATAGTGGGTGAAGGTGGGCTCTCTAAAGAGTAGAATGCTATATCCATATACACATATACATCTACAATTGCATAATGCCTCTCCAAGGCTATCAAAATATATCCTCCTCATCACATCAACATACTTATACCTCCCATAAAACAAATAAATCTTCAATTATATCAAAATACATCCTCCTCATCACATCAATACACTTATACTTCCTAATGGGACTGAAAATTGCTTCCCCAATTTTAGTTCCATTTCAAACTTTTGAGTCATTTTGAGCCCTATAAGTGCATTTAATGCACATATACTTGAATATCTTTTTGAGGCCTAAAGATTTTTAATGTTTCTAACACTGTAAATTTTCCTTATCCATACATCCTATGAAGATAAATTTCCATTCTGAGTCATTCTGCAAAGTTCCATTTTGAGCAATGTTCAAATCTGCATTTTTGCCTAAGTGTCAAACAGCAACAGATAGTCTAGTTTGCTTTTGAATATATTGCACCCAGTAATGTTTCATGACTTTCCACTTTAGGAATGTTTGATATGAATATCAAAGAACCTATGTTTTATATTTCAAGTCATTTTGACATGTTTTGACTAGGTTTTGAATACCTCAAAGTCAATTATTTATTGTTGTTATATAGATGTAAATTGTTCAAAAAACTAGGAAGCCTTGTTTGACCAGTTATAACTTTCATCTAGTTGATCAAAATGAGAAAATTACTTTTGCATTGCATTCTAAATATTAGAGACTTTTTATGTTCCATATTTGACCCTATGAAAAATCTCTTTGACTAGTTTTCAAATGTGATTCCAAATGTAGTTTATGATATTTTACCGGTGTCAAGAAATGCAGATTGATTAGTACTAATGTTCAGGATGTCATAATTTTGAATCCATGATATTTGAAACTAAATAGATTTTACCACTATGTTCTACCATGAAAATTATTTATTTTTTCCTATTTGCAAGTCTTGATGAATCCTTCTGAACACTTTCCTAGGTTCATTCCATTTGTGAAAAATCACTTTTCTGTCAGTGTTTCCAGATCTACAAATCCAAGTAGCCCACTTTTATCATTTGCCAAATTTTCCTAGTTATTCATCATGAGTCCAAATTGAAAATTTATACTCTCCCCATGATAGTGAACTAATGCCCTATTTTTTGTGCCCCCAAGTGTCAGTTTGACTTATTTTCAAAGCCAAAATTGAAAGCATTTTATGGTTTTTTGACATGTTTTCATGGAGGTAGTTCTAAGAAGGCAACTTTGATGGTCAATATCTTTTGACACCAAATTTGACATGAGATGAGATTTGGTAGGGTGCAAGAATGTGGAATAAATAATTATCATGTAAGATTACACGACTCAGTCAGGTGTTTTGGTCAATTTTTGAGGCCAGTTAGAGGACCCCTTGGTATGAAACTAACAATTTGCGGGAGAAGATAAGAATGTTTTTTAAGGTTGAATCAGTGATGTAAATTGTTTTCAATCAGTGTCAGATGCTCATTGGATCAATTTAAGATTTCAAGTGTTTGAGTTCGAAAAAAAATTAGCTGGACCCTCTTTGGGGGCTCGACCAATTTCATCAAATTGTCGAGATATAGAAAGGATTAATATGTTTTAAGAATTCAAAATGGATATGATTAATTACATATCCTAGCATGTATACCTCATTCTTTGAACTTGAAAGGACTTGTGATTCTTAGATACATTAGCAAATAAAAGATAAAAACAAGTTTTTCATAAGGGCCCTAGGGCTCACACTTGTTGAGAACCAATTCAATATTGTTTTTTCTAATGAAAAGAAATTTTGAATTTTCCACATAAGGGAGTATACAAGGATTTTTTTCATAACTAATCCTTGCATTATTAAGGAGCTCTCATTCAACTAATCCAAAGGACTAACTAACTGATTAGAAGAATTTCTTTACTAATTTGAAAATATTACTTTTAGCACAAGAGTAGATGTATGAAGAAACGTAAATGGTGTGTGTTGGTCTTTCTAGGGGGAGACACAGTTTGCTTCTTCACCTAGTAGTATTACTTTGATTGGGATCATCTTTTGAAAGAAGTGGAAGCATCAATTACATTTCAAAATTTGTATCATTTGGAGTATGTGGGACCTAACACATCTGTTGATCTCATGGAATGATGTCCTGCAGCCTACTGAATGGGCCACAAAGTATAGGAGGCAATTGAAAATTACAGTTTGCATGACCTTTACTAGGAAATCACACATGGATGTAGGGAGTTTTCAATGTGAAACCACTAGTTTGGAATGCATTATTGCTGCTATAAAGAATATTGACCAATGAATTATGGATGTTGAGAGTTGATCATACAAGACTAAAAAGAGTAGGCAAAGGAGGCATAGATTTATTGGAAGAAAGAGGGGACACATATGTAAGCATGGAAGAGGAGTATTAAATGTGTTTTAAAGGAGATAGTTGTCTAGTTCATCACTTAGTTTGACTAAATCATGTAGTGGGAGTCGCTAATCATTCACATCCCATCCCAATTTACATTTAGTAGCACTAAGATGAGCATAATTTTGAAGTTTGGCATAGGAGTTTAAAGAGGAAGTTTGAGTAATAGAGAAATGTCTTCAAATATCCTCTATATTCGAGTGCTTCACCCCTTTGTTTTAGGATAATTAGCATAAATTTTTGGGAACATAGGGGTGAAATAGATAGTAAGAATTGAAGCCACAAGCCCACTAGAAAAACTTAAAAGGACCCGTAAAAAGAAGTAACACAATTTAAACCTAATTGTCTTGTTTTCCCTCCATCGAGCACAAATGCCATGGAAGAGAGAGGTTGGCAAATGCTGGACACACCCCTTGCCAATGGTGGAATATTGTTGATGGTAACTGTGACATGGGGCCTACATTTTTTGAAAGGAAGGTAAGATCTTTTAGTCCCACATCCTTTCCCTGGTGAGACTTTAAGATTTTTAAATACCCCAATCTTCATATGTTATATGTCTAAAAGGTTCACACCTTTTGAGACACAAGGAGGAATGCTTGCATGGGGCCAAGGTTGTTGGAGACTTAGCCTAATTTTGAATGATGTGATGATGTCAGCAGTTGAGTTAGTAGTCTGACGAATCAAATGTTGACATGTGGTTGCACATGGATCTAAGTGGTTAAATCTAACTATGCTTTACAATCAAAGGATGAGAAAATTTACCATGAGTTGCTAAGATGGCATAGTGACATAGTAAAAAGCTGCCATGTTGTAGAGGTTGGTGAGGTGGAAGTGGATGAAAAGGCAATAACATGGACATAGGTGCCACATGTCATGACATCACTATGTTGTGATGATGTGGCAAACATGTTGACAAGGATAGTGACATGACAACACAATCTGGGAGTGACATGTGGTAGTCGATGCTGAGGTGGAAGTTGTAGGACAGACAACCCGCATTGTGCCAAATGGTATAAGATCGACAGTTTTTGCTACATCACCAAGGAAAGATGCACGTTGGTTAATGATAGTGATATGGTGACCAAATCAGAGGTTGCCATGTGGTAGCGGGTCCAGTCAAAGGTGGTAGTCCACAGACCAATTGGGTAGTGCCACGTGGCACCTAGGTGGTGGAGGTATTGAAAGAATAGGTGATGAAGCATAACCAAATGAATTAGAGTGTGACACGTGTCACAACATGGTCAAATCATTTTGACCTAAATGGAAGATAAGAGGGAAAATTTAGAATTGCAAAAAAATTAATATTTTGTTATTTCTCCTTTTGAAATCATGTACATGGGTTTTTAAATCAATAAGGTTATATTCTAAAGTTTTAACTTTAGGATAAAGATTAAATATTTGCAAACTATTGTAGACCTTAGAGCCATGATCTGAAATTGATTTTCAAACTAATCCTCTAGGCATCTCCAATGCACTAACATAAAACTATCATATACTATTAGAACCAAGAGAGAATGAATTTTCCATATTTGAGATTTTTCTTTGCATAGGAAGAAATTGGTTTGATTTATTCAAGGTTTTGTCTTAGGTATTTATTCTTGAATATCATTTAGTTAAGGTAGTTCAGATATGATTTTTGGCAAAATAATGAACTAGTTGAATGCTAGAGCCAATAAGGATGTAGTTAGTGTTGATATTTTCACCTCCAAGTTAGTTTAATAAATGATTTTATTAGCATTTCAAATGCATACTTGATATTTTAGCAGAACAAGGGTTTTTCATCATTAAGGAAGAGATATTTCAAGTTTGTTACACTCAATGATGAGACTCCTTTCTAATTTTTGTTATAGAGAGAAGAGAGATGCTTTGCAATTGTAGGGAATGAAGATTCAAGTGAACACATGTTATTTCCAGATCAAATCTGGCTTCTTCTTCCTTTCTTATATCTTTCTCTTTCTCTCTCATTATAAGGGTTCCAATTTTTGAAAAAAAATTCTCATTGTTGTGATACCAGGTTGGTTGAAATTTGTTGGTGATACCACAAGGTTGGATCCAGAGTTGTATTTCCACCATTTTCTTCAACATTTCTTCTATAATGAACAATAAGTAATAAAATATAGATAGTTATGATCTATTAGGTAGTTTTATATTTCAATTCCATGCATCTTATTGCATTTGTTTCAAGGAAATGAATAAAAGTGTAGCAACAAGTTAATCTTAAATCTAAATCATGTCTCATGTTCATGTTGTTTGTGATCTTTTGTGTTTTGTGAACAAATAGTAGAAAACTCAATTGTAATCTATTCTATGTTGTATGTGTTTATATTATTTTCTTGTGATTCAAGGAGTCATGTAAATGCTTAATTTATCATCACAAGGTTGTAGATCTCATGTACGGATAGGTCAAGTATGAGATTCAAAAGGATGCAAATGTCTAATTCACAAGGTGAATGGATAGATCAAGAAGTCCTGGTCTATGAGATGTATTAGTGATTTTCAGAGATGTATGTTAGGGATTTATGGAGTTGCCCAATAGATAAGACACTGATCGGCTAGAGGATCAATATTTTGTATTGTTCATGTCTTTGTTATGCTAAAATCAAAACTATAATCAAAATATTTTCTCTTTAATGTTGAAGAGCTTAAAAGTGTTAACCTCACTTAGCTTATCAATTTATTAAGTCCTGTTATTAGCTATTTCATGTCTATGATCTTTGCATATGTATAGAAGATTCAAGGGTTTTTATCTTCTTTGTTTAAATTCAAGTATATGTTTTAGCACTCGTACCATATGAAGAATCTATAGGTCCACCCACCTTGGTTTTGCAGAGCCTAGAGTAGAAGAAGGGTCTAGCCTTATAGTTGGCCTAGTGTCTGAAAGGATATGTTGTAGATGGGAAGTAGCTGCCCCTAGATGTATTATGTTCTTATTGGGATAATTTAAAACATGACATTTTAAAACACCAACACCTCTCATAATAACAAACAAGGCATATGGATTTAATGGAACCCATACTCAATGAATAGAAAATCCTCTCTAAGAGGAAAATCTTTCAATTTCAATGTTGAGCCCAACTAACCCAATCCCCCAAGGCATCTCTTCCCTCTCAAGGATGAGTGAAACCTTCACACCTATTAAAAATCAACACTCAAAAAAATAGAACAAAGAAATAAATCCAAAGAAAGTAAATTCAACACAATCTACAATCACTACAGCAAAACACAAAACCTAATTTCACCAACAATAATTTAACAAGATTAAAACACCATAATGCAAGTGAAAAAGGTCATTTCATGGGCACCAACCTTGGTCCAAGCTAAAATAAATGATAGTTTATGAAGAGCTCCCTTCTCCTTCCAAAATCCTAGTTGTCTCTAATCTTAGAGAGTGGGTGAACACCCCACTAGTTTTTCCAAGTCCCCTAAATAGGCTCTTCTACTATCTCATTTTGGCAAAAAAATCAAGCCACTATCCCTTACAAACTTGTCCCTACCAAAATTTCTATTTTGACCAAGTGGAAAGATGGGGATGAACTCATGGGACAACTCAATTTTCGAATTGGTAGAAGAATACATTAGTTAAGGGGTCCCCTAGGCTAGCTAAGTTGTAAAATGGTCAAATTTAGGCCCTTAACATGCTATGCTAACATATGGGTAGCTTATTTTCACAAAAATGGCACTTCGGGACCACATATTGACCCTCTAAAATCCTTGTCAAGTTTGAATTCGAAACTCCCCTTGATGGTGACCCATCTTATCCTTTCTCCAAGTGGATTTTCTTAAATCTTTGAAAGGAAATTAGTTTTTCCAAGTGGATTTGCTTAAATATTTTGAAGGGCAATTAGTTTAAGGTTAAGTGTTGCCATGACCAAAACCCTAGGTGACATGTCATTAATGCACAAAAAATTACAAGTGTCAAGTGATAGATTTAAAACACATTACACATCACAATGACATGTCCCTAATGTATTTATGAGATTAAATTTACCACACACATGCAAACTTACATTGACAAAATAGACACATCACAAAAAGGCTTTTGAATGTACCAAATATTTGCCTTGGCTAAACTATGTCCAAATAAGTTTGGACTATGTTTTCCCAATTAAAATCCATGGTTCAATTGCCTGCACAATAAACTCAAACATTGTTAGCCAAATGAAAAATCATATAAAATGCATGTATATAGGTGCATGACAATTTCATACTAAATAATTCACCTTAACATCATAATAAATTTTTATTTTCTAATCATTTTCATATAAAGAATTTAAAACATTAAAATATTACAATCTTCATATCAATATTAGTATCTAATCAAATGATCCAACTAACATTCTGAACCACATCATAATCCATTTCATATCATAATGATGAAATGTTGAATCTATATTTCTAAATCAGCCAACATGAAAATTAGTTTCGAATACATATCTTAGGTCAAAATCACCAAAATGTATACATCACAACTAATATCCTTTGATTCAAGTAAATATAGTTTGATTACTAATAGTATACCATCATCACTATGAGATAATACATTATAAGGTGTGTCAATTATGTCAGGTAATCAAGATGTTTGCATAGTCACATAGTATCAAAATCAATCATAGAATAAATCCATTACATTTTATTGGGCCATAAAATCCATCACTGTAAATATCAAGATATCCACATAATACTACTTGTACAATAATTAACTTATTACATTACATCATATTGAGTTCTACCATATATACCCTTATCTAATTTTGATAACAATTTTTATCTATGACTATTAGTAGTATTCACAAGGGTGGGTATTGATTCACATTTACATAATAACTACCTAAATCAATTATCCTCATAGATCATAAAATACTATGAACCCATTGACATAGTTTCTAAGTTATGAAATCTCAAGGATTTATTCCATAGGGTCTTAGCTTATCAACCTAATGTAATTTTGAATAGGATACTTAGTATAAGAATAACTAAAAATGTATACCAATCTCAATAAGAACTCAAGTTCATTATTGATAAGTAAAATGCCAATCATGGCATACTTAGATCCCAAAACCTTCTTACCATCATTCTATCATAAGGTGTATGGTAACAATATATAATTCACATTATATACACAAGAGACAAAACATGGCATCTCATTTCCATACTCTTCTTAGATCTAATCATATATATGTTATTAGGATTTATTATAGGGTACTAGGGAAGCGGCCTTACACAAGAACTTTCTTAAACATCTCCTTAAATAGTAAACTCTCTATTTCTAGATTCTTCCATGTTTTTCCACTTAATCACATCCATAGATCTCAAATTCAATGTATTTAGTCAGTTAAAAAATAGAATTTTTATTAAACTTTGTGATCATCCTTATCTTTCTTAAATTTCCATCATCAAATCTTCATTGTATTTTTTCCACTTGTAGATCTTGTAGCTAACTCTGAATTTTTCCTTCAAACTTATCAAACATTCTTTATTTTCATTGTAAGTTGGCCTCAGATTCTATCTTTCTAAAATTTTCTTCCAGCTCAAATTAGTAAACATTATATTTCACTTGGGTAACACTATGCTCGTTTAACATATAAATTACTCGATTAACATTGAACTTTGACTTTTCTTTTTCAAACTCTCAGTTACAACTATAATCACTAAGTGAACATTATATTCCTTCTTTCACCTTGACATTTAGTGTAGCTTATATAGCTCAATGAATACATAGAATTCATCATTGCATTACAGGATTACATGATTGTAAAACAATCAACCCAACATTAAATTATTATCGTCCAACTCATTCAAGTCCCTATTGAATACCATACAAAACAACTATGTCATGACCACACTTTCTTCAAAATCAAATGACATGGGACTTGACTGAATTAGAATAATGTCTAGCCATCTAAGACTTGACATCAATGAAAACATAACAATTATTATGAATCTTTCACATACATTCATTTAAGTATCAGTTACATCATCACTTGGGGCTAACAATCTCCCCCTTTGGCACTGATGGCAACATATAAACAAATGATTGTACATTAAAAAATATTACATAAGATAATCAATTGTATGCATTGAAAATAATACAATTTTTTTATCTCTTGGAGTTCATTTAGGTTCTCTATAATAGATTTCATCATTAGGTCTACTCAATCTATATCTTCAGCTACATCAATCTTCAACATGTCTCCTGCTTAGGATATGTTCACTTTCTATTCACCAGTATCTTCAATCTACTATATTAGCTCCCCCTTTGATATTTTATCCTCATTTCTAATTCTCTCCATGATGTATCACTCATTAGCATAATCTCCTCCTTTGTTTATTCTCTTTATAGATTCTCTCCCTTTTACTCAGTCTCTCCTCCTTTACTAATCTCTCCCCATTCGCTTACTCCCCTTAGCCTTGACATCAATGCCAAAGGTAACTATAAGTTCCAATTTATAACTTATAAAACCTTGTAGTTGTGCCTTGTAACTTTCATGATTTTTTTACATCAATTTTTTTTATAATCATTTTCGCAATTTTAGATTATAATCCTTAAAGAGTGTACTCTTGCATCAAATCCACGAAGATATTTAAGTTCATCCTTGAATTGATGCAACATACATCTGTTCTTAGTGAATTTTAAATAGGGGAAGAGCTCCCAACTTACCTCTTAGATACTCAAAAGAATCCTTAGGAAATGGCTTGGTAAATATGTCTATAATTTTCTCCTTAGACTTCACATATTCAACCCTTACTTGTTTCTCTTTTACTTTCCCCCTCAAGTATTGATACTTTATTGATATATGATTTGTCTTTATAACCATTTTTGGATTATTTGATATATTTATTGCACTAGAGTTATCACAATATTAAATAAATAATAACCAGTTCAATTATCTCCTCTTGCATTCCTTCCAATGGTTTCCTAATCCAAATAATATTAGAACAATTAATTGCAGCAACAAAATACTCAACTTTAGTAGTAGATTGTGAAATAGAGATTTATTTCTTACTCAACCATGTTATCAATCTTTTTCCTAAAAAGAAAGCTATACCACTTCTTCTTTTTATATCATCAACGTTACCAACCTAATCAGCATCAGTATAGACTTTAAGAGTAAATTCACCATCTTTTTTATACCATAATCCAAAATCTTCAGTCCCTTTCAGATATATGAATATCCTCTTGATAATAGTCATGTGTGTTTCCTTAGGATTATATGAAAATCCTGCACCAATTCTAATAGCATATGCAATATCTAGCCTACTATAAACAACATATTGAAGTTTACCAATCATTAATTTTTATCAAGAGTTTCATTTACCTTAGTAGTAGTATCATTTTTTGATAACTTCACTTTAGTCACCATAGGTGTACCAAGTGGTCTTGACTCATCCATTCTAAATATTTTCAAGATTTGCCTTACATAATTAGAGAGAGTCACATATATATCATTCTTTTTTGATAAACTTGTAGCCAATGAAAAATTTGATCTCACCAAACATTGACATCTCAAATTCATTACTCATTTGATTATCAATTGATTTACATAGCAAATCATTTCCACCAAATATAATATCATCCACAAAAAATTCAGCAATCAATGCCATATTTTTGAATTTACTCTTTGAAGACAAATTATTGTTCTCACTTGTTCTAGAAAATCCAATTATAATCAAATAAGAATGTAATATTTTATACCATGTTCTTAGTGCTTGTTTCAATCCATATAATGCCTTGTTCAACTTGTAAACCAAGTTCTTCTAATCAAGTCCAATAAATCCTTTTGATTGTTATATGCAAACTTCTTCTTCAAGTATTCCATTTAGAAATGTAGATTTCACATCCATTTGATAAATTTTAATTTTTTATCAATAGCATAGGCCAACAGTGTTCTTACTTCTTCCAATCTTGTTGTAGGTGCAAAAGTCTCACCATAGTCTATTCCTTCTTCTTGAGCATAACCTTTGCAAATTAGTCTTGCTTTGTTTGTCACCACTTATCCATTTTTATTTAGCTTATTTCTGAAAATCCTCTTTGTTCCTATCACATTCTCTTTTGCAAGTCTTGGTACTAGGGTTTGTATGTAAAATTATATGACAATACATAAAAGACTAGAAAAGAACTAATCTAATAAAAGTATGTACACCCAACGAAGGATCACAAATAAAGTAAGCTAAAAATGGAATTTTTACCAACTACAACATGCCTCTATTGTCCCCCTAACTTTGAGTTCTTGGATTTTTTATCTCTCATACTTGAATCAATGCCTTCCTTCAATACGCTTCAAGGTTTTGGAGAATTGTGAATTCTATAACAATTTTAATGCGAATGATCCTAGAATACTTTATGAACTAGATGAAATGGTGGATGTAGATGGATAAAAACTAAAATCATAATGAAGCTATCCTAATGAAATGAAATTTTCTATGGAATTCTTGATAGTTTCTTTATTCATAAAGGATGCTTGAATTCCTACTGCTTGAATTATAATTCACAAAGATTTATTGCTGTCAAGAGTGCTTATTAGCTTGTTTGAGAAAATGTGAGTTCCTTTTATAGATTTTGGGAGGACTCAAGTCTAGGTGGTGACATCTGATAGTAGTGGGCAATATAGGAATGATATTGACTCACTTAAGGGATTTAAGAGAAAGAAGGACTTAGTTAGAATGTGAGAGAAAATTTAGAAAATATGTTCTTTTCACATGGACGTGAAGGTGTTTTATAGGAAAAGGAGAGACACGTGGCACATGTCTCACCAAGACCCTTGAGCAGACCCTTCTCTCAATGAGGACTCTTGAACAAGTGCCTCATGAGTAATATTTGACCCTATGAGGTGGATTAACTATTTCATGTGGGATAGGAAAGGTGGAAAATACTTGGTCACCTAGAGACATGTGTCCCAAAGACCAAATCACATAAGGACAAGTGTTCTTGTGACTCATTCTTTGAGGACACATACCATTTTTTGACCCCATAAGGATAGGACATGTTGGTCATGTTTTTAATTTGAGCCTATCTGAATATGTATCAAAGTGAATGTTCTAGTTTTCTTTGGAGAATTAGGTTTTGATGTTCTAAATTTTCTTAACCATAGAAAAACCCTAATTTTGTTTCATCATAAATATGTTTCCCTAGAAAAACTTTTGGTTAGGTGGCTCCTCATTTTATTTCAAAAGGGAGAAATATTTTAAAATATTCCTTTATGTTTTTGAGAACCTTTTATATGGTATCCACATAGTCTCCTACATCTCTCGAAATAATCTTTAACCATTAGATCTCCCAAAGATCAACGGTGGTCACTATGTCGACATAAGAAATAGCATTCCTTTTACTGCTAGTGACATGGAAACCAAAGAATGGTTGCATGTAAGACCTAGTTAGTAAGTAAACATGGTTTCAAGGAGAGTCACCCACACTGTTAGATTTCCTTATGATCGATGGTGGTCACCTTGTTGCTAATAGAATTTGTATGAACTTTACATAGTGACCACCCATGAAAAGAGAATACAATAGGACCAAACTTAAACGTGGTACCAAAAAATTTCCTACTATTAGTAAGCCTTATCATCACATCAACTTGTTAGAAGTGTTAGTTGCCACTAAGGATGCACACTAATAGAAATGTACTATTGATCTACACCATAAGATCTCTCCAAGATCGATTGTGTTCATGTTGTCGCTATGAAAACTTTCTCTAACTTTAGTTCTCATGACATGGAAACCAAAAGAAAGTTATACAAATCCACCACATTTACAATGGAATGATAATAAAGTTTTAACCATCCAATAAAGGCATCATCAATGATGGTCACTATGTTGCCATGGGAAGTTGCTTGATGTTTACTCTTGGTGACATAGCAAGAGCATGACATGTGTCCCAAAAGTGCAAGTGGGTCCAATGTAAATTGCTTGCGATGAAATAAAATCTTATGTGGATAGACTCAATTGGTTTAACCACCAACTTGGAAGGTAGAAGATGAGTCATTAAAGTTTTAAATCCTCAATTGTCATATTTTTCAAAAAATTGACAGTTTATTTTTAAATTTGGAAGGTGGTGCCACTATATTTTTCTCTATGATCCATTTATGAGAATTAAGTTTCCCCATGTGAAGTAAAAACTAGGAATATATTGTAGAACTCAAAGATTTTCTTTGTCCAAACATATTTCTATTTTTCCAAGAGAAAGAATGTGTTGAATAATTTTTTCTCACCTGGTAGAATTGTGAAAGAAATTTTTGTATCAGTGACTTACTGTAAATTTCAAAGAAGAAATAGAAGAAGCAAGCATCTTAGCTCGTATAACACTCAAAGGTTTTTGGTTTTCTACATTATTATCATCAAATATGCCTCCAAAGAAGGGTTTTTCTAGAAAAGTAGAATATGACAATAGTAATACACATGATGACTTTTTGGAACAATTAACTAAGTACATAAATGAGTTGGCCTAGATAAAATAAGCTAATTCCTATGAACCCTAGGATCAAGATAGAAAATGGTTTAAATGATAAATGAAATTGGGTTAGGGATGCTATTACTTCTAAAATAGGGCTCCATCGTTTTAAGAAATGGTTCTTGGAGAGAAAGATGTTTGCACCCCATGGAAATATTTGGAATTTTGATTTGGGTAAATTAGTAGTCCCTGGGGTTTTCATGGATTTAGACCTTCTTATAGCCATAGCCCAAAATTACGACCCAATAACTAGGATAGTGTGAAGAGTAGATGGAGAATGTTTGATAAGAATTAACGCTGAAGAAGTTTGAGAGGTTTTTGGGTTGGAGCCACTCACATATTACCATAAGATTATTAATTTTTAGGGTTTGGAAAAGGAGTATCTATCTAAAAGGGACCAAGTTAGGTAAGGTGCATTGAGAGGGCACCTAGCCCTAATTGGAAGCTTAACCTTTGTTACAGCAACAACTAAGGATGACTTTATGTAGGTTTTTTGGCAAAGATGAATAAGATTTTATGTCCACAAAGTATAAGTACATGATGACATAGAATTTTTCTTTTGGTGTGGATATCATCTTTGTTTTGCATCTTACTTAGTAGAGGAAATTCATGTAGGACTGGTTGGGATTGCAAAGAGAAAAGTTGAGAAAAAATTTGGCCATTATTCATTGTTGATGCATATGTTCTTGTTTAAAGGGTTACTTACTTTTAAAAAGAGATGGTTTTAAACCAAGAGTGTGAGGGAGAGGCTTTGCCAATCTAGTTATGGAGTGCAGATATGACTTGGGATGTAAAGAAGGCTAGCTTTATTAGATCTAATAGGTACTTTTTTGTTAGCTTAATGAATAAATTTGACAACTGAGTGTCAATACACTTAACCAAGATCAAGAGTAAGTGCTGAGTAAGATGAAGTGCCGAGCTATATCAAGTGTCGAGTAATAGTAGTTGCCGAGTGTCAACAAGTGTTGAGTGTCAACAACTACCAAGTGTAACAAGTGCCGAGTGTCAACAAGTGTTGAGTGTCAACAAGTATCGAGTGTCAACAAATGTCAAGTGTTAACAAGTGCCGAGAGTAACAAGTGTTGAATGTTAATAGGTGTCGAGTGATACAGTTTTGTTTAGGTGCTAAGCTATCTAGGAAACAACATGTGCCAAGCATCAACAATGCTTTAGGAGCCGAGTAACATAGAATATTAGCATAAAAGTTTGAAATTGCACAAACTATGATGTAAACAGTTTTTGTAGCCGACATAAGGAAAATCTTCAAGGATTTAATGATGAGATCGAATATTTTATTTTTCCTATGTAATCTACATGCAGCCAATAAGAAAAATGATAAAGGCATGCAACCAATCAGTAAAAGACAAGTATTGAGCGAGAAATTGAGATTCAATGTGGATCGTAGATCCATATCTAACCCTAAGTCTTTGAAGTCTTTATAAGGAAGATGAAATTTCATTGAAAATATATGTGAGTGGACATACAAGGGTGCACAAGGAAAAAATATTTTTAGAAGCGAGGGTTATCAGATCACTAAAGGATCAAGATCAGAGAAAGCGAAAAGGTGCCTGCATTCAGCAATCAAGGATTGTAATCTATCAGGTTCATTATACCTAATACTTTCTAGCAATTGTATTAGAATGAAAATCCTATGATGATAGGTTAGCTTAACAGCTATTTTGTAGATCCTTTGATTAGGTGATTAAAATCCTTTAACAGGGTGACACTTCATGTTAAGTGTTTGTAAGGCCTTTAACTAGGTCACTATTGATACAGTGTAAAGCCTTTAATAGGGAAGAGCATCAGAAGTGGTTGAACAATATTGCTGCAGTAATTTTTGTGGGTATAATCCCCACCCTAGTTTTACCTTCTTATTCTTGGAGGATTTCTAGGTTACCAAATTCTAGTGTTATGAGTTGTTGATGCATGTGTTAAATTTCATGTTTAATTGATGTATTTACATGCATGCAATTTACTTTCAGTTAAAAGTTTTATTGGCTAATGTGTGATACTTATGATTCACCCCTCCCTCTCATAAGTACTCTTTCCATATTTGAATATTCCAACAATTGGTATCAGAGCTAATCCAAGTTCTCACAAGGAAAAGCCTAACATCTTGGAGGAAAAGATCTAAAGATGTAAGCTTTCAAACTTGGAAAGATCATTGAAAATCAGGTGATAGATGTGCAACTTGCTCTGCATAGCTTGGAGGAATTTAGAAACAAGTTGAGACATTCATTAAAAAAAAGGAAGGATCTAGCCATAGCCAAAAATGAGATAAACTACAAAGAGATTGATACCACCAACATATTTTTCAACGGAGACACTAAAGAGTTTGATGCAGCAATATCAGAACTGATGCAGAAAAACAAAGCTCAAACAGAGGAGATAAGATCTCTCAAGATGGAACATGAATCAGAGGCCATAATGATATGTGAAATTACTGAACAAAAGAAAAGAGTAGTTGATGATAAGGTCATGATGGAAATTGACAAAAGAAATCTTGCAAACATACTTGAAGAAAAATGTACTGAACTAACAAGGATCTCAAACATGCAGATGGATACACTTGCTCAAATGATGCACCTTCATCATGAACTCAATGTGAAAGATATTGAGATCTCTACTTTGAAGATGCAAAATGAACAAATGCAGAATCAATTGAACAGAGAAAGAGAGGTGGCAGAGAATCTCAACAAGTCAAGTGAAGCCATCAAATATTTTGAGCAATTACTAAAATCCCCAAGATCAACCCATGATACATCAGGACTTGGATACAACAGCACTAAAGTTGGAGAATCATCAAAGAGTGAAGAACAAAGAAGTGATAAAGGTAAAGATGTTAAACCTACATGTCATTTCTATGGAAAGAAAGGACATACATCTAATGTATGTAGAAGCAAGAATGCTCATTAGCATGACAAACCTAAAAGTAAAAACCATTGTCATAAATGCAAGAAGCAAGGTCATTAAGCATATGAATGTAGAACTAAAACTACTAAGACATCAAGATTTGATGGACATTGTTATAATTGCAAAAAGTATGGGCATAGAGATTTTGAATGTAGATCAAAGCCTATGTGGACACTAAATCAACCAGCAAAGACATCAAACCATGAATTTTGGGATTACAACACCAGGTATAGTTGTCACTATTGTCAAGAATATGGACATATACCACAAAACTGCATAAGAACACACTTTAGAGGGAACTAAAAAAGATGGTTGAGTCAAACTACATGTTTCAATTGCTTAAAAATTGGTCATGTCAGTAGGAATTGCCCAACAAGGTCAAAGGCATCAAGTTCTGAGTTTAGCAATGGAAAGGCAAAGATAGATGTTGGACATATCAGAAGTGAAATGAATAAGACATGGAAGAAGAAAGATGAGTGTAGCACATCAAATGCAGAGATCACTTCACCTAATAGGTCAAGTGATCACACTTCATCAAATTAAGCAAGAATAAGGGTATGGGATTGATAAACCAAGTTACATCATAAATTAGTCCCAAGACATAGAAGAACTGCAAGAAGAAATCAGCATAAGCAAAGATGCCAAGTCAAAACTGAGAACTTTGTAAGATCTGTCAAAGTTGTCTTCAGGTGTCGAGTTGCTAACAATGACTGAGTTGATAGTTGATGCCGAGCTATGAAGTATCAATAGGAGCCGAGAAAAGTGAAACACAATGGGAGTTGAGTCATGTTGAAACCCTTCAGGGGCTGAGTAAATAGTTGGTAGTGTACTAAGCATTAATTACTCTATTTTGAAGGGTACATAAATCTGATTTTTTATCATTTTCCCACCATTCAAATGAGAAGCAAAGCTGAGAATAGTGGAGAAGATCGAGATCAGCTCAGAAGCCATTTGTGAAGATTTCAACAGCGATTCAAGACAAGTTTCATCAATTTGAGGTATTTTACTTAAGTGTCAAGCTACATAGAACTTATAAACTTGTTTAAATTGTAAACCCTAGTTTGGAAAACAATGGCATCTAGATCAGGAACCACTAAGGGTAGAGAGATTCATGAGATACAGTTGGTTAGCAATGAAGTTAAACAACTTGAATTTAAGCCCATTCCAGAAGTAGCATATAAGAATGATCCTGTAAGAGCATTATCAGTTATTCCAGATAAAGTTGTTATGGTCCAAGATGTTCGCAGATGTTATAACTGCAAAATTGGAGCCATAGGAGATTTAGAAATCTATAATGCATATGACAAATTATGTGAGAACAAAAGACTGAAAGATGAGTTCTCAATAATAGAAAGAAAAGGATTAACCAAAACCCTAGCATTTCTGATTGTTTTCAAAACTGAATGGGTATGGATAGTTTTGAGTAGAATACACGATGGAGATTTTTGGTTAGAATTAGGGCCACTAAAATTCACCAAGAAAACTGTTCATAGGGTTACTGGTATTCCAACCCTAGATTGGCCAAAGACCCTGCGAAGTGACAAAAGGGAAGTAATAGAGAAAAATATAGGTGCTAAATGGAACAATAGAGGAATGACTATCGACACAGTCACAGATCCCCTACTAGATTTTGCTGTGAGAATCATTTCACACAAATTCTATCAATCAAGCAGGTTAAACAGTGTACCTTGTATAACAGTAGATGTTGCATACAAGATAATAAAAAAGGATCACACTTATGATCTAGCAAAGGTCATGTTTCAATAGATTAATAAAAATCTAGGAGCCATAAGGAAGAGCAAGGGAGCTCAATGCAAATTTGGATCAGTTTTGATGTGCATATTTTTCTATCTGATGAAAGAATTTCCTTCTATGGGCAAGGTAAGATGGAGTCTAGACAAAACTATTGTTGAAAAAATCAATGGATACATTGAACAGATGGGTGAAAATTTTGATGCCCAAATGACTAGTTACTTTGAGGACTTCAAACAGTCCATGAAACAAAGAATGAGGATTCCAGTCTCATTGACTGAGAAATATGAAAAGGATATTTTTTTTCTTGTAGATATAGATTATACCTATATACAAGCAGTTATACCTAGAGTAAGATGGCTTAGGCCACTAGGTTATGAACTTGATATTGATCAAGCTTCTGTAGCAATAATAGCCCTACTTGCAGAAGAAGCTGATAAAAATGCAAAAACTTTTGGAACCTATGATGTTGTCAAATTAAGGGTGATAACAGATTTAAAGACTGCTTCTGCAGTAAAGAAGAAAGAAAAAATGGTGAGACAAATCAAGAGAAAATTTGGTGTTGAAGAAGAAGGAACAACAGAAGAGGAAGGAGAAGAAATTGAAGAAGAAGGAGATAAACTTCAAGGTCTGACTCAAGGGTTAGGAGAAGATAAAGAGGAAAGTGCTGAGGAAGAAGAAGCCGAGGAAACACCAGTTAAAAGAAAGGCCACAACTCCTCCTACTCCTCAATCAAAGGAGAAGAAAGTAGCTACTCCTGCACCAAATAGATCAACCACAAGGGCTACAACACAAAAAGTCCAAGAGGAGGCAAAAGGAAAGAAGAAATACTCAAAGAAGACTGCTCCTGAGTCAAAGAAAAGAAAATTTATTCCCCAGCCTGAAACAGATGAGGAGAAGACAGAATTAGAGGACAACAGTCAATTTCAAGTGGTAAGACACAAACCTCAGACTGATGTTGACAAATTATGTTCAAATATTAGGAATGATGATTTGAAAGGTTTAAAGAACCTAAATTTTTCTAAGCTCACCAAAGAAGAGCAAAATAGATTAGAGGAATCTATGTATGCTATGATGGTTGAATATAAGCACACACCTCTAGAATTAGATGAATCTATGCCAAAAGAATTGTATAAAATTGTAGAGGATAAATGACATTTTTGTTTACAAATGGAAAAAGAGATAAGGGAGTCAACATTAGCCAGATTGTTGCCTAATTTGACTAAAGATCAAGTAACAAATGTAGTAAAAAGGCATAATAATAGATTCACTCCCAAGCATAGAACATTCAACATATTGCAGAATAAAATTGAAGAGGTAGTTACTAAATCCACAAGATTGTGGAAAATAGTTTACAAGAAAATAGAAGATGTGTATAATGAAGAATATAAGGCAGAAGCAAGTGCTAAGACAAGGGAAAAGAAGGTGTCAGGAACCAAAGAAAAAGAGAAGGAACAAGTGGAGAAGAAAAGTGAAGAAAAAAAGGAAGAAAAGGCACATACAGAGGAGAAAGAGGAAGAGAAAGATACAACTGAGCCACAAGATCAAAGTATGCAAGACACACATGTATCTCTTCCTAGTCCTCCTCATGCCACCATCACACCTGCAGATATTATAAAAATAAAAGATGTTATAGACACTTCAAATCCAAACATCAATCCATTAATTGCAGAGGATTTAGAAATCCTTGACCAACCATCACTTGTAGCAAAATTAAGTGCAAATCTTGTATTGGTCAGTGTTGATGAATTATAGAATCCAGAAGTTAAATCAAAGATAGTCAAGGTAAAAGAAAAAGTGCCACCTTTGACCATACAAACTACTAGTATTCTATTTCTTCCACCACCACCTCCACCAAGTGTAGTCACTTATACACTTCAAATGCCGAGTACAACAGCAGGGGAAATAAAAGAAACATCTGAACAACCAACAAGTTCAACCCAACCTAGCAGTCATAAAAGGGATACTCAAGCTAAAGAAAAAGATGAGACAAAGAAGAAGGAGGAGACTGCAATACAAACACTGGTTGCTTTACCAAAATCTGGTACTCCAACACAGACTCTTTAGCAGCTGAGCACAAATGGATTACAGCTACAAATCAGGACACCAGGGTCAAGCTCATCAAAGGTAGTCAAGAAACTTCACTATGGAGTTCCTGAGCTTGATGAAGAAATAAAGATCCCATATTATGAATCTAGCACTCTTACTAAAGAAAAGATCAATGAAATTCAGAGTGCATTGGATAGAAGAAGGAGACAAGAAGCACTAAGAAAAGAACACAAGCATAAGCTTACTTTGAATGAAATCAAAGACATATTCATAGAAGCTTTCTACTTACAGTCTCCAAATGAGTCAAGACCAATTATAGAGCAACTATCTGATATAGTTGACCAGGTGACTAATGAAGACCAGGAAAAAAATGTCAGATTGCTAGAATGGTCAGAAAGGAAGTTCCAAGGCAAGGTAAATAGTAAAATATCTGGTGATATAGCACTGTCACAAGAAGAACTAGCAAAGAAAATCAAAATAGTTAAAACTGTACTAGGAAACATCTTTTCCCTATACAACAAGTTGTGTGATTTTTCCACATTCACACAGGACACTAGCCAAAAAATACTGTGCTTGGAAAACAATCTGACGGTTTCTAGCATGCAACTCCCTACAAATCCAGCTCAGAGTGAGAAGCATTTTTCCCAATCGCTTCACACAAAAAGAGAGTTAGTTGTCTTAGCAGTAGAGGAGGCAACCACAAAAGCTAAATTGATGCAAATTCAATCATCAATAACTCCTCATTTGGAACTACTTCACAAGGAGTAGATAAATGCAGAGACATGCCTCAAGAAAGACCCCAATCTTTCTTCATCTAATGGACTTGTACACCTAGTAGCAGAGATTGCCATCCAGCATAAGACATTGGATGTCACACTAGCAAATTGGGATGCAGCTCTGAAGGTACTCCTTGAAGTAAATAGTACATTTTTGGCCAAGTATGTCATTTCTTTTTAAAACCCTTGACATAAGTGTTAAAAAGGGGGAGAATAAGTATGGGGGAGTGATAAGAAGAGATTAAGTATGGGGGAGTTAAGTACAGGAATGAAATAATATGAAATGATAAGTATGATAAAAGGGGGAGATAGCAAATTTTGGGAGCAAATTTTGAGATAGCAAATTTTGGGAGAAAATTTTGAGATAGAAAATTTTGAACAGGATAGAACTCACTGAGTGTACATACAGGATCAATTAATAAGGAGTCACAAGGATCTTAGTTAAGTGTTTTTGCCACTCATGTCAAAGGGGGAGATTGTTAGCTTAAAGAATAAATTTGACAACTGAGTGTCAATACACTTAACCAAGATCAAGAGTAAGTGCCAAGTAAGATGAAGTGCCAAGCCATATCAAATGCCAAGTAATAGTAGGTGCT
Source organism: Cupressus sempervirens (assembly GCA_028749045.1). NCBI lineage: Eukaryota > Viridiplantae > Streptophyta > Pinopsida > Cupressales > Cupressaceae > Cupressus > Cupressus sempervirens. The sequence continues at coordinate 240,899,876 of CM053793.1, forward strand.
GAGTGTCAACAAGTGCCGAGTGTCAACAAGTGCCAAGTGTAACAAGTGCCGAGTGTCAACAAGTGTCGAGTGTCAACAAATGCTAAGTGTTAATGAGTGCTGGGAGTAACAAGTGTCTCTTGTGTTAACAGGTGCCAAGTGATATAGTTTTGTTTAGGTGTCGAGCTATCTAGGAAACAACATGTGCCAAGCATAAGCAATGCTTCAGGAGCCGAGTAACACAGAATATCAGCATAAAAGTTTGAAATTGCACAAACTATGATGCAAAGAATTTTTACAGCCGACATAAGGAAAATCTTGAAGGATTTAATGATGAGATTGAATATTTTATTTTTCCTATGTAATCTACATGTAGCCAATAAGAAAAATGATAAAGGCATGCAACCAATCAGTAAAAGACAAGTATTGAGTGGGAAATTGAGATTCAATGTGGATTGTAGATCCATATCTAACCCTAAGTCTTTGAAGTCTTTATAAGGAAGACAAAATTTCATTGAAAATATATATGAGTGGACATACAAGGGTGCACAAGGAAAAACTATTTTTAGAAGCGAGGGTTATCAGATCACTAAAGGATCAAGATCAGAGAAAGCAAAAAGGTGCCTGCATTCAGCAATCAAGGATTGTAATCTATCAGGTTCATTATACCTAATACTTTCTAGCAATTGTATTAGAATGAAAATCCTATGATGATAGGTTAGCTTAACAGCTATTTTGTAGATCCTTTGGTTAGGTGATTAAAATCCTTTAACAGGGTGACACTTCATGTTAAGTGTTTGTATAGCCTTTACCTAGGTCACTATTGATACAGTGTAAAGCCTTTAACAGGGCAAGCCTTTAACAGGGCAGACCATCAGAAGTGGTTGAACAATATTGCTGCAGTAATTTTTGTGGGTATCATCCTCACCCCAGTTTTACCTTCTTATTCTTGGAGGGTTTCTGGGTTACCAAATTCCAGTGTTATGAGTTGTTGATGCATGTGTTAAATTTCATGTTTACTTGATGTATTTACATGCATGCAATTTACTTTCAGTTAAAAGTTTTATTGGCTAATGTGTGATACTTATGATTCACCCCCCTCTCATAAGTACTCTTTCCATATTTGTATATTCCAACATTTGCATCGAGGTTGAGAAACCTCATATTAAGGGACAATCCTAGAATACCTAAGGCACTACTAGATTTTATTAGGCCTGTGGAAAACCCCTATTGGTTTGAAGGTATCACAAAATTGGGAAGACATCATACCTTACCCTATTTCTATAGAGTTTAGAGTATATTGATTCCAAGGGACTCCCCATGTACTCCCTTACCAAGTGCCTCTTAAGGTAGGGATAGCTGAAATGTTATGGTAGATAGGTGGATTGGAGGAAGCACAATTGATTAGTAGGTTTAGGGGCTCAATTTTCCCAAGTTGCTCACCAGTTCATAATCACTAAGGGTGGTTGCTTGTTCCTATATAAATTTTTGGACTAGTATAAAAATGTCCTCTCCCATGCTCATTTCTATGATACTGAGGGATTTTTTGATATTTTTAGACAAAGGGCTAAGATTGGTGCCAAGCACCATCAACCCTACTTCCTGAAGGACATAATAACAAATGAATTCTCTCTTCAAGAGCAAGAGATTAAAAAAGAGAAGTGGAGAGTTTACTCTAGGGTTTTATATTTCATTAATTATTTTGATAAGGGTTATAAATCTCTAGAAGATGCCAAGATAGAGGCAGATAAATTAAATAAATTGATGATCACTTTTCTAGAGATCATGGAGGCTATGAATGAGAAGAAATTATTTTTTATTAATTCTTATCCTGATAGCCTGAGAGGTCATGAGAAGGTTATCTTTCACCCCTATAGTAGGATCAAGGAAATTAGTTATTCATGGAAGACCTAGCTACAATGTAATTCAGGATAAAAGGCCTACATTGGATAAGGGAAAACAAAAAATTGGGTCAACTAGTGCTATTTTGGAGGAGAGGCCTGATGAGCCCATACTTAAGAGGCAGAAGGTAGATGAAAAAAAAGTGCCTCAAATAGAGGAGGTTTCACCCACTCAATCCCCATTACATATAGGAGATGAACAACTCACTAAGGAAAGGATTAGATAGTTTGGATCCCAAGGGGGAGTTTTTATTACTACTTTAGAGTTGGAAGAGGGGAATCCTAAGGAACCTCCTATGCCAAGCCTTGACTTGACTATTGTTGACTACATAGGAAGGGAGTTGGACCCTATTGTAGAACAAGCTAGCCGTGAGTTTATTTCTAATGATATTTTTGTTAAGTCTAGAGCTTTTTATCAGTTTTCTTGGAGGACAAGTATTGGACTTTTGAAGAGAGATGCAATAAAGTAAAAATAGAGAATCTTAGATGGAGGAGGTAGATCTACAGAACTAAATAAAGGATGAAATGATGCAATAATTTAAAAGTTTGACCCCTAAAGAAGGAAGGAAAATGATAAAATCATCTAGGGTTTTGTTGTTGCCAAATTGGGACATTGCCGATGCAATGGTCTTTAATTCTATCACCAAAAAATTAAATGTGGATGAGAAGGTGAAGAAAGAGATGAAAGGTTCCAAGTTTAGTGAGGATCATGCTACATTAGTGATCTGGTCAATGAGAGAAGGATCTAGAACTTGTTCATCCTAGCCTGATGATACCAGCTTGATAGGTAATTTAACTGTAAATAGAATTGAAGATACTACAAGTGAAGAGGCTAAAAAACTAGGTGTTGGATCAGCTAATTTCACCTTAGCCACAACTCTAAGGGATAAAAGATAAAGGTTAGAATTATAGGATAAGTATGAGAAAGTTTTATCTTCCTATAATAGAGAAGTTCAAAAGAGAGTTGAACTTGAAAATAAGTTGATGAGACACCAAGGGATATCTAGTAGGCCTAAAATCACTTATCCTTATCCACTAGTGGAACCTTTTAAATCCACTCCTTCTATTGAAATTTCAGATACACCATAGAGACCTCAGTATTACACTATAGAGGATTTTGAAGAAGAAAAGAGTAAACTGTGGGCATTGCATGCAGAGTTAGATATCCAATATGAGGATAGGTTAACAAAACCCATTATGTATTTAGTTGATGAAATTGATTGGCCAATGTTCTATGATCAATTAGAAAAGGTAATAAATATATGAGATGACCTGAAAGCAAATGATGATGCCCTAAAACCAATTATACATAAATGGAGTAGAAGGGATAAAAGTGTTACTCTTCTATATTTTTCCTATTATCAATTTATCCTATGAGTATATAGAAAAGACTTAATACTTGACTGATGATCTCTCTAAGTTTTATGATAAAAGAATTATGTTACAAAAGAGGATCATAAATTATCCTAACAAATATAAGAGTATTAATTTTGAACTCTTCCCACATGCCATAGATAAAAAGCATAAGTTGAAGAATAAAGAGGAATGGACCCAGGAATTGAATGACTTACTATGCCTAGAAATGAATAAGGTCATAAATGAGAAGGGAAACGTATGGTGGGAAAATACAACTAAAGAAGTTGTAAAAGTGCAATTATTTTATGATTCTTTGAGAACATATTTTATTGAAATTGACAAAATTGGAGAATATGTGATCAAAATCACACACTTTTTGACAAGTGGATGGCAGATTTTGTTCATACAAAGAAATTGGAATATGGTGAAACTGATGATGATGAAGTGGAATTAGATGAAGTGCAAATAATTGACACATCAATAAAAATAGAAGAGAATAGAGGTAAGAAACCAATTTTAGTTACTAGCACAAAAGTCAAAATAGATGACCTGGCAATAGGACAACCAAATGTGACTATCAATCTAGTAGTGCAAGATGACATGGAGAACCTCAAGTTCAGCTCAGCTTTCAAGTACCAGAACAAGGCCTATCAAGTGCAAGTCTAATGGTCATGAACTCCAAGGAGGAACAACAAAACAACAAAGCCAATCATGAAATTCTTCAACCACAAGAGGTGTAGCAGAAGAAGTCCTACAAGAGAATATTCATGATGAAAAACATTTTGTTGCACTAAATTTTTTCTTTTGTGACAGTATTTTTGTAAATTTTTTTTTTTCTTAAAGATAGCTGCTACTACTCTCTAGACCTAAAGCTTGTTGTATCTCACACTATATAAGTGGGATTCCAAGGCTAGAGAAAAGTGGGTCTGATTTCATTTGTATAACTTTTAGTTCTACTATTTTATCTCGGTCTAGTTTTCTTGATGTCAACTCTTTGATGTATTTTCTCTACAATTCTAAAAATACATTAATTCTCCATGAACATGGTGTCTTATGTGGAGTTTTTTTTAGTATTATCCAACGTTACATAATTTTAAACGATAATTAATACAAAGATAAAATGTCCCCATATCTTTTCTCTTTGAATCTTGTCTCCATTTTTATCAGATTGTTATTTTGAGATTGTATAAGCAAAGCTTGTTTAGTTTAATGCAACTAGGATAAGTTGTATATCAATTTGTTATTGCTTTTGGTTCAATGAGTTGAGTAAATGCTTTAATAAATGTGATAGGATATCCAGGAAATAAGAAGGATTTATGTAAGAATGAGTTTTAGGGAAAATTGTTGATGATATTGATTGTAAAATAATCAATTAGGTCAAGAAATTGGATAGACTCTGAATCCCAATGGATGAGGCACTGATCAATTATTTTAGTTAGCATATGAAAAGATCAAAGATAGATGTCAATCAACCATCTAATAAATCAGCATCAATTTTACTTTAAATGTATGAAGAATGTCATAGATGGTCAACACTTGTTTACATTTAACCTCTAAGTTTTAGTTAGCTACTATTGCCTAGAATTATTTGTAGATCTGAGAAGAATTGTGACCAATATGCTGTAAGGGATGAATATTGTTATAAATTTTCATGGAATGAATGAAATGTGAGTGTGGTATTAATTTGTGAATCTTTTATCCCTCAAGTGCACCTGCCTTGGTTTTGCAGAGCCAAAAGAGTAGAAAATCTTTTATGATTTTGTTGAAGTTGGGTCCAGATCTAAAGAGCATCTAGCTATTTATGGGAAGTAGCTAATCCTTAAGTTATTTTGATCTCCACTATCTTGGTATCAAGTATCCTGATTACTTGGTAGTGTAAAAACACCAACAAGACACATGGGTGATGATAAATATATTATTTTAATAATTATTTAAAACTAATTATTTATGCAAAGGTGAGGTGTCACATGACATAGACTAGATAGCTGGACTAGGAAACTTAATCACTTAGGTGAGTGTGTAATTAAGTAATTTTAATAAATCACTTAATAGAGATAACTAATGGACTTAGGATAATATAGATGACCTATATGAATTAACTTAATAAATTAAATAACCTATTAAAGTTAATAAAAGAAAAATATTATTAAATATTAAAATATTTAATTAATTGATTTAAATTTTTTTAAGTGTATACATTTTAGCCCTCTTTGAAATAATGTGTGGACTATGCATTATTTCAAAGACACCTAGTACTTGACCCTATTGGCCCTTCCCCAAGACTTTGGATGAGATGGACTAGAAGGGATGCCCCCTCGAAAGATTGATCATAATTTTTTATTTTTTATTTTTATTTTGAGCAATATTTTGATAAGGATTTAGAGAGGACTGGTGAAATTAATGAAAAATGAATTAAGATAAAGTAGCGCAAGAACACTCCCAAGCATAGAGGACCACATAGGTATAAATAAAGAAAAGAAGGGGTGGATGGGTCATAATTTGCACACTTGCATATGGAGATTGGAGGAGAGCTAGCAAAGTAAAGGTGCCTTTCCTGATTAAAAATCATTGATTCAATCAAGTTTGTAGGTACCAGTGGCCAACCGGCTATGCTGAGTTGGTAAGTCATTGATCCCACTCAGTCATTTTATAGATTTAGCATGAAATTTAGTTATATTGTGTAGATTTTGATTGGATTTTTGGTATGATTATAGGATAGATAGAAAAATATTTAAATTTTCATAGTGAGCAAACAAATGTGTAGGAATAATAATGTTAGTGCATAGGGATAATAAAATTGCCCATATTTGTAAAATTGTACCTTTTTACAATATATCTACATATTTATTATGTCTTGCTATGAATTTGTAGGAAATGTGCTTAGGGTTATGTAATTTTTGCAAAGATAATAGTTTTCTGCATATTTGTTTATTAATGTGAATCAATGTAATAGTTAAGATCATTCATTATATAATGTTGTGAAAATGTAAGATAGGCACTTCCATTTGGGTTCTTCCACATCAATTGAAAAAACTTGTGCATCTGTGCTAATTGGTAGAATTGTGATGTGTTAGAGTTGAGAAATTCTAGAAGTGTGATGATTTAGGTTAGATGATAGCCTAGCATCATGGTTCAACTATTTAGTTTATGATTACTAACTTAAATAATTTAGGAATCATTGTAGAAAAGTTGGATAGATACCCAATTAAGAATAGAAAAATGATAGATTTGTCTATTAAACATGTGATAAACATGTTATTGAAGTTGATGAAAGATCAACCCAACACTCCCAAGAATCACCTACATGTAAACACCTATCACAAAAGAGAGAAAACAAGCTATGGAGGTTAGAATTCCCATATCCATAGATGAGACATTCTTGATGAGAAAAAAACATAATTTCTATAATCAAAAGTTAATTAATTACAAAGCGATCAATCCTTATAAAAGGAGATCAAAACCCTAACATGTAAAACCTAGGTTGCATGATAATAATTAATAAAAGAAATAATTATTATATTCCAAAAGTTTAGCTTAAGTAAACTAGAGATAATGACTTAATCATTAAATCAATGTGATTTTATTAATAAGAAAATATTTTATTATTGTAACACCCCCATTAAGATAAACTTAGAGAGTAGCTAAAAACTTAGAAACTACTACCCAAGGTAAATTTGGGTTCCGACAACAAGGCATGATGAGCTACCCAAGCACAACCAAATCTCTAAAAAGAGGCAAAATAGAGAAAATGACATGGGAAAACCCCTATTCCAAAAAGAGATAGAAATAATGTTGAAAAGAACTAGTGAAGGACTAAAGAATCTTCCAAAATAGGGAATGTCCTAGAAGATAAGAACAAAAGATGATCATGAAGAACACCACTGAAGCATGTAGAAGTTGCAAATATTTGTCAAAAGTAATTGTCAACCTGAAGAACCTCCACTAAAATAACCTGACTAGGTAGAGAAGACTATAATCTACATGAGTGCTCTGAGAAGACACTACTCAAATCAGGAGGCAAACAACTAAACTTGAAGATACATATGGCATAAGACACCAAAACCTAAAGAAATGATCAATCAAACATGGAAGGCTACATCCATAGTAGGAACAAAAAGAAGAGTATATATGGTAAATGATCCATCTCACCGAAATGTATAGGTACCCAGCCATTGCCTCTGCCTAGTACATGGGAGAAAATACTAAATAAATAGCTCACTCTATCAAATGAAGGAAGCATGAGAAATAATAGAAGAGATAACCCTAATGTAGACAAGGGTGAGGTGATAGGGAATAGGAAAAGTGGGCCAAAACCATTGCATGTCAAGGAACCATGATCAAAATGCACAAAAGAGCACATATGTGTGTACTAATGTGATCAATATTAGACATGTCATGTGTATAATTTCATGCAAGAAAATCTCACTAGACAAATGAATATGGAAAATAAAGGAAAATCATCAACCCCCCATGGCACTTTAATCAAAGTAGTTTATGTATAATAAGGCACAATATATGGTGAATCTCATGAATACAATAATATGTATGAGTGTCCTCAAATGACATTGCTCAAATAATAAGGCAAAACAAACACAAAACTACTGAAACAAATATAGGGATGTAATATGGCACTTTATCTTAGTGCATTTACAAGAATGCATACAAATGATGTCTAAATAGACTAGAAGAAATTTAAGGCTAGTAAAACATATAATAAAACCCATGACAAATCATCTAAAGCAACAAAATTAATCATTAGACTTGAAACAACCAAGATATCCACTAGAATGAAAAAATGCAAAAAAATGTATAGAATGTTCTTGGAGAAGAATCTAGAAAAGAAACTAGCATCACTAGAAAGACTACAAAAAGACCTTTCCAATGATATAAAGAATTTTCAAATCGAAGATTTCATGCTCAAGATATGTCTCCCAAAGTGTAAAATAGAATCCCTAACTTTGAAAACAGGAAAAAGAATCAAAACTAAAAAATACCTATACCACTAAGAAAAGCTTGGAACTAGCTTTCTGATGCTATCTTGTTTGTAAAAAATGGATTTTGTATGCTGAGATATGAGCAAAAATGTAAAGGTAGGTTCGAACAAAGCTAGAAGGGCAAACGAGAATGTTGATACAATGCTAAGATCAACAAGTGAGGAGCATAATTTTGATGGTCAAATGGCCATCAATGAAAAAATGCCTAAAAAATGACCCATACCAGAGAAAAAATCTAGTCACCAAAAAAAGAGTTAGAACAAAGTGCCCAAAGAAAAAACTGGTGGCTAAAATAACTGTGCCAATACTTGATTGGTTTGTACATTTTGCAAACAAATCTAGAAAATGGAAAAAAAAGTAATGCCAAAGGTATACATACATAGGTAGTGGGGTTGCGTGGAGCATGCAAAAAAAAAAAAAAAACTCCCTTCTAAAGAAATAGAGTGCACAAGTTTTAAAGCATATGGATGCCTAAGAAAAGGGGTACATGAAGGTACAGAGGGGCATGCATAGGACCCAAAAGAAAATCCCCTAAAAAATGTTCCCTCTCCAGATAAAAGGAATCCTTTCTTTTGTAAAAACTATATGCACATGTAAAAAAAATATTGCAATAACATTTTTGATTAAAAAATAAATCAAAAAAATATTGCCTCAATTTGTGTGTCCAGGATTGACAACTAGGTGCAAAAATGATTTTTCCTCAGAAGTCAACAACATCCAAACTAGACAAATTTTATATGGAAATTGGGGTTTTTGGATGCTTTTAGGTCAACAGTGATGTCCTTTTTGGCTCAAAGTGCACCAAAAAAATAGGTCACCCCCAGACCCAATACAAAAAACCTCTAAAAGCTCAGATCTAAAAATCATGCCAAAACCATCAAGAATAGAAAAGGGGCATGAAGATATAGAGCTCTGATACCATGTTGAAGTTGATGAAAGATCAACCCCATAGCTCCCAAGAATCACTTACATGCAAACACATGTCATAGAAATAGAGAAAAAAAAGCTATGGAGACTGAAATTCCTAGATCCATAGATGAGAGATTCTTGATGAGAAAAAGGAGAAATTTCTATAATCAAAAGTTAATGAATTACAAAGAGATCAATCCCTAGAAAATGAGATCAAAATCCTAATAGGTAAAACCTAGGTTGCATGATAATAATTAATACAAGAATTAATTATTATATGACCAAAGTTTAGCTTAAGTAAATTAGAGATAATAAGTGACTTAGTAATTAAATCAATATTATTTAATTAATAAGAAAATACTTTATCACTCTAACAAATGTAATAGTATCGGTTTTTTGATAAAATAGTTAGATCAAAATTCTAGATCATTTATTTCTCAAATGTCTAATTGGTGCAAGATCAATCAGTTATTAAAATTTATTTAAGGCATTTATAATGTATTTGAGTGCATAAGTTGAAATGTAAAGCCTAGAGAAGCCATTCGTAATAAGTTGTCAAAATTGTGCATGGAGGTCTTAAAGTGGTCAAGAATGTCAAAATATGAAAGAAATCCTTATAAAGGCTAAAATTGATGTAAAATTTCCATTTAAATCTATTTTAGGTTTATTAAAGTGTCTATGAAAAGATTTGTCAAATTTAGAGTTAAACTTGCAAAAGTTGTAATGCAAAAATGCATAAAGTGCATAAAATATTGTCATAAATTCTTAATGGTTAAAAGAATATAAGGAGATGGTTTCAAAGGTGTTTTGGAAGTTATAACCCACCACGAACACTGTAACAACTGATGTATGGTTGAACCAAAGAGAATTGAAAAAAGAAAGATACATTTGAAATCAATTTGGAGTAATTCTAAGTTGTTATTTTGATTAGTTTTTCAACTTTTGTGGTTGTTCCAAGTTTTGTACAGCCATGTATATCCTAGAAACCATGTATAATCTATTTTTTTGATATTATAAAGAATAATTTTTTTTGGCTTTGGTTTGGATTTATTTCATGTACAAATGAATAAGTTATGAGCATTTTGGTAAAAGTTGTTATTTGCATATCTGAGGATATCCGACTATAGTCCTATTGAAACTTTGTTATAGGCACATTTGGATGATTCAGAATGTCAAATTATACTCAATGGAAAGATATATTAACTAGCTTTATTTTCCCATAATTTTTAATTGTTTTGATGAAAATGTGTGAAAGTTATGATAAGCTTGGTGAAAACTATCTTTTAAAGATATTCTTTGAAGTTACAGTCAAAGATTTGTTGTTATAGAATTATTAATGTATTGGAAAAATTAATGGCTTACATATTTGGAAACTAGACTCACAAATGGTAAATTTGAAATTGATTTGGTTTCCTTTTAATTTATTCTAAGAAATATATTGGATGACCAATGCAGGGTTTCTAGTTTTACTTCATGGTTTTAACAATAAAATTGGGTCTCGTTATAGAGATCATAAATTATAATTAGGTTGTTGGATTGGGCTCAAATTTGGATATACTTTAGAAGGACTAATTTTAAATAATTATTCCAAAGGGTTTGGCAAGAAATTTTATGGAAAAAATATTCCAAATAATGGAATCCAAAACAGATACCAAGATATGCGAATGGGAGAATATTAAGCTCGGTTATGTTTAACCTCATGAAATGCCTCTATGTTGGATTTTTAATCTTAGTGATATGTAGTTTTGGGTTTTTTTAGAAATCCTATTTCCATAAAATCAGTAGCAGAGCCCAAAAATAGATCTGGGTTGGTAAAGTTGTTTGTGGATTGTTATTATTATGGTTGCAGGGTTTTAATCCATCAAAGTTGTTGAAAGAAAGTGGGTGTGGAAGACCTAAGAAGTGGTCTTAATATTGTCTCCATAAAGATGAAGCTAGGTAGAAGGTGCCAAGAGAGTAACCACTAAGAGAGATTGGTAGTGCATCTTCTAGAATCTTGGATGGGTAAGATGGCAGTATGTTGGTAGTTATGTAGCAGCAAGAGGAGTTATCAATTTTTGGAACCTTTTTCTAGAAAACCATTCAAACTATATTCCTTAGAGTTAGTTGCAAGATAGAATGCATAGCAGAAGCATGGGACAAACCTTGTTTGCAGAATATTCACAAAGGCATTTCCATGGGACATGAAATTTTTTCAAAGTTAGTAGTATGGTGTAGGAGTACCTAAAGTATAAGAACACAAAGAGGTTAAGATTCCTTATATCATATAGTAAAATTTCTTCAAACCATTTATAATGTATTTGAGTCCATAAGTTGAAATGCAAATCCTAGAAAAGTCATTTGTAATAAGTTGTCAAAATTGTGCATGGAGGTCTTAAAGTGGTCAAGAAGGTCAAAAATGAAAGAACTCCTTATGAAGGCTAAAATTGATGTAAATTTTCCATTTAATTCTATTTTAGGGTTATTAAAGTGTGCATGAAAAGATCTGTCAATTTTAGAGTTAAACTTGCAAAAGTTGTAATGCAAAAATGCATAAAGTGCATACACTATTGATATAAATGCATAATGGTTATAAGAATGTAAGGAGATGGTTTAAAAGGTAGTTTGGAAGTTATAACCAACTAAAACCACTATAAGAATTGATTTATAGTCTAACCAAAAAGATAATTGAAAAAAAAAGATACATTTGAAATCAATTTGGAGTAATTCTAAGTTCTTATTTTGATTAGTTTTTTAATTTTTATGGTGGTTCTAGGTCTTTTACAGCCATGTACAATTTGGAAACCATATATAATCTATATATTTTGATATTTTAGTGAATATAATTTTTTTTGGCTTTGGTATGGATTTATTTTATGGATAAATGAATAAGTTATGAGAATTTTGGAAAAAGTTATTTGCAGATCCGAGGATATCCGATTATAGTAATATTGAAACATTTGGTATAGGTGTAGTTGGATGATTTAAAAAATCTAATTATACTCAATGGAAATATATGTGAACTATCTTTCATTTCCCATTGGTTTGATCTATTTTGATGAAAATGTTATGATAAGTTTGGTGAAAACTATCTTTTAAATATATTCATTGAAGTTACAATAAAATATTTATTGTTGTAGAATGATTTATGCATTGAAAAAATTAATGGATTACAGATTTGGAAACTAGAATAACAGATGGTAAATTATAAATTGGCTTGGTTTCATTTGGACTTGTTTTGAGAAAGATATCAGATAACCTAGGTAGGGTTTCTAGTTTTACTTTTGGGTTTTGATAGTAAAATCAGGTCTCAATAAAGAGATCATAACTTGTAATTGGGTTGTTGGATTAGGCTTAGATTTAGATATAATTTTGAAGGATGAATTTTAAATAATTCCTCCAAAGGGTTTGGAAGGAAATTTTTAATAAAAAATGTTATGAATAATGGAATCTGGAATAGATACCAAGCTATGAGAATGGGAAAATATTAAGCATGGTTGTGTTTAACCTCATTAAATGTCTCTATGTTGGATGTTTAATCTTAGTGATATGTAGATTTTTCTTTGTTTGAAATCCTATTTACATAACTAATTTCATGCTATGTTGATATGTCTAGGAGGATATTTCTAATATTTTGATGTCAAGGAAGAGATTCCTAAACACCTTGAGTTTGAGACCTCAATTGACTAAGATTGATTGTTTTCTAGTTGCATCTTGTGGATTTAATCATACTTTATATTGTCTAATTATCAAGGGAAAACTTGACCTTTTGATAGCTCTAGTAGAGAGATGACACTCTAAGACTAGCATATTCCATTTCCCTATAGGAGAGATGAGTGTGACTCTTGAGGATGTATATTTTATCCTTTGACTACCCATCAGTGGTGAGCTAGTATAGTATGATTAGTATGGTGGATTAGAGGAGTGTATCGATATTTTTAAAGATGAGGTTCTCAATGATTATGAGGTCGGTTGGGACTTTATGAGGGATGCATATAAGCCACTACCCACATTTTTGGCTAGCATGATAGCAAGGTACATATGTCCCGATAGGAAATTGAGAGAATTTTTGGTAGAATGGGGTCAAACTTTGCAAAGGATGATGGAGGATGAGACCCATTTTTCTAAGGGAATGTGTATGCTAGTACACTTGTATCATGATCTACACTAGCTGGTTTACCATAGTAGAGCTTCCTTATCTATAAGGGTGACACTCTTACATGTTTGCATGTAGAAGCATATTATTTTTACACATCCTATTAATATGAGAATCAAAGGAGTCACAGAGTCATATGTATACTTATATTTTATTATTCAATCACAACTTAAGCTAGGAAGACTGGAGCACTCGAGATATGTGCTAGACACTTTGGATTCAGTGATATGGAGACCCTAATTTGGACTATGAGGTATAGGATGACAAGATAGAGTTGGACTATTATTTTCAAATAAGATGACTTATTGGTCAAACCTCACAAATTTTAGAGAGGCAACTTATGGGTCATGTCCAAAGACAATTTGAAAGATTATAGGGGGTTCCTCTTAACATAGTAGAGTTTACCCAAATACATCACAAGAGGAGGGACTAGGGACCTATGCCCTTATATGAGGTTTCTCTACAAGAGTTTTGACATATACCATTCCAAGCATGGACTATGAAGATGGATATAGTGGATCATGGTGTAATAGGAGAGTATCAAAGATACTTGATAGCTCATCATATTCTGATTATATCTTCTCCAAATGAACCACCTTAAGTGGATATAGGAGATATGAGAGGAAGGAGGAGGAGATGTGATAGAAGAGATGGTTGTTGGGGACCACTTCTAAGAAGAGATGGAGGTAGAGGTGATGGAGATGGTGGAGATGGCGAAGATGGTGGTGATAGTCATGGTGATACTTGTGGTGGAGGTGTAGTCAAAGGAAGTAGAGAATTGAGACTAGACCCTCATCCTTATGTATAGGGATAGGATCCAATACATATCCCTAGAGTAGTAGGATAGGGAGAGGACGAAAAGAGGCCTATACAAGAGGATCTAGCATAGGACTTCCTACAAGACATGGAGAATGGATAGGAGTATCCATATATTTAGATTCATGGGAAAGATGAGGATTAGGTATATCAAGAAGAAAAGGAGTTTATAGAGATAAATATATAGGCTTCTAGGGTTTTTGCACTTGGAGCAAAGGATGGAGCTCTTGGAGACACAATTGGAAGAGACTCTCACCGAGGGAGATAGGGCACTCTAGATAATAGAGACAACTAATATTCTACTAGAGAAGATGGAGAGGGCTTAGAATTTGGGCCAAAATATGGAGAGAATAAGACTAATGCTCAGAATTGGCAAGGAGATTACCTACTAGAAGGAGGCACATCATAGAGTTAATCCTAGGGACCAAGAGATTGGGAGCTTTAAGGATAGCTCCTATGCAGGTAAAGCTTTAACCAAAGCATAGGGAGAGAGTGGGGGGGCAGCCTTGAGACCTATTATGCCTAAGATAAGTAGACAAATAGAGCTAGGGAGAGTGACTAACAAAGAAGAGGAGACATAACCACCTAGTTTTTGTCGTAGAGAAAGTTTGGTGGTAGTGCTAGTTAGATATATTATATATACTTTTTGATAGAGACTTTCTATCTTGATGGACCATGTACTATGAGACATATTGTTATCATATGATGATGTCATCATCTATTGGACATGTTGTTAGAAATAGATAATACTGAGAGGGGGTGGTGAATTAGTATTCTACAAACTTTTGCCCACAATTGAATATTGCTAATTACTTTATAACTTCCATATGAAAGTAAACCAACAATGTTAAATAGTAAATATAACCATATACCAACATAACTCATAACACCATTATTTTTTAACTAGGGAACCTTGGTGGGGATGATATCCACAAGATGATCCACTAAATGAAACAATCATGTTAGGGATATTGACCCTGATAGAAGTCTATGAAATACACATATTGTCTTGAGTCCTTGTTAGAGGACTAGGCCCTGTTAAAATCCTCAACCCTATTAAAATTATCTTCAATCCTATTAGGAGTTGGTAGATCAAATACAATGTATGCAAGAAGAGCCCACTGCCCTAGCATGCAATATACAATTAATTTTCTTCATAAGAATAGATATATAGACACTTTAAATTGTCCTAAATGCTATATTGATTAATTTAATATCTTCCTTGGCACTATAATTAATTATTAATTAATTGATTATATTTTTTCATATTCTTCTACTTATTTGATTAAACTTACTTAATAGGTTCACTTTCTTAATGTATTTTGAATTTAATTTAAATATTTCCTCCTAATGTGTTAAATTTATTCAATGCATAGTGACTTCATAAATTTCCCTTTTAAATAAATTCAATTTATTTAAATCCTCCACATGCTTAGACTTTCCCAAAACCCCAATTAATATTAGTTTAATTTAATATTAATCCTAACCTTTCCTCCACCAAAATTAATAAATAATTTCATGAAATCGTTTATTCCTCTCTTATCCATCCAAAATTTTAAAATGAATTTCCAATTCATTCATTCCTCCACTTAAATAAAATATTTAATATTTTATTTGAGATTTCTTGTCTCTAACTTAGGAAATGAGTTTGTAATTCATCTTCCACTTCATCCCTCCACTTAATCATTTCTAAAATGATTTATGGACCTTGACCCCTTTGGAAATGAATTTCTAATGCATCCTCCACATCATTCATCCACTTCATTTATTTCTAAAAGGATTTACTCCCTTTAGTCTCCCACTCTCTCCATTTTCAATTCTCCCATTATGACATACCCCCATTCTTTAATTCAGCCCATTATCTCCCTTTCTTTATTAATTTCCCTTGTCACCCTTGCATGGCCTATGTATCTCATATGTGGCTCCTATGTGAATGCCACATAGGTGCCACCTCCTCAAGGTCTCCCTAAAATCTGTAAATAGAGCCCTTGTCTCAAGCAAACAATCTCCCTAATTTTGCTTTGTTATCATGTTAGTTTCATTATAGAGCTTATAGAAATTTTTATACATTGTTCTAATCTTTGATAGTTGATTTAGATTTCATTATTTACATTGGCAATTTAGATTGCATGCTTGCATTCCATTATTGATCTCACATCCTCTTGGAATCCTCTTGATATTGGCTTACTCATTGCCATTTCTTGGAAGCATTCCTTCACTCATATAGCATAATATAATTCATACTCATCTTCATATTATTTGGATTCAATCCATAGTTGTGTCTGGGAGAGCATATCCACATCCCTGAATCTTGAGCACACCAACAAGGCCACTTATGGGTACCCTTATTGAGCTTCTTTGAGGTTGCATGGGGACTCTATTTCTTGGTTGCATTACTTTGTGAAACTCAAGTAGATTAGTTATATTTCATTGTTTGAATCTTGACATGCATGCACAACTAACATTTTCCTTATTTAAGTGTGTTCCCAATAGGTAGATTTTCACATTTACAAGATATACATACAATACTCTCTTACTGTTGTATCTCTCACTTTCTCTAATCATACATCAGATTTTGCATCACATAAGGCTTGCATTTCATTTAATATTTTCTCACTATAGTTCACATCACATCCTTCCTTCACATTATCTACACAAGTTATGATCTTTACTTATATCTCCCAAATTATCAAAACTCTTAACCAATCACTCTTAATAGTTTCACATGCTTGATCAAATATAAAATAACTTTTGGTAAACATCTAGGATGTTGGGCCAAAATGATTAAGTAATTATTTTGTTACCAAAATAATTCCTTAATCCATACACTTTTATTAACTGATATGCTTTGTTCTTCTCTATTAAATACCTAAACTAGTAAATCAATTGTAACTTGCATCGTATTGTCTATACAAGTCTACACACTGACAAATGTCATCATGACATTATTAACTATTGGTACTCCACTACATGTGAGATAACTCAAATTCTATCATCTGTACATGATGTATTTGTCTATGTACTGCTACAAACTATTCAAAACTTAGAAATTTTTTTAACTCTGATAACATCATAAAATACGCAAAGGATACGTTGCTATAAATGAAAACACTCATACATCTACCTAGATATATTGCCAAAAATCTCCCCCATTGGAATTGATGGCAACATTTGGGATAATTGACTAAGTCCCAAAATGATGTCATACAGAAATAATACAAAAAGTTACTACTCAACAATTGGCCTTCAAAACATTAAAATTTTATTCATGTCTTGATGGATCATTACATTCCTTATCACTCCTTTACAATGATTTATTAAGTACATAGATAAGCTCCCCCTTACATATACATATACATACTTTTCCCTTACATAAAAAAACATATACATATTCAATTTTCCTTTACATACTTCTTCCTCTTTGATATCAATGGCAAAGGTGTCCAAAAATCCATACTCTTAAAATTGTGTTGCTTTCTTTTGTTCAACTTGATATTTTGGATATACAACCTATGAAACCAAGTTTTAATCTATTGAGATCCTTCTTCCATTTTTCTTTGACTGTATCAAATATAATGATGATTTCACAAAGTGCATAGGATACCACTTCAACTACACCCAAGTCAGTATAGGCAAATCTATCATAGGATGCCTTAGCTGCAAGGAACTCCTCCAATTGCCTCTACAAAATGCTGATTTTAGGTGACAAAGATTCTCGAAGAGTGATTACCTTGTCCTTCAATGCCTTTGATAGCATTGTGAATTTTCTCCATTTTTGCTCCAAAGTCTTCAATGTTTTCCTCTAGTTGCTGTAATTTGAAAGTGAGTGTTTGAAGATCACTCATTTGGCCTTATCAAAATCTGATAGATAATTGTATGACATTACACATTGTCCATACAATTTATTACCTTTTATTGACATTTCAGTCAATTTTGTTTATTAGTGACCCACACTTATTTGGATGGTTAGTATCTACCAAGCTTATTATGTAGTTAATAGCATAAACCAAGTAATTTAAGCTCTATTGAGTATTAGGAATAATATTCAATTTATGCCAAGCAGTTTATACCAGGTTGATGATTATTAGTGTAAATTGAGATTCTTAGTGTTTATCAAGTTTCTTAGTGCAAATTGAGGTCTATAGTCATTACCAAGTTTGTAGTTTCACTGATGTGAATCCAATGTTGATTGAGCTGTGTAATTTCAACCAAGTGATTCAATTTATACCAAGCTCATAGTGATAGCATTGACCAAGCTATGTAGTGTGAATCAAGTGATTCATTTTATATGTCAAGTTTCACAATTTTTATCGAGTCACCAATGTAGCCTAAGTTTAGAATACTTAGAAGTGATTAGTATAGACCAAGATTCTATGTCTATCGAGTGCATGATGATGTAGAGTATTGATAATAGATACCAAGTATTAGAACCTCATTGAGTTTGTCTTCAAAACTTGAGTTCTTATAGTTGGGCCAACTTTGTGTATTTTGGTGAAACTTGTATTATAGCTAACTTTGAAGAATTGTAATTTGGATTGGAATATATGTAATGTATTGTATCACATCCAAATATGTGTGTAACAAGTAGAGAAGAGCATAAGTTCAAAGTAAAAGGCTACAAGAGTATAAGGAGAAACAAAGATTTATCTATCATAGCTAGGTGATCATTACACTCAATAGAATCTCATTTAGCAAATCATAGTTACAGATCAGAGATCAGCCACTAGTTCATCTTGATAGGTAAAATAGTTAAATCCTTTCACAAGGTAGACTTAACAATCTTTTGTAAATCTCTTTACTGAGTGCATACTTCATTGTATGTTTGTAAATCCTTTTACAAGGTGCACCTAGTAGTCCTTACTGCTCCTAACAGGGAAGATCATCAAAAGTGATCATTGTAAGCCTTAATAGGCCAACTTTATAATGCAACACTAAAGCTTGTGGCTATCATCCCCACCCAAGTTTTACTTTCTATTTGGAAGGTTTCTAGGTCACCATATTATGTGTCAAAGTGTCATGAATGTTTCAATACTTTCAATTTTTCATGCATGCAAGTAGATCAAAATATTCACAAAGGATTAATTGGTAAATAAGGATTAAATTTTATTGGTTACTAATTCACACCTCTCCTCTCAATAACTTATCCTATCATATATTTCCAACAATTGGTATTAGAGCTTTGTGGTTCTCAGAGAAAATGTTTAACAACTTGAGAAAAGATCAAAAGCTATGGAGTTATTCAAACTATACAAGGATATTGACAATAAAAAGATAGATTTGGAATTATCTATTGGGGAACTCAAGAAAGAAAAGGAGCAACTCTCTCAATCCTTGAAAAAAACAAAAGATCTTACAATTCATATGAATGAAAAAATCTACATTGAAGAAAGAATTGAAGACATCCATTCAACAAGAAATTTAGATGAAGCTAATAAGGCAATTAGAGAATGTAATGTCCCCACTTGGGACCTTCCATTATTTATTTCAATTTCCTGATTCCAAACTTGTTTTGGTATTTTCCTTTTATTTTTCTCCATATTTCCCAATTTCTAAATCATGCCCTCTCAAAATTACTTTATTCTGTATATATACTCTTCATTTTTAAAGTCATATCTTTACATAAATAAATACTATATTATATTAATAATTTGATTATATCAATTATATATATTATATTGCTAACATAATATATTATTATTTATACTAATAATATTACATAATATATTACTTTATATACTAATATTTAGTTCTCATATTTATTATATATTATGCAATGAAAATTTTAACATTGTTAATATTTTATTATTATATTCTAATAATTTAATATATTTATTTATTTAAATGAATTCACCTATATAATTAGGGGACACTACAGTCCACCCTTCCTCAGATTGCTTGTCCTCAAACAGTGACCATTTACACTAAACCTTTCTTATGAAGTCAATTTACAAGTTATACACTAGGATGAAAGAATACATAAGGTATGCATGTAGTTAATGTCGTAATGCATGAAGTAAATATGAGTACTTTTAGACATGAAGAAGACACATTAATGCATGAAGACATGAAGCATAAATGATGAAAACACACAATACACATGTTATGAAATTACTTGATTGTGAACTTGCAACCACAAAGTCATTAATACACATTCATATACCTGTACCAAGGAATATAAGTTAGTGCATATAAGAACACTTTCAAAGAAGCTACTAGTTTTAATCAGGAAAAATAGCTCCATTGTAATGTTCCTACTTGTGAGGGCTTATAATAGTGTCCTATTTTTCCAAGGAATCAATTATTGCAATATTTAATCAAAATAATTCTTTGTATATGTATATTTTAATATCATATTGATTACATTGTATGTATAGGCTAGGTCATCAGGGGATTGGACAAGGAAATCACATTAAAGGATTGGCAAGACCTTAGTCCTCACCTTTCAAATGGATACCTTCCGTTCCTCACCATGCCTAGATGCTATACCATACGATAGTCCTAAAACATTGTGGTGGGGTCCCATAGCTCGATAAACCTAAACCCAAGAGCTGATATATACTCCTCTTTCCTTAGGAATTAGCCCTACCCTCTTATCCACCTAGTTCTTACTACTTAACATAATCTTGGGATCATTTTAGAATCATTACTTCTTAATGATTGCCTTACTTCTTAATGATTGCCTTATTGTAGTGGGGTCCCATAGCTCGATAAGCCTAAACCCAAGACTGGAATACATCCCTCTCTTTCCTTATAGAACAACCCTACACTCTTACCTACCTAATCCTTTCCTCACTCATCAATTGATTCCAAATTATTTTTTATCATTTGTGTCTTAAACATGATTAATAATTAATAAATCAATAAATTTTTAGATTGGTTTAATGCAACCCATATTACATAGTTTCATTATGTCTTTGCCTCACATTAACATTTATATTTCCCCTTTATATTATTTTTTCTCACTAATTTATTAATTATATTAAATGAGACTTACCTCTCTTACCTTGACATGAAGGTGGTGGTTTTATTCTCCTTATCAAGTTGAGAATGGGTTCTTTTCACTATTCTCTTTGATGGATGACCATAGCAGAAACGTATGAACTATTAGTTGAACAACTTCATAAAAGAAATTATAACTTCTATCAACATTTTGATGGTCTAATGTTTGAGTAGATAATATGAGGCTTAGATGGATTTCTTTTATTTGAAGTTTTCTTCTTCATTTTTCCCTCTATTCGTTGATAATGTGGCATCATCTACTTCATCCTTTATATCTTTTATCTCACTATCTCAATTTATCCTCATCAGTGTCTTTAAATTATTATTCCCAATATGCATTTTTTAATGTGAAAGATAGATAACCTAATAATATATGATCAAATTCATTTATTATAATTAGATGGTATATATTATTTCCTCATCTTCTTAGTGCTTTATTTGGCTCATATTCACACATCACTTCTCACAATCTGTGGTTTGCTAGGAAATGTCATGTATGCCCACTTATGTGGTATCCTCATCATCTCTTCCTTAATATTCTAGCTTGTGTTCATTTTAGAGGTATGCTCTTGTATGGTGTTAAAAAAATTGAAGAATTTAAAGACATGTGTAAGATGTACATTTTTATTATTTATTTTGATTTCTTGATTCTAGACTCATTTTGGTATTTTCCTTTTATTTTTCTCCATATTTCCCAATTTCTGAATCATGCCCTCTCAAAGTTATTTTATTCTATATATATACTCTTCAATTTTAAATTCATTCCTTTTCATAAATAAATACTATATTATATTAATAATTTGATTATATCAATTATATATATTATATTAGTAACATAAAAAATCATATAAATAATATAAATTATATTTATTATTAATCTATTATTATTTATACTAATAATATTGCACAATATATTACTTTATATAGTAATATTTAATTCTCATATTTATTATATATTATGCAATGAAAGTTTTAACATTGTTAATATTTTATTATTATATTGTATTTATTTATTATTATATTATATTATTATTAACTTTATATTTTTATAATTATTTGTATTCATCATGAAATAATAATTTGTTTATATATAGTCATTTACTCTAATAATTTAATTTATTTATTTATTCAAAATAATTCACCTATATAATGGTAACCTTCGAGAAGAAGTAAGAAAGCTTAAAAGAGAGCAAGAAATTCAGTTAGTAAGATTGTGTGAAGTAATGAAAGAGAAAAATAAGACAAAAGAAGAATTAGAAGGAAAGAATAATGAAATTCAACATCTATTTCTTCAAGAGGCAAACTTCATCCATCAACTTACTAATGAAAATGAAGAAATCATGAATCTAAGATTAGAGAATGAAAGGTTGTAGAATGATCTAAACACTAAAAGTTAAACCAATGAGAGGATGATGAAATCTCAAGTAGACATAAATCAACTAAATGAGAAAATCCAATATAGACAAAAATGCAAAGCAGGAGATGGATAAATAGAAGAAGGTGAATCATCTAAGCAAGAAGCACAAAAGAATCAAAGATCTACTTGCAATCACTATGGTAAGATAGGTCATACATTAAACAAATAGTGGAGTAATGGAAAAGATAAGTTCAATGGAAAATGCTACAATTGTAATCAACATTGTCATAGAGCAAATGAATGCAAAGAGAAACCTAAATTTGAGGGCAAATGTTAGAAATGCAAGAAGCATGGGCACAAATCTTCTAAATGCAAAACTAAGATATTGAATTGACATACGCAAGTGGGACGAATAACTAGGGCCAAAGGCTCACCCGACTATCCAAACCACCCTGCAAGATTTAACACAATGAAAGCAAACATAAGGGACAACAACCAAAGGAGGAGAAGAAAGAAATACTTTTATTGATTCATCAAAATATCTTCATACATGCCTAGCTATAAGGCCTTCTGGGTTATGGCTAGATATAGAATACAACTTCCAGATCCACGATCCAACTTCAAATTCGCATTTCCAGACTCATATCCTATTCTTTCTAAACTCCCCCAAAATCTACCTTTAATCTAAGCCTAAGAACTCTATTTATACTTGCCAAAATGGCTTACAAAAGATTCTAGAACATTACATAACAAAAAGGCCGACACAATATCCTATCATTAAATTCACGATTGAAATTAAATATGCAAGTCAGCTCCCACTAAGAACCAAAAATAGACAACTCGGCACCCACTAGATAACTCGACACCCAGTAGTAAACTAGCACTCAGCATCAACTAGAAATTGGCACTCAGCATCAACTAGAAACTGGCACTTGGCATCACTTGGCATCCACTGGAAACTGGCACTCAACATCAACTAAAAACTAGCACTTGGCATCACTTGGCATCAACTGGAAACTAACAACTCAGCATCACTCGACATCAACTGGAAACAAGCACTCAACATCAACTGGAAACTGGCAACTCGACATCACTCAACATCAACTAGAAACTTAGCACATGAAGGAATGCTACAATAACTCAGCACATGAAGGAATGCTACAATAACTTGACACATGAAGAGTGCTATAGCAACTTGGCACCAACTGTAGAATGAACAAAAGTGAGTAGGATAACAAGGCAACCCAGGATGCTCCTACATCAGACAACCGGGGTTGAAAGAAATGATTCTCCTGAATCATTGAGATGTCCCAACCTGAGCTAAATCCAACTCAATTTGATAAATCCATGAAGCATCTTTAATAGGTCTATTCTTCCACTTCATCAAATATTCATAGTAATCTTTTCCTCTTGTACTCTTGCCAACTCTCTGATCCAATATCTGTTCAATTTCCTCAATCTATTTCTTAGTATAATCATCTGGTATGATAACTTCATCCTCTAATTCATGATACTTATATAAATCAGAAATATTAAATATAGGAGATATATCCATGTAATTAGGTAACTCAACTTCATAAGCATTACCACTCTCAAACTTCTTTAGGATCTTACATGGTCTGAATTTCTTCATCTTCAACTTGTTATATGTTCCAACTGGGAATCTTCCTTTCTTTAGATGAACCATCACCTCATCACCAACTTGAAAATCATGGTGTCTTCTAGACCAATCATCATTCTCGTTATACTTCGGATTGCTTTGTTGCAACCTCAACTTCACTTCTTTATGCAAAGATTCCATGAAATTAGAAAATTCTTCTCCTACAATGCTTCTCTTTTCTTTACTAGCAACACTTCTCAAATCTGATATACCTCTAGGATGCATTCCAGTAACAATCTCAAAAGGTGTCTTCCCTGTACTCCTATTTACAGAATTATTATATGCAAATTTAGCTTGTGCCAATACCATCTCCCAATTACTCGGCTTATTCCCAACTAAACATCTTAGCAAATTACCCGAGCTTCTATTCACAACCTCTGTCTATCCATTTGTTTGTGGATGGAATGTAGAACTAAACTTCAATTCAATACCCATCTTCTTCCACAAAGTCTTCCAGAAATAACCAAAAAACTTATTGTCTCTATCTGAAATAATGCTTCTTGGTAATCCATGCAATCTCACAATCTCTTTAAAGAAAAGTTTAGCAACATGGTTGGCATCTGATGTCTTCTTACATGGTATGAAATGAGCCATCTTAGAAAATTTGTCTACTACAACAAATATAGAATCATACCCCTTCACTATTTTAGGCAATCCAAGAACAAAATCCATACTAATGTCAGTCCAAGGTTTCTCAAGAATAGTATTAGGTGTATACAAACTAGTATTTTGACTCACTTCCTTTACAACTTGACAAACTCCACAACTCTTTACAAATTTTTGAACATCCTTATACATTTGTGGCCAATAATACTTCTCTTTCAGAAAACTCAATATCTTATCAATTCCAAAATGTCTAGCTAATCCACCACTATGCTTTTCCTTAATAAAATTCAAACTCATAGGACTTATAGGAATACACAACTAAATACTTTTGAACAATATACCTTCTTGAATGAAATACTCATCATACTTACTTATGTGATCTATCAGGTTTGGTGCTCTGCACTCTCTCCATGCCTTAGAAAAATCAGGATCAACATCATACAATTCTTTCATTTCATCAAAACCAAGAACTCAACCTTCATTTTAGTCAACAAAGAATGTCTTCTACTCAATCCATCAACAACTCTATTAGTAACTCCACTCTTATGCTTGAGCACAAATGTAAAACTCTGCAAGTACTCAACCTACTTCATATGTCTTTGATTCAATTTATGTTGACTTCCCAATTATTGTAAAGCTTTATGATTAGTATACAAAAAAAATTCTTTAGGCATCAAATAATGTCCCCACTTCTTCAATGCTTGAACAATAGCATAAAACTCTTGATCATACAAATAATATTTCCTTTTAGCATCATTCAACTTTTCACTAAAGAAAGCAATAGGCTTACCTTCTTGACTTAATACAGCTCTTATTGCATTACCACTTGCATCACATTCAACTTGAAATACTTTGTTGAAATAAGGTAAAGCCAATACAGGTAATTCAACAACCTTTTATTTCAAAGTCTCAAAACTCTTATCAGCTCCATGTGTCCACTTGAATTCCTTTTATCTCCCCTCATTGTTTCAATCATAGCATTAAAAATAGTACTAAAATTCTTTATAAACTTTCTGTAAAAACTAGCCAAACCATGAAATGACCTTACCTCACTGTCATTCTCAGGTGTAGGCCATTCCAAAATTGCTTTGACCTTCTCAAGATCCATCCTTAATCCATCCGCTGAAATCACAAATCCCAAATACACAATCTCCTCTTGCATAAAAGAACACTTTTTTAGATTAATCAACAACTTTTCCTCTTTCAACCTCTGCAATACTTGTCTAATATTCTCAAGATCTTCTTCCTTAGTCTTTCTAAATATCATAATATCATCCAAATAAATAATCACAAACTTACCCAAGAATCTTTTCAAAACTTCATTCATCAACCTCATGAAAGTACTAGGTGCATTAGTCAAACTAAAAGGCATAACCAACCATCTTTTGTCTTGACAATAGTCTTCCATTCATCACCTTCTCTAATTCTAATTTGATAATAGCCACTCTTCAAATCAATCTTGGTAAAATACTTTTCTCTACTCAAACAATCCATTATGTCATCCATCCTTGGCATATGAAACCTATATTTCACTACTATCTTGTTAATGGCTCTAGAATCAGTACACATTCTCCATTCTCCATTCTTTTTAGGTGCTAATATAGTAGGTACAACACATGGACTAAAGCTTTTTTTGATCAAACCTTTCTGCAATAAGTCATGCACTTGTCTGTCAATTTCTTCATTCTCTACGGGTGTTAATCTATATGGCGCTTTGTTTGGCAAACTAGCTCTAGGAATCAGATCCATACAATGACTTATACTTCTTATAGGAGGTAAACCATTAGGAATATCATCAACAATAATTTTTTTATACTCATTCAAAAACTCTGTAATTTCTTCTGGCACTCGGTCACCACTGACTGGCACTTAGTTAACATTATTTTCTAGCACTTAGTCTCCATTGACAAAATTTGGTTTTCTTGGAATTATAGCAAAACAAACCTGATTCTTCTTCACTTCCTTTTCAAATTTTTTCCCATTAACCATGCAAATTTTTATAGCAGCACAATTAACCTCATCTAGACTTTCGATCAAAGGCAACAATGTTTGTTTCTTCCCATTTACCCAAAGAGTATATTGATTCAATCTTCCATCATGTACAACATATCTATCATATTGCCAAGGTCTACCCAAAAAAATATGGAAACAATCCATGGGCATAATATCACACAAAACTTCATAAAAGTAATGTCCAATTTTGAACTTCACAAGGCATTGCTCACTTACCAATATCCTATGCTCATCTTTGATCCATGAAACATGATAAGGTTTGGGATGTTTCAGCCTCTACAATTGCAACTTC
Source organism: Cupressus sempervirens (assembly GCA_028749045.1). Lineage (NCBI taxonomy): Eukaryota > Viridiplantae > Streptophyta > Pinopsida > Cupressales > Cupressaceae > Cupressus > Cupressus sempervirens. Next base: position 240,926,893 of record CM053793.1, read on the forward strand.
CTAACCAGCTCTTCTGATGCCAAATTTGTAGAATTTCCACTATCAATGATCACTTTACAACATTTTCCAACCATCTTACATCTTGTCTCAAAAAGACTTCTCCTTAAAACAGGTTCCTCATCACCTCCCTTATTACATAAGGTTTGTCTCACCATCAAATTTTCTCTAGCCTTAGGTCCACTTGGTGGACTCTCAATGTCTTCTTGAATCACAACATTTCTCTTATTTTGTCCACCTTCAGAAGATCTACATTCAAAGGATCTATGCCCTTCTTTGCCACATCTAAATCAATTACCATGAAATCTACCTCTAGAATAAGAATTACCTATTCCTTGGTAAGAATTAGTGCCTCCTTAGTAAGAATTACCACTTTTTCATTTAGTCTTGCCTTTGTCATCATTCTCCCATTTAGATTTGCCTTTATCCTACACAGAATTATCAGATCTGCCACTTTCTCCATAAGATCTACCTCTGCCTCTCTAGAATCTACCACCTCTACCTCTTTGTCTTTATTCATGCTTCTTTGTCAAGATCTCCTTAGCTTTCAAGGCATATTGATATGCTTCTTCTACACTTTCCAACTTGACAAAAATTATTTCATCTTGTATTCTAGATCTCAATCCATTAATGTACCTTGCAATTTTATCAACATCATCATCCACATGTCTAGATCTAATGTCTAATCTATAGAATTCCTCGGTATATTCTTTTACAGTCATGTCTTTTTGTTTCAAATTTTGCATCTTTCTCAACAAGCTAACTTGGTAATCAGTAGGAAGGAATTTGTTCTTTATCTTGTTCACCATCTTTGGCCAAGTTCTAATCTTCTCCTTTCCTCTCCTTTTTCTATCAATTTGCAAGTACTCCCACCATAGTGATGCATGACCTTTCAACCTAGTGACGACAATCTTCACCTTTCTATTATCAAGAGTGTTTTCATACTCAAATAGCTTCTCCATATTAGATATCCAATCCAACATAGCATTGGTGTCCAATTTTCCATCATAAGGAACAACTTCTATAGCAGGTTTTGAATTTTCTCTAGACAATACTCTCAACAATCTTTCTTCATCTTGATCTTCTTTAGGTTTTGGATTATGGTTTGGTGTTGTTCCTTCATCATCACTTACATCATCAAGATGTTCTCCTCTCCTCTGGGCTATCTCTATAGCATGTAATCTAGCTGCAATTTGTCTCAACTGATCCAATATAGCATTATCAACATTATTTCCTCTACCATGAACCATCTTTACAAATCAGGTTCCTGCAAGATCGTGACCCTCTACAAGTTATAGGTCAAATCTGCAGATCTGCCACCCTACAACCAAATCCAAATCAAGGTTCTTCACAATCCAATCTCCACAAGGATGAACCTCAAGCTCTGATACCAACTGATGCAGACAAGTGGGATGAATAACTAGGGCCAAAGGCTCACCCAGCTATCCAAACCACCCTACAAGAGTTAACACAATGGAAGCAAACATAAGGGACAAAAACCAAAGGAGGAGAAGAAAGAAATTCTTTTATTGATTCATCAATATATCTTCATACATGCCCAACTATAAGGCCTTCTGGGTTATGGCCAGATATATAATACAACTTCTAGATCCACAATCCAACTTCAAATTCACATTTCCAAACTCATATCTTGTTCTTTCTAAACTCTCCCCCAAAATTTACCTTTAATCTAAGTCTAAGAACTCTATTTATACTTGTCAAAATGGTTTACAAAAGATTCTAGAACATTACATAACAGAAAGGCTGACATAAGATCCTATCATTAAATTCATGATTGAAATTCAATATGCAAGTTGAATCCCACTAAGAACCAAAAATAGACAACTCGGCACCCACTGGATAACTTGGCACCCACTAGGCAACTGGCACTTGGCATCAACTAGAAATTGGCACTCAGCATCAACTAGAAACTGGCACTCAGCATCAACTGGAAATTGGCACTCAGCATCAACTAGAAACTGGCACTCAACATCACTCGGCATCCACTAGAAATTGGCACTCGACATCAACTAAAAATTGGCACTCGGCATCACTCGACATCAACTGGAAACTAGTAATCAGCATCACTTGACATCAACTAGAAACTGGCATTCGAAATCAAATGGAAACTGGCAACTCAGAATCACTCGGCATCAACTAGAAACTCGACACATGAAGGAATCCTACAATAACTTAGCACATGAAGAGTGCTACAGTAACTCGGCACCAACTATAGAATGAACAAAAATGACCAGGATAACAAGGCAACCCAAGATGCTCTTGCATCGTGAATCCAACAAAATAGATTGTAAAAACTATATTTGGTTGGGACTATAACACTTGGTGTAGATGTCATTACTATGGAGAATTTGGACACATTGGAATGAATTGTGTAAAACATCACATGAGGACAAGAGACACCACTAGAAGATGTTTTATTTGTATAGAACTTCATCATCTTACCAAGAACTATATGAACATTGGAAGAATTGAAGATGAAAAGAAGCCAAGGCTAACAACATTAGAAAGTAGATGATATAGTAGTGGATTCCAAAATCTTCTAATGAAGCACATGTCACTCAAGAATTGGGTGACTCAAGTATTTATAATTGATCTCCCTCAAGGAGAACTAGATTAGGATTCTAAAGTAGACATCCTACATCAGCTCCAATTAGTAGAAAAGAAAAATCCATATCTTAATTCAAAATGCAAAGGGATCACTAAGTTTTTGAAAAAATTCTAGACATTACCAAGCGAGGTTGAGTTGCAAGACCCTATCGAGCTACTTTGAGAGTAACTAAGTTGTTATGTGGAGACCGAGTTGTGAATGTTCCTACCAAGCATTTAATTCAGGTTAAGTGGAAGACATTTTATCATCAACCAAGTGAACATACTAAGAATTTATGGTGATTGAAAGATAAAATTTGATAAAAGGGTGAAATCAAATTCATTTATCATCATGAATTTTCAAAAGCTATTTATGAAGAGAGATCTTTGCGCATCCAAGAAATCCATGTGATTTGTTGTTGAAGTTTTTTGAATTTTATCAAACCCTAAAAAGTGATGGAATCCTCTAGCAGTAAGACTAAGAAAGGGTCAGAGATGTTGGTTCAAGGTGTTGAATAGAAGGTACCTAATTTCAAGCTTAGTCTAGCTATTGCAGAAACCCTTGATCCCACTGGAGCATAATCTCATATTCCATAAAAAGTAATTCTAATTAATGATATTTTCTCACATTTTTATGTTCTATTCAAGATATAGGAACCCTATAAATGGATGAAATATTGATTAAGTTGTGTGTGAATGATGTGTTAAAATCAAAACATCAACACATGGAAACAAAGGGTTTAAATCACATTCCTCACATGCCCCAAGAGTTTCAGATTAAGTGGATAAGGTTTATCCTTAGCCATGTACATAACAAGAACATATGGTTGGAGCAACATATTCCCATAATGAAGAAAATGATTCATCGAATCATAGGACTTCCAATGTTGGCCAAGGCTAAAATCACCAAATCCCTAAGTCAGGTGGAACTGGATAAAAAAACCCTTATCGAATAGGATAGAAGGGTTATGAAGATTAGTTGTGTTACTAATATGGAGCTGAAATTCAGAATACATGTAATTGTACAAAATATATATAGCTCCATCTATCTCAATAGTGTATCATGTGAAAATTTGAATCTTGCTTTCAAAGTGGTCAAGAACAACATGTCATTTGACCTTGCCGAGTTGATGTTGAATCAGTTCAAAAAAATATGGAAAGCATAAGAACTTCAAAGAATAACCCTTGTAAGTTTAGTTCACTCTTAACCTATTTATTTTTCTTTTTTTCATAAGGTTTTCACATCAAAAGGAATAGTTTTATGGAGAAAAGATGTACCTATTCTTTATCAAATCAATGATTATATAGCAGAAATGGGAGAAAATTATGTTAGTATCATGGACAATTATTAAGATGCATTTAAGTACAAGATGAATAAAAAATTTAGAATCCAAAAGAAACTTGTTAAAGACTACAAAGATGATATTTTTTTATGGTTGATTGTGATAAAGTATATATACAATCAGGCAGACCGAGAATTTTATGGGTCAAGTCTCTAGGTTATGAGGTTAATATAGATGAAACCAAGGACATAATTAAAGCATTATTAAATGAATTTGTTGATCCAAAGGCTACATATTTTGGGACATATGATTAATAAAAATACAAAATAGAACTAGAGATAAAACTCACTCAAGTAGTCAACAGGGGGAAGAAAAGAATAGCAAAATCAAAACAAACTAGTTCTACTCTCCTATATATGGAATGTAAATGGATGACATAGAAGAAGATGATGTAGAGGAGAAGAATAAAGTTGAAGACATGGTTATGTCTAAGATTGGTAAATGGAAATATTCTCCTAATCACCTTGCTCAATAGATTCCCAATGAATTGATGGAGAAAATCAAGCTAAGATGGGAGGAGCAAGCCAAGAAAACTACAAAACACATATATGAGCAAACCCTAAGGCAACTCATGCCAAGTCTAAGTGACAAAGAAGTTAAAGAATCCATCAAGAAGAATGAAGAGAAACTTACTTCAAAGTTTAACACTTGCTTGATATTGATTAATGACATATAATAGGTAGTGAAGAATGCTACCAACATATGGAAAAATATCTATAATCTTCATAAGAAAAGTGATTTTTTTGTTAATGTCAGCGATAATGATGATGACAGTGAAGATGACAAGGAAGATGAAGACAAAGATGATGAAGAAGAAACAAATGATGAGAATATAGATGATGAGGAACAAGAATATGAAGCTACTAAGGAGAATCTCCCTAAGATTCAAAGCATTTAGGAGACCATCCCTGAAAAGATTGTAGTAGAAATTATAGCCTCACTTCCTCACTCTTTCAATAAAGCTTCAAAGCCATCCAACTCAGAGAAATCTACTACTAAGTTGGTTGTGTCAAATATTGAAAATCCAAGCACTCAACCAATCTTTGCACCTATTCAACTTAGTACTTCATTGATTGAAGTGACCAACACTTCTTCTATTGAGCAGACAATGATTCATCCCTCATCAATTTTGGTCATTCAGAAACAAGGTATTCCTTCAATATGTACTACAACTACTTTTTTTGCTAGTCCTACCATTTCTACCATTATTTCTATTCCAAGCATACAAATAATAAGTACAAAGATAGTTGAGACCAAGTCTCAACCAAGTACAAAAGTTTTTAGCAAAGTCAAAGAAAAGGAAGAAGACATTAATCTTGATCAGGATATAGTTATCCCAAATTGGGGTATCTCTAATCTAAATTTTGATCAAATGCATATAGTAGGAGAGCTACTATAGAAGAAAGATAAGAAAAAAAGGCTTAGAGAAGAAAGAAATAGAGAATTTCAAGTGCTTGAAGATGCAAAGAACATTCTTGTAGAGGCACTCAGCACTAAGGTTGACACTTCTCAACCTATTTTGGCTCAGTTAGTAGAAGTGGTCCAAAAATTCAATGAAGATTTAAATAGACAAGAGAAATTGTTGCAGAGAGTAGAGAAGAAATTTGAAAATAAATTATTGGAGCAAATAGCACAAAAGATTGGAATATACCAAGTAGATCTATCTACTATTCTAAGATCATTGGAAAACTCTTGCAACAATATAACTTCTCTATTTAGTAAACTCTATGATAGCTCCATTTTCACTTAGGAAATAAAAGATAAACTCTACAAAATTGATGAAGATCTAAGGGAAAGTGTACATCAATTGTCACTTGACTCAAGCTATAGTTTTGCTCGCTATACAAAGATCAGATTTGTAACTGATATGCAGGTAGAGTTGCTAAGGGAAGAAGCCAAGATAAGGACTACACTTGTTAATATACAAGTCATGATTCTCCCAAACATGGATGCATTTTAGAAACATATTTCACATGCTAAAACTCTCATCCATGATAATAACTTCTCCATTGCTGATCACATGATAGAATTATCAGTAGAAGTTTAGATTGCATTGCATACATGCAAGGTGTTGCAAGATCACTAGGACAAGACAATGGCACTAATTCTAAAGGTACATTTTTATTTCTTGTCACATTTTGGTATTACCATATAAAATAGACCTTTGTCATTGATGTCAAAAAGGGGGAGAAGATGTAATATAAGATGTAATATACAAAGGGCGAGAAGATGTGATCTAAAGGGGAAGAAGATAAGAAATGAGATGTATATAATGTAAAGTATATTGAATATATGTGTATGGGGGAGAATCATCATATTATACACATGTATAGATATTTAGATAAACATCTTACAAAAGCAAGTTTGAAAAATCTCAAAAAAATAGAGTATGTTACCAAGTTGAAGACACCAACTAAAGACTAAGGATTGTTTGAAACTTTTTGAGAATTCAATTTTTATTGATAGGTTTTTTTGTTACTAATTCCAAAGGGAGAGCTTGTTGACATTTTAGTCAAGTTTTTTTATTAGTGACACACACTTATTTAGATGGTTAGTATCTACCAAGCTTATTGTATAGTTAACAGTGTTAACCAAGTAATTCAAGCTCTACCAAGTTCTACAGTTGCTATCGAGTATCATAAATAGTATTTATGTTGTGTCAAGTAGTTTCTACTAGCTTGGTGATTATCAGTGTAAACTGAGCTTCTTAGTGTTTGCCAAGTTTCTCAGTGCAAATTTATCAAGTTCACAGTTTCAGTGATGTGAATCTAGTGTTGACCAAGCTATGCAATGGCAACCAAGTGATTCAATTTATATCGAGCTCATAGTGATAGCATTGACTGAGTTCTGAAGTGTGAAGTAAGTGATTTAGTTTATATGTTGAGTTTCATAGTATTCACCGAGTCACTAGTGCAGACCAAGTTTAGATTAATTGGAAGTGATTAGTATGGACTAAGCTTGTATGTCTACCAAGTGCATGACAATGTTGAGCATTGACAATCAATGTCGAGTATTAGAACTTCACCGAGTTTTTCTTCAAAACCTAATTTCTTGCAATTGGGTTGACTTTTTTTATTTTGGTGAAAATTGTATTGTAGCCAACTTTGATGAATTGTATATTGGATTGGTATATATGTAATATATTGTCTCACATCCAAATATGTATGTAACAAGTAGAGAAGAGAAAAAGTGTAAAGTAAAAGGCTATAAGTAGTATAAGTAGTAGCAAAGATTTATCTATCATAGCTAGGTGATTATTACACTCAAAGGAATCTCATTTAGAAAATCATAGTTGTAGATCAAAGATTAGACATTGGTTCATCCTAATAGGTCAAACAGTTTAAATCCTTTCACAAGGCATACTTAATAGTCTTTTGTAAATCTCTTTACCAATTTCATACTTCATTGTGTAGACACCTAAAAAATCCTTTAGAAAATAAAATATTTTTATTTTCTGAAAAAGTCCCTGATGACATCATTATTTATTAATTTATTTATTTATTTTTATGCCATTAAATCCTTTATCTTAATTAAAAATATTTAATTAAGGAATCCCTCCCAAAAATGTTTAAATCTTATTTAAACATTATTTTCTTATTTACTAATTATTTAATTAATAAATTGACCAAAAATCCCAAAATAAATTATTTATTTATTTTTTGCCCAAAACTTGGCCAACTTCCTTAAGACCACTAACCTCTTCCAAAATCTTCTAATCCTTCTTTAATTTTGATTAAAGGCTAATCCCATCATTTCCTACCCCTAATCCCAACTCAAAATATTTAATTAAGACTAAATATTAATCCTCATGTTTATTAAAAATATTTTAATAAATATCTCCTCAACCCAAACCCTTGAAATAAATAAAACTTTATTTATTTCTTAAAAACCTTATTTATCCTCATCCTAGGAAGTTCTAGACTCTTCTAGAAAGTCTTCATCCTCATCCAAAGCCTAGACTCTTCTAGAAGATGCCAATCCTTATCTTTGACCGTAATCATAATCCCCCCCCTAACCTTGTCACATTCCCTAAACATGAGTTAAGACTTGCTAACCCAAGCCAAAGCCAACAAATATCTCCTCCTTCACCCACCCTCATTAAATGCCATCCACTTGCCCATCTCTAACAAGCCTAATCTAATCTTAACCCAAGCCTAATCCAAGCCTTAATCATTTGCACATTCCTAAGTCAAGGTAAGACTTTCTTAATCCAATCCAAGTCAAAATATCTCAACTCTCTCACAAATATCCCAACCATAAAACTTTATGAAGCCCACAAAGCCATAAATGACTCTTACAAGCCCATTTATTGTTCTTACAAGCCATTATGAGAGTCTTTATGAGCTTTGAGCCTCCTTTGTTGACCCCTCAACCCCTCTTGCTCTAACCAATGACCCTGTGACATGTGTCACTCCTTGATTGACTATAAAGAAGCACAATCCATGTGCTCTCCTCTCATTCAATCTAAACCTTCCACAAACTTTCTCCCATCCTTGCATCCTAGCCCTTGATCCCTCTAGCCCTTTGCCTATTTTAGGAATCCTCTCCCAAGCCATTTTAACACAATCACCCATAGTAACAAAGTAATGCCATTTTGATCATGAAGTAAAGACATAATGCCATTTTTGAGAAGCTATTTTACATCAAATCCATTCACCCAAGCCAAAATCCATCAAGAACGCCATTGAAGCCTTTGGAGAATTGAGCATACATCCTATCTAATTAGATAAAGCTACTCAACAAGAGAGCTTCTCATTGAGAGAGCCCATTAATGGCTCATATTCTCAATTGAGAGCTCATTTTAGTCTATCTTGAAGGGCATTTAATCAGGTTTTGTAGGTCCAAGGAAGCAAGAAGAAGATGAAGCAAGAGTTCTTTGCAAACATTCTAATGGGATTTAGAGTGTTTTCAGATTTTTGAAGCTTATAGGTGGACGGAGCACTTGGAATTCTTCTTCGTCTTCTTGTCTATATTCTTCTTCTATTCCATCTACTACTTCTTCTTCTTCTTCTTGTGGGATCTTGGCCAAGTTTTTTTTAAGGGAGAAAAATCATACACACCTTGTTTTAGTGCTTAAAATGAACCCCCAAATCATACTTATATCCATTAAAAAACTAAAAATTTGCAAAAAAATCTTTTAACAAACGGAACTAAATCAATCCAATCATTTGCATCCTTGCAACATCAAGGTTTTAGATGCATTCATGCAAAGTTAGGAACACTTCATTTTTGGAAACTTAAAAAGAACTTCAAGTTTCCATTTCAAAAGGTTCAAAATCAACACTAAGTGCACACAAAAATCTAAATCAAACTAAAAGCATCAATCAGGGATAAAATGAACTTCATTTGCAAATATTTTAAAGTTCTTTTAAAAGCTCATGAAAACTAAGAGTTCTAAATGGTTGCCAAAATTGTCCTAAAAGATTTGTTATTTGTTCCAAAAAAATGTCTTGTTGCAAAATCTTGAATGTTTCCTAGGTTTTTCATGCATCAAAACAATCTAGGAATATCATTTTTGGGCTTAAAACATGCAAACTAGAACACAAAATCTTAAATGAAAACCAAAGTCCAAAGAGTCATTTTTTTTGAGTCAAAAACAATCTTGAATGATCTAAATTGGAAAGAAAAGCATCCCTATTCCTTCCTCTTTGAATTTCAGTTCAAACAAACTCAATCTTGAATTATCTAAGGTTAAAACAAAGAATTTCAAAGTTCTTAAAAACAACACGCAAAATCTCAATCTTGAATGCTCGAAGGAAAGAACTTAAATGTTTAAACACTCGTCTTTGAATGCATGTTGCTAAAATCACTCTTGAGTGCCATGGATTAAAATCAAGTTTGTTTTTTTTCATTGGAATGCATGAAAAATCCAATCTTGAATGCCACAGATCAAATAATCATTATCATACATCACACTTCATCTTTTGGGGCATAAAAAGAATCCACATTTTAGAAACTTTCTATGTTATAAAAACACTTTGAGTGAGTTTGTTGTTGGACCCACCCTCTTTAATCACCCATCATTCTAACCATTGGTTGCAATATCAGCACCATATATGAGGATGGGTCTACCTAAGAGAGTGTTAAGTGGTCCATAAAAAAATCAAACTCCACTCACCTGAGTTTTTATTGGTTTTTCTAAGATAGAAAATTTATTGAATGCACATTAGTCTCGCTAACAGTTTATTTGGGCATAAAAAATTGGACAAATCTTGATGTGGAGAGCCTCCAGGCACGCGCTTGAAATCAAGCTTTACACAAATCTTTGTTTTGGGCTTAAAACAAAATCACACTCAATCTTGAATGCCTTAAAAAAAATCAATCGATACTTGACATGGAGGGCCTCTGGGTGCGTGAGTTTACTTTTTGTTGACCCTAAATCTTCTTGGTGTATTCATTCTTTGATCACTTCTCTTTTGTTGGCGCATTTCAAATTGGAATTGAACCTTTACATCTTAAATCACGTGTGTTTTCAAAAGGTCTAGATCAGAAAACTTAAAGCGTCAGTTGGAAAAGAACTCTTTCTTTTAGCCCAAGATCATCCAAGTCTTCTCTCCCCTTGTCGTCTTTCGAGGCCATCTTGGGTGCATAAGATTAGGATCCAAAATCTTGTCTTAGCTTTTAGGAGGCCTGCTTGGGGATTTCATCACCCCTTGGGATGACCTCAACTCCATCATTCTAGTGGAGTATAAAGATCAGGAGGTGAATCCAAAGACACCTCTCTTGGGATCAAAATTCTATCACTCAAGCTAAGCCTCAATGAACTTTATACCCTTGAGAAGTAAAAGAGGAGAAGTGGGTTACTGCTCCTCTCGGCTGTGTGACATATTTTTGGTTTTGTCTATGGATTTGGGCTTCACGTACCTTGTGTATATCGAGGACTCCCTAGATAAACCAAATTTCATCCTTGTAGAAAGCTTCCTAGGATGTTGGTGTGTTTGACGTGCTTGCTCCAAACTTTTGTCTGCTCATTTTTTCATAGCTTTTGAATGAATGTTTTCCAACTTTGGTCAAAATCCCAAAAAAGTAGAAATCTCCCAGCTCAAGGCATACTTAGCGTAGTCACTACCTCATAAAAAATTCATCCAAGCTCCCCCGCTGCAATCGAATCTATCTAGTTCTTTTCTTTAGAACAATCCAAAATCCAAAGTCCATCCAAATCATCCCCCTAGCTAGCTAGCAACCCAATCCAAAATCACCCAAGCCTTTAAGGAATTTTTGTTACTCTACCATAGTTTGTTATCCAATCAATCTATCCAAATCCCTCAATCTCCCCAAGGTTATCCCTTTGATAGAGCTTTGTCTAGGGTAATCTAGCCTTGTCACTTGTCATCCCTCATCACTTTAAGCTAAAGGTTGGGATCCACAAGTGGTCAATCTCATGTCATGCCCATAGGATCATTTCTCTATCCTCAAGTTGACACCAAAAGCCACCAATCCTGTACATAGAAAGCAAAACTCTCACTTTTTGACAGCATATCCTTGAAGTCTTCCATCCACAAGAAAGCCAAAAATCTCCAACCAATCCTCCTTAGGTCTGTCATGCAGCTTTGACTCTCCCTAGGAAATCTTTCATTAGCCAATCCAAAATCTATGCTTAATCGAAATCCAACCATGAGCTTTCATGTTCATCCATATGCAAGACCCCATCCCCATCCAACTCATCATCAAAACATGAAATCCCAACCCTATCATGATGAGTTGGGTTGCATTATCCTTTCTCCCACTACATCCTATTCTAATGATGATGAAAATCTTGTTGACTATGATGGGTATCTTGAGAGCCTTAGATGCCTTCCACCAACCATCCCCCAAAGTCCAAGCATTCCTCCAAATTATCTAGTCATGCCATCTCATATCCTAGCTTCTCCTCCATCACCCAATCAACCAAGCTTCCAATCTTCCACCCCCATCACACCAGCTATTCCTGTAAATCTACCACCTCCACCTCAGACACACGAGTCTCTTAGGAATCTCCTAGAGGAAATACAAGAAAAGACACCTCCAACAGTTGATAAGCCATTTCATCTAATCCAACCATGTGAAGTAGTCAGTGATTAAGTTTCCCATCTATAATATCACCTCCATCTCCCATAGCTATCATCCCCATACCATTCATCAAATTGCTTAAAATCCTTCCACTTGCCGCAAGCATTGAAATCCCACCACCTATCAAATCCCTCCAAATCCTATCCACATCACCTCCAAGCATTTCCCAAATCTCCCGTAATGACCCTTATGCATCCATGCACTTCCTTTGAAGAATCCATCCCTTCACCTCCTATCACACCATCCACTCCAATCCAATCCTATCAAGATCCAGCCCCAAAACATGTTGACATCCCCTAAAGCATAAATGAAGATATCATCATACCATGTCTTCCATCCATAGTGCAGTCACCATCCCCTCCATCTCCAAAACCTCAAGCCATACTTCCTCTACTGCAAGATATATTTTCATCCCATCAGCTAAATCAAGATTGTATCCTACCATCTCCCCTGCTCCATGCTTCCATCTTACCACCTATCCAAGCTATTACACCATCTATAATCTACCCTCTTGGTTCACTTATATCCATCCATGGTGGCCCCCTCTTAGCAGAAGAATTAAGAACAATATCTCCCTGTTGCAGTACATCTAATAAAGCACTTCTACCATTTTCTACAAGCAAAAAGTTTCCTCAGCTCATTCAAATGCTTAATCGATCGCATTATCAAGGTCAAGGTTTATGACCACAAGAGCAAGGAATCAGAAAGCCTATTATTGCACAAAAGAATCCAGGATTTCATGGTCTTGGATATGTATCCAAAAACTCACCATCTAAAAGTGTTGGTACATGCCATCCCCAAACCAAGCCTATCTCCAGGCCCACCATGCTAGCTTCCCATCACTCCTTCAAGAAATCTTATGTCATCCCCCCTCCACCATCTTTGCAACCCAAAAAAACCTACCATATCCCCCCCTTCATCCACTAAATCCATTTTAGGTCCCCATGTCCCAAAATCTACCATCCTTCATCCTCCTATCAGCCATCATAAAAATCCTATTCCCTCCATTCCTACACAAGATCAACAAAGGCACATATCAGGGCACATCATCCATTATCATCCCCCTACACGCTCTTCCATATCCTCTCCATCTCACAAAGCTTCTCCTAACCATCTTCCCAAAGCTTACCACAACAATGTGAATGCCAACTTCAAAATGCATAAAGCTAAATATCCACATCCTAGGCAATCATATGTCTATTCTAAAAGACATACTCCAAAAAGGAAAAATCCCATCAAAGAATGCAAAACAATGCAAAAGCCTATGAAAAGAAAATCAAAAACCATGTGGATCCCAAAGAAAAAATTTGAAACCCAATGCACAATGGCATCCACCATTGCTAATCCCCCATCCAATGACTCGTGTCCCCCATCTCCTAACTCCTTCTTGGGTGCCTATATCCCCAAGCGCACTTCCACAAATCCTCCATCAAGCCCACATCTACCATCTATCCCCCATATGCTCTTTTCACACTTGTCCCAACATGTGCCAATGTTGATCCTGCAAGCATCCCCATCTCATGCTCCTTTCTAGGTTTTTCATCCCTCCATCTCCTATCATCAATCCCATCTAATTTGATCTATTGCATAAATCACACATCTAGTGTACCAATAGCTAGCAACAAAATTGAACATTCCAAAAGCCAGTGATAAATCCCAAGAAAGCCAAAAATAGCTGAAGAAAGCCGAAATCATTCCAACTAAGTCCAAAGTCAAAAAGTCAAAAAAATAAAGAAAAATAAAGTGTCCACTGGTGAAAACTTGGCAATTCGAGTGCCTTGGACAAGTACCATGATGAAAACTTGGTAAACAAGCATCATGTGTAATCTAGCCATCCCCAACTTAACCTATCATCCTCATGCTTTTGGTCACATCTTGCCATCCAGCTCCATCTTCCAATTTATCCACCTATCTTTCATCCTCCAGCTTTTATGTATCACTATCCACTTATCTTTTGCAACCTCACCCCATCATCCCAGCTATCATCCATCTCCCTGGCACCTTTAGCTTTTCCATCCTAGCTTCAATCCTATCACATCCATCATAAGACCTCCTTCCACATGTCATCTTCTGACTAGGGATACTGTATTCCTTGGAGATCATATCTTGTCCATCCTCCCTTGTCATTGGTATCTCACTCTAGGCTATCCTCATGCAAATCCAATGTCATCCTCTCATTAGCCATTCACTCTAGCACCATCTATCAGCTCAGCTACCACCAACCTTAGCATTATCCCCATCCTTGGTCGCACATCTATCATCATCATTGGATGCATCCTGCCAAATCCATATCTTCCACTATCACCTCATCCTTAGCTTCTACATCTTGCACCAACTTGAGCCATCCCGCTATCTTATCATCTAGAGCTTCTGTACAGCTTGTAAATAATCTTGTATCCAATGCTTGTATCATACCTTGTATCATAGATTGTATATCCAATCTTGTCCAAAAAAACTTGTACATTTGTACCATATCTTGGTTCGTTAGCTTGTACATCCTCTTTAGCTTAGTACCATTATATCTATCTAGCTTTTGTGTCATCTCATCCTTGATCAACATCTTGCACACATCATACAACCCTTGGTTATCTATTCCAAATTCATCCTTTAGCTAGATCTCCTATCACCAAAGTGTTATTCTTCTTAGTTTAGCTTGCCAAGTGCATCACTCATCCAAATCCACCAGCTTAGGTGCTCTCCGTTCGATCCTTGCAAGATATAGCTTTCCTCATGTCTGATCTTGATCTGTTATTACCTCATCCTACCCATCTTGTTGGCAAACAGTTCTCTTTTGGATTTTTGCTTTCTTTTAATTTAGAATCTTCCCTTTTGGGTCTTGAAGTATCTTTTCCAAGCAATCTTTTGTTCCCTCCTCAAGGTTGCCATGATCTTCCATATCATGGTATGCTGTGAATGGGGCACTCTGAGCATACGGTTTTGATCAAGTCTTTCATTTGTTTCTTTTTTTCTTGTGGGTTACCTAGTGTCAGTTCTCGGCTATTTCCTCCTGGTTTCATGTGTGATGCTGGGGCAATCCTTGTGTATTTTTTTCAAGTCAGTCCGTCAGTCCTTTGGATAGTTGGTGACATGGCCTTGATGTTCTTGGTAACCTTGGCAATTAACCAATAGTCCTATACAAAATCTAGTGCTCAACTACATGGTGGTACTTCTCTTTGACATATCCCCCTTCTCAAAAAGCTTCAATGGATTCCCATCATCTCCATTATCTCCCATCCATATACAGCATCTATCTCTCCTACCCCAGCTTATGCATCAGTATCTATTTGAATCAATCTTCACTTTTACCTTTAGGGATCCACAATCCTAGTCTTAGGGATCCACCAAGCCTCATCTTTCGAGATCCACAATCCTAGTCCTAGGGATATCTGAAACCCATCTTCTACCAATCTGACTATTTGAAATCCTACTGCATCAGCTTTATAATCCCCTCATCCTTTTCCCTATCCTAGATTCCTTTTTCTAGTGCTCTGCTCCTTCATCCTCCACCTTCCCTAAAGTCTTAAGCTTGCTTCCTCTTGTGCCTCTGATTCTCCCTTTATCATTCTCCTGTAGTGAGAGTTTGAGCTAATTTAGCACCTTCTCTTTGCCAATCTGAGTCTCCTTGCTCATCCCAGATTGTTGTATTTTTCAATAAATCGTTGGGCCTCATTTTCTCTCCCCGTTGCCTTCTTGTGAGGGCATCATGCAGTCCATTCTCTCTCTTCTACTCAAGACTGGGGCAACTATGTTGCTCCATAAAGTCATCTCCATGTCGTTTATATCTGAACTTCTTTGAAATAGTTTTGTTTCAACACTATGTCAAAGAGGGGAAAAATGTAGACACCTAAAAAATCTTTTAAAAAATAAAGTATTTTTATTTTTTGAAAAAGTCCCTGATGACATCATCATTTATTAATTAATTATTTAATTAATTAATTAATTAATTTTTATGCCATTAAATCCCTTTATCTTAATTAAAAATATTTAATTAAGGAATCCCTCCCAAAAATGTTTAAATCTTATTTAAACATTATTTCCTTATTTATTAATTATTTAATTAATAAATTGACCAAAAATTCCAAAATAAATTATTTATTTATTTTTTGCCCAAAACTTGTCCAATTTCCTTAAGACCACTAACTTCTTTCAAAATCTTCTAATCCTTCTTTAATTTCGATTAAAGGCTAATCCCATCATTTCCTACCTCTAATCCCAACTCAAAATATTTAATTAAGATTAAATATTAATCCTCATGTTTATTAAAAATATTTTAATAAATATCTCCTCAACCCAAACCCTAGTTTTATTTCTTAAAAACCTTATTTATCCTCATCTTAGGAAGTTCTAGACTCTTCTAGAAAGTCTTCATCCTCATCCAAAGCCTATACTCTTCTAGAAGATGTCAATCTTTATCTTTGACCCTAATCATAATCCCCCCCCCCCCCCCCCCCCCCCAAGCTTGTCACATTCTCTAAACATGAGTTAAGACTTGCTAACCCAAGCCAAAGCCAAAAAATATCTCCTCCTTCACCCACCCTCATTAAATGCCATCCACTTGCCCATCTCTAACAAGCCTAATCTAATCTTAACCCAAGCCTAATCCAAGCCTTAATCATTCGCACATTCCTAAGTCAAGCTTAAGACTTTCTTAATCCAACCCAAGTCAAAATATCTCAACTCTCTCACAAATATCCCAACCATAAAACTTTATGAAGCCCACAAAGCCATAAATGACTCTTACAAGCCCATTTATTGCTCTTACAAGCCATTATGAGGTTCTTTATGAGCTTTGTGCCTCCTTTGTTGACCCCTCAACCCCTCTTGCTCTAACCAATGACTCTGTGACATGTGTCACTCTCTGATTGACTATAAAGAAGCACAATCCATGTGCTCTCCTCTCATTCAATCTAAACCTTCCATAAACTTTCTCCCATCCTTACATCCTAGCCCTTGATCCCTCAAGCCCTTTGCCTATTTAAGGAATCCTCTCCTAAGCCATTTTAACACAATCACCCATAGTAACAAAGTAATGCCATTTTGATCATGAAGTAAAGCCATAATGCCATTTTTGAGAAGCTATTTTACATCAAATCCATTCACCCAAGCCAAAATCCATCAAGAACACCATTGAAGTCTTTGGAGAATCGAGCATACATCCTATCTAATTAGACAAAACTACTCAACAAGAGAGCTTCTCATTGAGAGAGCCCATTAATGGCTCATATTCTCAATTGAGAGCTCATCTTAGAGTATCTTGAAGTTACATTTATTTAGTTTTGTGAATACTTTTGATTTGATATTTAGTGTTCTTTGCATTACTAATCCTTGTATACACATTGTATGTTTGTAAATCCTTTTACAAGGTGGACCTAGCAGCCCTTATTGCTCCTAACAGGGAAAATCATCAAAACTGATCATTGTAAGTCTTAACAGGCCAACTTTATACTATAGTACTAAAGCTTGTGCTTATCATCCCCAAACTATTTTTACTTTCTATTTGGAATGTTTCTAGGTCACCATATTATGTGTCAAAGTGTTATGAATATTTTAATACTTTCAGTTTTTCATGCATGCAATTAGATCACAATATTCATGAAGGATTAATTGGTAAATACGGATTAAGTTTTATTGGTTACTAATTCAGCCCTCCCCTCTTAGTAACTTAGCCTATCATATATTTCCAACACCTTCATCTATATTTTTCCTCAGTTCCTTAATACATACATTTAGAGCTTGCAAGTCATTCTTGACATTAGTGCATACTATGTCAAATAGTGATGCATCATTCTTTGTTTGTGCTTATATTAAAGCAATATTAGACATGGTTGTGAACTCTTCACCAAAGGATTTCACCAATTTTTTTACCTTTACTTATAAATCTGGATTTGTGACAATTGTGTGAATTGTCCATTGCATCCTTTCCAAAACTTCTATTAATTTTCTTTCTAATGTCTTTACAGACTTTTTCCTCTTTAGTAGCTTGCTCAAAGATATCATTAGACCTTTCTAATCATCATCATCATTGGATAATAATGGTAATAGTTGATATGGTGTTTCTAAGGTAGCTACTACAATAGGTATAGTTGCTGGTACAACATAAGATATGTTAGCTTCATGTTGAAAGACTACCTTTCTAGACTCTAGTTCTACATTTTTTAGATTGGGAAAGAATGTGGATTCTTACATCACAATCTCCCACTTCTGTTGAAGTTTAGAAGATTCCTTTATTTCTACTTTCTTTCTTTCTTGTTTTTCCTTCTCCTCTTCTTTCCTTCTCTCTTCTTCTTTTATTTATTCTTCTCTCTTTCTCTCCTCCTCCTTTTTCTCTTCTTCTTTCCTTCTTCATTCTTTCCTCTTCTCATCGTCAAATTTTTCTTTCTTTCTCCTTTCTTCTTTCTTCTTATTTTTTATTTTCTTCTTTCTTTCTTTTCTCTTCCTCTGTCTTTTCCTTCTCTGCACTTTTCTTCCTTTCTTCTTTTTCAACCTCTTCATTTTAATTGGAATGGGTAGTGATATTACCAACAATGTTAGTTCCATAAGCTATAAAATGATTCTCCTTAGCATCTATGTTAGGTGTTTACTATCCACTTTCCTGGATTTAGTACCAATAACTATATGAGGAGGTGAATAAATTTTTTGTGCCTCTTAAAATTCTTCTTCAGCATTAGTAGGAGTACTAGCCTCTACATAAACTACACTTGTTATTTCAGGCTGTGCACTCTCCCTAGTGACTTTAGGTATGGGAGTCATATATTTTACTATGGCTTCTTTAGTTTCCTTTTTTACCTCTTCATAATTGTCTCCCATAAGAAGAATTGTTCTTCTTTTATTCCTCATCATAGCTTCAATACCTTTCAAAATTCTTTATATGTCTTCCTTTGTACTAACTTCACAAAATTTATAAATCATATTTTCTCTTAATTTAGTATCTTCTATTGATCTTAGAATGGTTTTGACAATTGAGTGTCAACACAATAAAGTTATTTGTTAAGTTCATCTTGAGTTAGTAGTATATGCCAAGTATAATATGTATAAGTGTCAAGTTGTAATATGTGTAGAGCCAAAAATATAATAAGTTCCATGTCACTCAGGTGTCGAGCAAATAGATAGTGTTGAGCAAGTATATGTGCCAAGTGAACAATAGATTTTGAGAAAATTTTAGATGTTGAGCAAGATAGAATTTTAGTAAGTGTCAAGCATCAGTAATCAGCAAGTGTCGAGCAACACAGAATCAACATAAGACTTTATCCCTTCACAAACAAAGTTGTAGACTATTTTGCATGCCAACTCATGGATAGATCTCAAAACTTAGAGATAAGATCAAATTTATTTGATTCCCTATGCAATCAACATGCATCCAATTAGAAAAATGGAATGGTAAAGTGGCAAAAAAGTTGAATCTCAGTTGTAGATTTATACCTAATCCTGAGTCAAGAAATCTTTCTAAGGATATCAAAGCCCCATAATTCATGTGTACTAAATAAGGATAGAGAGATTGAATGTGAGCGAAGAATAGAGAGAAAAAGGGGTGAATTGATTCAAGGTGACTTAGCTGAGTAGGAGTATTGTAAAATCAGTTAACAGAATAGAGGATCAACATTACAACAACTTCATATCAGATTAGTGAGCATTAGATTAGACTGAACAAGGATCTAAAATCAAAAATATTAGATTGTAAGTGATTAGGTCAAGCATTCTGTTGTACTCTCTAACAATTGTATCAGCAGAATGAAATTCTATGGACTTAGGTTGGTCTAACAACCATTGATAAATCCTTTAATAGGGTGACATTCCAAGTGAATCTTTTGTAAATCCTTTACACATGTACACTTCTAACAGGGTGTAAAAGCCTTTTATAGGGAAGGCCTTTCATAAGGAAAACCATAGATCATGGTCAAACTTTGTAACCTTGACAAGTTATATTATTGTTGCAGTAGTAAGTTGAGGGTGTCATTTCCACCCTAGTTTTACTTTCTCATTTTGGAGGGTTTCTGGGTGATCAAATCTGGTGTCAAGTTTTTTTTATGCATTCTTTACTTTCATGTTATTTCAATATGTTTCATGTGTGTATTGATTTAAGCTAAAATTTTAATACTTCTAATTCACACCCCCTCTCTCCCCCCCACTCTTAGAAGTATATTTCCTACTTTTAAATTCCAACAGTTTGTAACAAAGCTAAGTTCTCATTAGAAGGAGCCTTACAACTTAGAGAAAAAAATATCTAGAGATGGAGGTCTACAAGCTTGGGAAGATTATAGAGAACTAGAAGATTGAAATACATCTCATTCTACATTCTTTGGAAGAAGCTAGGAAAGAACTAAGGAAATCCCTAAAAAGAAGAAAAGAAATAGCCATAGCTGAGAATGATACACAATACAAGTAGATTGACACCACTATTAAAGTATTTTCTAATGGAGACTCAAACAAGTTTGATGCAACAATAGAATATTTAATGGAGAAGAATAGAGCTCAAGTAGAAGAGATTAGAAATCTCAAAATTGAGCAAGAATAACAAGCCATGATGCTATGTGAAGTAACTAAATAGAAAAAGAGAGCCATTGAGGACAAATTCATGATTGAAGATGACAATAGGAACCTAGCCAATAGACTAGAGGAGAAGTCAACTAAGCTTGCTAGAATTTCCAACATGAAACTATATTCCCTAAGTCAAATTATGAATTCTCATCATGAGCTAAATGTTAAAGACATTGAGATCTCCACACTGAAGTTGTAGAATGAACAACTAAAAAATGATCTAGAGAGAGAGAGAGAGAGAGAGAGAGAGAGAGAGAGAGAGAGAGAGAGAGAGAGTCAAGAGCTTCAACAAACCAAATGAAGCCATCAAGTACTTTGAGCAACTACTGAGATCCCCTAGATCCAACAATGACACATTAGGACTAGGCTATACCAACACTAAAGAAGGAGAATCATCCAAGACTGCTGAATAAAGGAATGAAAAAGGTAAGAATTCCAAACCCACTTGTCATTTTTGTGGTAAGAAAGGACATACTACTAATGTGTGCAGGAGCAAGAATGCAAATCAGCATGACCAACCTAAAAACATGGGTTACAGTTACAAGTGCAATAAGCAAGGTCATTAGGAACATGACTATAGGAATAGAGCCATCAGGACACCAGGATTTGAAGGACACTACTACAGTTGTTAGAAGTATGGACATAGAGCCTATGTGGTCACCAAACAAACCAGAAAAGACAAAAGGTCAGGGACACCACTATAATTGGGACTATAACACTAGGAAAAGCTATCACTACTATCTAGATTATGGACACATCCATAAGAACTGCATAAGAACACATTTTAGTGATAACTACAGTAGATGGTTAAGTCAAACCACTTGTTTCAATTGCTTAAAGACTAGCCATATTAGCAAGTATTGTCCGACAAGGTCAAAGGCACTCAACTTTGAGTTTAATAAAGAAAAAGGGAAAGTAGATGTTGAACACATTAGAGGAGAGATGAATATGGAAGAGAAGAGATGGAAGGAACACATCAAGTGGAGGGATCACTTCACCTAAAAGGTCAAGTGGTCACACTTCATCCAACTAAGTGGAAGGAGGTATGTGGGACAATCATTTAGATGCTTTATCATATCCCAGCTCCAAAATAAGTTAGTACTGAAAAGAATAAATTAGCATGAATAAAGATGGAAGGTTAAACACTCAAGTTTTTATCTTACTACTAAGTGTGACAAGTTCCCTTCAAATGCTAAGTAAAATCCTAGTGTGTGCCAAGTTGACAACTAAAGCTAGTTGGAGCTAAGTGAGTAGTTGCTACCAAGCAAAAGTAATGTTAGTTGCTATTGACTAAAGAATAATTTCTAGTGGAACTAAGTAAGGGTAATTCCTATAACTATTGAGTAAAATAAAAATTGCATAAGGAGCCAAGTTTGCAGCTGTATATGCACTAAGCATTAAATGCTATGTATTGAAGGGCATAAGGTCAATTTTTTGATCATTTTCCATCGTTAAAAACATAGAGAAAAGAATAAATTTCAAGCAAGGAAGATTTATTTGCACAAATTCCAACAAAGATTTAACATCACTTCATCAATCTAAGGTATTTCTCAAGTGTTGAGCTATGCTGTTTCAAAGTTTTTTAAAACCCTAGGTTTCAAAATGGCCTCTAGCTGTAAGAATCCCTAAGATAAGGAAGCTATTGAAGTTCAACTAGTGAGTAATGAGGTTAACCAACTAGACTTTAGGTCAATTCTAGAGGTTGCATACAAGAATGACCCTACTAGCACATTATCCATAATTCCACCAAAAGTTGTGATGGTTCATCATGTGAGGAAATGTTACAATTGTAAGGTTGGAGGGATTAGTGAGATGGAGATTCACTAGGCATATGACAAAGTGTGCGAGAATGGAGTGTTAAAAGAAGAATTCAACATTGTAGGAAGAAAGGGACTAACACGTGCCCTAGATTTCCCCGCGGTCTTCAAAATAGAGTGGATAAGAATAGTTTTGAGCAGGATACATGATGGATGCTTATGGTAGGAAGGAGGGCCTATTAAATTGTCAAAGAGAATCATGCATAGGATTATAGGATATCCAACCCTAGATGGGCCAAAGACCTTGAGAAGTGACTCCAAGGAGGTTATTAAGAAGAACATAGGAGCACAGTAGAATAAGAGAGGAATGACCATTGAAACCATCAAAGATCCACTTATTGAATTTGTAGTAAGGGTCATATCATGCAAGTTTTACTAGTCAAGCTGACTAAACAGTGTACCATGCATAGTAGTTGATGTTGGGTACAAAATTGTGAAAAAAGATCATACATATGATTTAGTAGAACTTCAATTACACTAGATAATGGAAAAATTAGGAACAATAAGAAGATCCAAGAGTGCTCAATGTAAATTTGGCTCAATTTTGATATGTATATTTTTCTATGTTCAAAATGAGTTCCCTTCTTTTGGAAAAATGGGATGGAAGACCAATAGGTCTATAGCTATACAAATTAATGAGTACATAGAGCAGATGGGAGCCAATTTTGAAACCATAATGACTAGCTATTTTGAGGACTTTAAGAAGTCCATGAAAAAAAGATTGAGAATTCCAGTTTCCCTAGTAGAGAAGGACATTAATGATGTATGTTTTCTAGTTGACATTGATTATACTTATATCCAAGTAGCAGTACCAAGATTTAGATGGCTAAGGCCATTAGGATATGAAATAAACATTGATGAAGCATCAAAAACAATCATACCATTTCTATTAGAGGGAATTGACAAAGTAGCAAAACCTTTTAGCACTTATGATGTTGTTAGATCAAAAGTTGACATGGATCTAAAGAAAAAATCTATATTAAAAAAGAAAGACAAGTTGGTCAAGAAACTCAAGGCCAAATTTGGAGAGGGAACTACTGAGGATGAAGAAGATGATGAAGATGATGAAGAAGAAGATGAAAAGGGCCAAGGACCACTTGCTTTGGCACAAGGCATGAGAGAAGATGAAGAGGAAGAAGGTGTCGAGGAGGAACAAGCCAAGGAAGCACCAATTAAACTAGAGCCTAAGAAGAGGAAATCTAGCGCACAGCCTCCAACCAAGACCTACAAAGCCCATAGTTCTAGCTACAAGAACAAGCACAAGGGCTACAACACAAAAGGCCAAGGAGCAGGCCAAAGAAAAGAAGAAGGCAATAGAAAAAGAAGGTCTAGTGCAAAAGAAAAGATTAAGAAGAAAATATGTTGCACAACCAAAATCTAATGAAGAAAGGACCAAGTCATAAGACACAAGAAAATTAATAGTGGTAAGTCATGCATCCAAATTTGATTTAGAAAACATTTATGATAATGCTAAAGAAAGTGCAGACTTAACTGGCTTGAAAAATATTGATTTTGGTAAATTAAGTAGAGATGAGGAAAATACGGTTGAGGAATCAATGTATGGCATGATGGAAAAGTTCAAGAACACCCCACTTGAACTTGACAATTCAATGCCCAAAGATTTATATTCTATTATAGAGAATAAATGATACTATTAATATGGAAAAAGAAATAAGGGAATCTACCCTAGCTTGAGTAATGCTAGAGCTAACAAAGGGATAGATTATGAAGGCCAACAAGAAACATGGGAGGAAAATTTCTCATAAATATAGAGCATTAAACATTTTCCAAAACAAAATTGAAGATGTTAATAAATCCACTAAGATGTGGAAGTTGATATATGGTTTGATAACTATTAAGCAAGGAGAATGATGAGGAAGAGGAGGAGAATTAAAAAGAAGGGGAAAATCATAAAGAAAAAGGAGATAATACAGTGGAGGAGAAACAATAGAGAAAATATGAAGTGGCAATAGTTGAGGAGTAGCAAACTGAACAAAGTGTGCTAGACACACAATGGCCACCATTGAGCCCTCTACATGACACATCTACACCTATAGACACAATAACAGTAAAGTATGTTCTTGACAACTCTAGTTAGAACATCAACCCATTGGCTATAGAGGATCTTAAGAAGATCCTTGACCAATTGACATTACAAGCTCAAATGTGCAATAATTCAGTATTGGTTAGTGTAGATGAGTTGTAGAAAACTATAGCTGACTTAACTAGGGACAAGGTGAACACACAAGAACCACCTTTTGTCATTCCTATAGCTACCAGTGGACAACCTATAGTGCAAACATCAATAAACACATCTGCAAAGGTTGACTCCATAGTTAAAGTTATGATGATTGAACACAAGACTTAGACTATAGAGGAAAGAGAGCCTACAAAGGAACAAATAGGATGGATAATTTTGTCCCTATTGCACAAGTACAAGTTGCACCACCATAGATGATTGTTATTGATAAAGAAAAATTAGAAGAGGACAAGGACAGTCCAAAGGAAAAGGAGTAGGAAGCAATTCAGACATTGGTAAATCTACCAACTATTGGGACTCCTACAAAAATGCTTCAAAAGTTGAGCACTGATGTTATACCATTGCAAATCTCTGCACTAGGCTCAAGCTCCACAAAAGTTACAAGGGTACTTCACTATGGATACCCCACATTAGATGAAGAGATAGTCATTCAAAAATATGACTATGAAAACATTACACTTGAACATATAAATATCATGTAGGAGGCTTTGGAAAGTAAGAAGTAGGAGATACTAAGAAATGAATATAAACAAAAGCAAGTATTACATGAGATTAAGGACATATTCTTAGATGCCCTTAGCTTGCAATCACCTGATGAAACAAAGCCCATTTTGGAGAAACTCTCAGAAATAATGGGCCAGGTGACAAGTGACGACCATGAAACCAATGCAAAACTCATGGAATGGTTAGAAAAGAAGTTTCAAGAAAAAGTAAATAAGAAGATATCTAGTGAGAATATAGCATTATCACAAGTAGAGTTAGCTACATAGATTGAGAAGGTGAAGAAGGTAATTGAGAAATATTCTCATTGTACACAAAATTGTGTGATCCTTTAATCTTTACACAAGAAACCACCCAAAGAATAATGAGCTTGGGAAGAAATTTGAAGATATTTGGCATGCAATTGCCACAAAATCCAACTCAAAGTAAGAAGCACTTTCATACAATGCTTCACACTCAAAAGGAACTGGCTATACTGACAACAAAAGAGGCTAATACTAGAGCCAAATTAGTTCAAATACAAGCTTCCCTAACCCCCCACATGGAAATTCTCTAGAAGGAACTAGCCTATGCTGAAAATATGTTGAAGAAAGATCCTAATCTTTCAACATTAGATGGCTTAGTTCACCTTGCAGCAAAGATAGCAATACAAATTAAATCCCTAGAAGTGGCAATACAAAATTTGGATGCTGCTCTAAAAATTGTAATGGAAGTGAACATGACCTTTTTGGCTAAATACTCAGTTAGAGTATAGACCCTTTAACATAAGTGCAAAAAAGGGGGAGAAATTAAAAATAGTTGGAGAAATTGTAAAAGAACATGATAAGCCAGAAGGAGACTTAATCTACAAGGGGAGACATGTGAAAGAGAAGAGCAAACAAAGGGGAAGTAAATAGAAAAAAAGAAATAATAGGGCATATCAGCACAGATCAAATAAAGAGTATCGACATGAGGAAAATCTACTAAGAGAGATTTTGGATACAAAAAAGGCACATCAACTCAAGGGGGGATGCAAAGATTTTGAGGTATATAGTCCTTCACAAAATTTTGAACAAGTTTTGAAGTTTTGTATATATGCCAAACTAAAATTGTATTATACTTAAGGGAGATAGAATCATTATGTATAGTTAAGTGTTTTTGACACTCATGTTAAAGGGGGAGATTGTTGATCTTAGAATGGTTTTCACAATTGAGTGTCAACACACTTAAGTTATTTGTTAAGTTCATGTCAAGTTAGTAGTATATGCTAAGTATAATATGTATAAGTGTCGAGTTACAATATGTGTGAAGCCCAAAATATAATAAGTGATGAGTCACTTAGGTGCCAAAAAAATAGATAGTGTCGATTGAGTATATGTGCTAAGTAAACAATAGATGCTGAGCAAAGTTCAGATGCCAAGCAAGATAGAATTTTAGTAAGTGTCAAGCATTAGTAATCGACAACTGCTGAGTAACATAGAATCAACACAAGAGTTTGTGCCTTCACAAACAAAGTTGTAAACTATTTTGCATGCTAACTCATTGATAGATCTCAAAACTTAGAGATAAGATTGAATCCCTAGACAATCAACATGCAACCAATCAGAAAAAATGGAATGATAAAGAGGCAAAAAGGTCGAATCTTAGTCATAGATTCATACCTAATATAAAGTCACAAAATCTTTATAAGGATATTGAAGCCCCATAATTTTTGTGTGATGAATAAGGATAGAGATATTGAATGTGAGTGAATAATAGAGAGAAAAAGGGGTGAATTGATTCAAGGTGACTTAGTAGAGTAGGAGTATTGCAAAATTAATTAGCAAAACAAAGGATCAGCATTACAACAACTTCATATCAGATCAATGAGGATTAGATTGGACAAAACAAGGATCTAAAATCAGCAATATCAGATTGTAAGTGATCATGTCAACCATTCTACTATACTCTCTAACAATTGTATTAGCAAAATGAAATCCTATGGACTTAGGTTGGTTAAACAACCATTAATAAATCCTTTAATAGGGCGACATTCCAAGTGAACATTTTGTAAATCCTTTAGATAGGTACAGTTCTAACAGGGTGTAAAAGCCTTTAATAGAGTAGGCCTTTCATAAGGCAGACCATGGATCATGGTCAAACTTTGTAACCTTGACAAGTTACATTATTGCTACAATAGTAAGTTGTGGGTGTCATCCCCACTCCAGTTTTACCTTCTCATTTTGGAGGGTTTCTAGGTGATCAAATCTAGTGTCAAGTGTTTTTCATGCATGCTTTTACTTTCATGTTATTTTATTATGTTTCATGCATGCTTTTACTTTCATTTTATTTCAATATGTTTCATGCATATATTGATTTAAGTTAAAAGTTTTAAAGGTTAAAGTTTAGTACTTGTGATTCACGTGCCCCCCTTCTTCCTCAGAAGTGTACTTCCTACTTGTAAATTCCAACATCTTCCTCTACCACTCTTCTCTTCCTATTTAGTAATCTATTGTACAAATATTTGGGAATCTTATTTTGGATGCTATCAAATCTCTTATTCCTCAAAATCATGTTTCTTACTATAGTATTCTCTAGTTGTAGATTATCCATGTTACTATACAGGCTATAATACTTATTCATTTGAGAAAAGTTGTCATTAATTATGATTAGAATATTTAGATTCTCAACTTTAGGCTTCTAGGATTTCTTACCAATTGGTGTCCTTCCTTCTCCAACTACCAGTTCCACTAGTTTTTCTTCAGTCTCTTCATCAAATTCCTCAAAATCATTGATTTGTAGTGCCTTTCTTCTATTTTTGGGTCCTTTAGAGGTTTTCTTGACCCTTTTCTTTGAGGATGGTGTTGGTTCTTCCTTAACCTTCACTAATATTTATGATTTCCTTTATGTAATAAATACATCAACTTCTAGTTTCCTCTTATTCTGACAATGTTCTACTCTGATGGGTTGGACTTGCACAACTGATGCATGAGGTGCAGTAGGTATTTATGAAATAGGCCCTACTACTATCACTTCCACCAATGTAACGTCAATGGAAATAGGTGTAGCTACCAATACCTTAGTTTTCCCACTGGCTTTCATCTCTAATTCTATACCTTTGATCTCATTGAATTCTTCTCTTGTCATGCCAGATTAGTTGAGAATGGATTCAATCTTCTTTTCCACATTATTTTTTATCTCTTTACTATAAAGTTCAAAATTAACTTCCCTCATTTTCTCTTTAAAGGTACCCCATATTGGACATTCAGTGTCCCTTTCTGGCTTTAGTATAATTTTTGTGTATCCTTCAATGAGTTCTTCACTCATTTCATATGCCATGGGTTCAATAAAATTCACCCTAGGTTCTACTCCTGCTTACAAGTAGTGTCAGTTTCTATCATAAAACATATATCATTCTTGTATTTCTCCACCATAGAGGGAGGGATTCTATATCTTTGCTTCATCTCATATTGGAATCTTTTCATCATTCTATCAATATCTTTGTCTCTGGCATTCTCTAGGCTAGCCCTGTAGCACTGTGTAACCATCTTCATTGAACACTCATTACTATCCCAACTTGTCATACTAGGAAATTGCTTGGTAGCATAGAAAAATAAGTCTTTCAATAGATATTTGAATCTAAAAGCTACATTCTTAGAATTTTTTATCTTTACAATGTTGTCCAATAA
This sequence comes from Cupressus sempervirens, assembly GCA_028749045.1. Taxonomy (NCBI): domain Eukaryota; kingdom Viridiplantae; phylum Streptophyta; class Pinopsida; order Cupressales; family Cupressaceae; genus Cupressus; species Cupressus sempervirens. The sequence goes on from CM053793.1 coordinate 240,955,649, forward strand.
CTACACTATGACAATCTCACACATATTTACTTTCTTCTTCTCAACTACCATAACATAGGTTGCATGCAAAAATCCTATTGGCACTAAGTTTACTCTAGAACCATGATTGATTTTATTTTTAGAAATGCTTTAGAATAAGTGAGAGGGGGGGGGGGTGTGAATCAGTTATTCAAAGTTCAAATATCCTAATAAAAAAATTTCCACCAAGTATAGTGAGCCCATTAAACTAATCATGCATCCAAGCTAAACATTCTTCTTAGCAAGTTACTAATAAATAAACATGCAAGAGCAATACATAAAAATCAACACATAACACAATGATTTACATGGAAACCCAATTGGGAAAAACCACTAGTAACATGCTACTCAATTATCACTCTTTTAAAGTGATGCCTTGTGAAAGGCCTACCTTGTTAAAGGCTACAACAGATTGTTAAATGTGACCTGGTTAAAGGACTCTAGAACATTCACTTGGAATGTCACCCTATTAAAGGATTTACAAGATGTTAAACCAACCTAAGTCCATAGGATTTTACCCTAACTGATACAATTTATAGAGAGTAAAAATTAGGGCTTTTTATTTGATACAACTCACAACATAACTTGCAAATTTTAGATCTCAATTCAACTCACAAATTTGTCTGGCTTTCAGTCTCTACAACTTTGATAGCTTGTTCTCCTTTCAAGCTTTATCCCCTTGAGTCTCCATGCTCGTTGTGCCAATGCAATTATCTCTATGGTCACCTATTGAAGCAGAGTCTCTATACTCTATTCCTCCCTCTTGATTCCTTCTTCTTAACACCACAACCAACCACACTTGCTTCTTGATCTATAACTCCTTAAATAGAAGTCTAGAATACTTTTCCCACTCTAATATTTCAATTCTTAATTTTTGTTTGAATGGATTAGGTAAGATTCAATGAATCTACCCTTAATCTTGTTTCTTCTAGAAACATCATGAAAAATCCACCTGTATTCACCTAAAAATGGTTAATCTAAAATTTTGTGCCATTAGCTTATCATCCTTATCCTCCATCTAGTTCACAAACTTTAAGGTAACAAACTTGTCAGCTTAGATCTGGTGAATTTTTGACTTTTCAAATAATGCAGTAGCTCCACACTATTGAATTATTGATGCTTGGCACATACTGTGTTACTTGGCACCTACTATATTTTACTAATGGTTAGTACCTATTGTGGATTCACTCGGCATCAACTAAATTTTACTGATGCTTGGCACCTATTACCTACTCGATACTTGAACTTTCTTGGCACCTTCTATTTCACTTGGCACACACTAGATTTTGCATTTTCTTGGAACTTACTAATAATTTTCTTGGCATGAACTAGCTTTCTTGACACCCACTAATGAATTTAGTCAAGCTTTGCAGATAGCTTTGTTACAACTTATTCTTCTAAAGTTTCAAAGTGTATCCAGCCTCTGTATCTTCAAGTGTATCATCAATACATCATTTTATCATTTTCTTAACTGATCCGTGTACTACATTTAATACCATAACTCAACCTTTCCCTTAGGTTCTTTTGTTACATCTTATTGATTAAATCCTCTTCATCAATCAACTAAGTGATAGTACTTGGATCTTATAAGCAATTGTCATCGCAACAAATAGTAGGTTTTACATTAGTGACAAAACAATGATTGAAAACATTCTTTATCAAAATTCTCCTTTGCAATAATCTCCCTTCTTCAATAATGATCTTTTCAAGCAGATTTCAACATTTATATCCTACAATATTTCTCAACACTCAAACTCCAATATCTTGGATTAGGTCAACTCTCATGTTCCTTTCATCAAACCTAGTTTTCAAGTTTGTCTCAATAGTCTTTCTTATATTCCTATCATTCACTAGATTATAGCCTTCATTGTTTAAACCTATGACCTTATGGATTAGGTCATTTTCAATTATGATAGGCACATCACCTACCCAAAACATTTCATCATGAACTCGACTTAGGATATTCCTACTCCACTCATGATTATTGAATTCCATGAAAATCTTATACTAATCAAATTCAATTCATTTAGATATGCATACTCATATTTTAGGGTTATGTCATTGTTACACATAACTCCTAAATCTTTGCAGATTTCTTCATCTCCAAAATTGTCAAATTTATAATGAATGTAGCTTCTAACATCTTCTACATGAAGTACATTTGGTGGGATTTGAGAAAATGCTTCTAACATCTTCTTCAACTTGCTATGTTTTCTTTGGTTCAGAAATTTTCTCAGACAAATCAACTAGTTCAACTCCTTTGGATAGGTTTGACTTGATCTTACTTTGATTAGTTTCTTTAGGCTTAGGGGTTTCAACAACTCAATCTAGTTCTTTTCCACCTTTAGGTTTCTTAGTTGATTTCTCAATAAGATATCCAAGACTTGTCTTATCATAAGAGGGTCTATAATAAAATATCTTCTTAAGGGATTCTTCAATTTTTCCTTTTAACTACTCCATATTCATAGGGATCTTACTCAAGTTGTTAAGCCTCTTCTAAGAAACTATGTTTTGATACCAATTTTTAGAAATAGATAGTATGGGGAGGGGGGTGGGGGGGTGAATCAGTATTCTACAAACCTTTTCCCACAACTGAATATTGTTAATTGCTTTATAACTTGCATATGAAAGTAAACAAACAATGTTGAATAGTAAATATAACTATACACCAAGATAACTCATAACACCATTATTTGTTAACTAGGGAAACTTTGGCCAAGAGAAAACTCATAAGAAGAGCCCACTACCCTAACATGCAATATACAATTAAGTTTCTTCATAAGAATAGATATACATACAATATTGTCTTATTGTTTTATCTCACACTTTCTCTGATCATACATTAGATTTTGTATCACATAAGGCTCACATATCATTTAAGCTTTCTTCAATATAGTTTGCATCACATGCTTCCTTCCTTCACATTATCTGCACAAGATATGATCTTTACTTATATCTCACAAATTATCAAAACTATTCATCAATCAGCCTTAATGCTTTCACATGCTTGACCAAATATAAAATAACTTTGGGTAAACATCTAGGATTTTGGCCCAACATGATTAAGTAATTTTTTTTTTAATCAAAATAATTCCTTGAGTTGTACACTTATATTAATTGACATGCTCTATTCTACTCTATTAAATACCTAAACCAATAAATCAATTGTAACTTGCATCAAATTATTCGTATAGGTTTGTGCACTAAATTTTTTTATCATGACATTGTCAACTAAAGATCCTCCACTACATGTGAGCTAACTCAAAGGTTGTCATCCATACATGTCATATTTGTCTTTGTACTACTGCAAACTATCTACACTTAGAAAATTTTCTAACTCTGACAACATCATGAAATACCAAAAGTATATGTTTCCATAAAAGAAAACACTCGTACATCTACCTAGCCATATTTCTAACACATGTATTTTTCATATTATTTTTTATCATGCATGGACATTATATGATGGAAATTCAACACCTTTTTAAGAATTATGACATGGAATCTCTATGTTGGTTATTTATGTTGGATATGGCATATACAGGGTGTATGATGTTATGATTTTGATTATATGTACTTATATACATGTGTTGATGTTATCCTTTGATGTTATGCACTTATGTGATATGATGTGATGTTTATATTTTTCTATCTGTTATATGCATTATTATATTTTATAAAATTTATTATGGATTATCTATTGTATGCATTGTTTCTAAATGATATATGATGGTTTCTAGATGTTTATATAAATGTATTTGTTTTGACCATGTATGGAGGTATCTTATCCTATATGGATGAGTCAAAAGTGATTTACTTTTATGAATGAATATCTACATGTACAACACTAAATGAAGTACTAAATTTGGGTTTAAATGTATACATGGATATGGAAGTAATATGATATGATCTATATGATTGTTAAATGATCCTTAAAAATGATAAATATTTAACTAAATGCAAACAAAATGAATTATAATAAAGATGTATAGTAAAATGATAAATGGATATGAACAATGTTAAATAGAAAATGAACCTTCTAATCATGAAATACTATATGAAATGTAATTTTTAATTTTAATTTTTTATATCTAATAGCTTCAATCAGAATAATAACAACCTTGTCTCACCCTAAAAATACCTAATGGAAGAATTAGAAGACTTAGAAGGATGAACTCATAATATATAAAAGGAACCTCATATACAAATGACACAAATATGTATGGGATGCAAAAGTGAATGAATACATAAATGATACAATAAATTTAATAAGCTCCATTACTTTTGTAGCATCTTGATCTAAGGTAGCATGATTTTTGTATCATCCTTGAGCTCTTTATTGTTGTAAGAGAACATGAGCATCATGGTATAATTAAACTAGGATGACCAGAGCATTTATCACATGGATTTTAATATTGCAAGCTTCGCAATCATCAAGGTATAATTAAACCAAGATGTCTTGAGTTTTACTTGCATGATCAATAGACAAGGAACATTTTCTAATCCATCTATGAATAGATATTTGAAGTCAAGGTATGTGTGGCATGTCACAATCCAAGTAATACTAATACAAACTAAGTTATCACCATGTAATACTTATTTACATATATGAAGGCACTTATGCATAGACACCTAAAAATAAATGTCCAATCAAATTCACTAGAAAATATCCCACAAATGGCAATAAAAAAAAAACCATGTTCCACCCTGGCTATTCTAGTCACATGGTATATAGGAGTGATTAACTCATACCAATGAGACATCCTCTAATAACATCAGAATGTGATAACAATGAAATCAATTTGATGAATGCAATGTACTCTAATATTCAACCAAAAACTGTCACTAGATATATAAATCTCTTACCAAAGATCTTGTTATGGGTATTATGTGACTTATTACATTTTTGGATAATTTGAATTTTTGATGTAGGTAATAGTTTGATCAATATACCCCAAGTTATGAGTCAACATTTGATTTCATTGCGGAAGTGTAGTTTGATCATTATTTGTTGTCCAAAGATTGTTAAGACATAATCATTTTTGTCCTCTTTTGAGTCATGACTCATCAAAGATCTAGTTCTAGAACTAGGTTGAGGGTATGCCTTCAGTTAGGTATTGGACTAACTTATATGGATGAAGACTCCAATCACTAAACTATGATGGAGCTTTATTATGGATATATACAAGGTAGAGTATATAGTTAGCCAATTTATTATGGATATGTACAAACTAGGAAATGCATGGAAATAAATTTTATTATGGATATATACAATGAGATGATGAATTCAAAATAATCCTAATAAATAGAAGAGCCAATTAATCAATTTTTTTGTTTTTTTTGTATTTTTCACATTTTTTCAAATTTTCACCCCTTGCACTAGGATTTTTAGATAGATAAATTCTTAAGGTGAATTTTTTTAATAGGTTCATCCAAGAGCTCACCCTCATTAGTTGATATCTGATATGGCCTATATTTGTATATAGCAGTTTCACATAGGGACCTTGTTGATTTGCTTCAAAGTTTCCTTGCTTTTCTCTATCTACTTGATTTTTTTTTCTCTCTCTTAGGAATAGGTCACCCACTTGAAATTCTTTTTATTTCACCTTGTTTTTATACTAATGGGATATTTTTTGTTGATAAGACTTCAAATGGTCAAAGGCTTTCTATCTTCTCTCATTGAACAATTCCAATTCTTGAAATCGTAATACTTAGTACTTTTCATCTAGAATAAGATCTCTTAATGTTACTTTGAGAGAGGTTAATTCAAACTCAAGAGGAAGTATATATTCTAAATAAAAAATGAGGGAATATGGAATGGCTCTAATAGGAACGAAAACAAATGTATAGTAGGCCCACAATGTTGGACTAAGTTGGACATGTCAGTCATAGCCAACATCATTGACAAACTCTTTAAGAATATTTACAATGGTTTTATTAGGCATCTCACATTGACCATTACCCTATGGATGATAAATGGTAGAGAAATGATGGGTGATATGGAACTTCTCACATAGTTCTTGAATATCCTTATTTTGAAATTGTTTACCATGATATATGATTATGAATATTGGAATACCATATCGAAAAATTATATAGTTAAGGATAAACATGGAGATTTTCTTTCATGTATTAGTTATGAGTGCAATTTCCTCAACCCATTTTGTAAAAAATCTAGTTATATCATTTATGTATCTATGGCCATTAAAAGAAGATGGATGAATTTCTCCTATGAGGTTGAATCCTCGCTAATCGAATGGAAATTTTTTTTTGAATAAATGGATTTCATGAGTAGGTGCATGAATTAGATTCCCATTTATTTGTCACTTTTTGCACTTTCTAGCATATTGAAAGGAATCAGACTCCATTTTCTTCCAATAATAACCCATACACATGAGCTTCTTAGCAAAAGAAGGACTGCTCAAGTGTGATCCTCTTATACTTCTTGTAAAGTAGTTTGAAACTCATCATGTTCAAGAAAATGTAAGAGATGTAATGCCCTACCTGGAGATCCTTGGAACAAGGATTCAAATCAAGCCAAGATAAATTTTTTTTACAAGTATGCACGCACATGACAACATCACACAGGGATCACAAAGATTGCAATGAAAGATTTCACCACAATCCTAGAAACCAAAGAATCTCTAAATGCCACTAACAAACTGACACACACAAACAGAGGCCAACAATGACCACACACATGATTAGGGCTTGAAGAAATGACCACTCGTCAACAAAACACCAAGCTATGGTAAAATGCAGAATCTTGAAATTTGGCTAAGTTTGAAATCCTAAAGCCTTGAAAATTGGCTAAATATAGATTTCTAATGCCCTAAAATTTCCTAGAATCTTTATCTTATCTTGGAGAGGTCCGAAACCAATCTCAAAATATTTTTCACATATATTAAAATATATCTTAAGTATAAGGAATTATTAAATATATGTCAACTTATACTTAAACGATATATTTTAAACCCCCTAGAAAGACTATTTTGAACTAGAAAGGTGCAAAATCCAAAAGGGTCTTCAAAACCAACTTTCAAAACTTCCTTGGCCAAGCCTAACTACCGCTTGTTTCTCATGCAATAAAGTGCATTGGTCTCAAGTTTCATGCGATACCTTGCATCACTTCATGCGAGGAAGTGCATGGCTCCGCACGAAGATTCGTAGCACATCATATGAGGACTTACATTCTCACACGAGGAAATGCATTCTCATGTGAATAAATACATTCTCACATGGGGAATTAGATTCTCATGTGAGGAACTACCTTTCCACATGATAAAACACATTAGTGCGACAAAAGAACAAGACTAAAAAGCATAAAAAACATGAAAACCTCCATACAGGGGAGTATAAGATCCATGTAAATCGATGAATGAACACTCGAGTGCACAAACATCAAGAAGAAGAACATCTATCCATCTAAACCAAAGTAGTATAGAACATATTGAATGCAACATCACAGTGGATAGAAATAACATTGCAATGTACAGAAATAACATCACAATGAATAAAACAACTAAGTATGCAGTTCCTCCCAACCATCAATAGCATCATAATACCATCATGGATCCTAGCCATCCCCTATGCATAACATCCCAAGCCACTAATCAAATTGTTAGTACTATCATAATAGGGACATCACTACTAAACATGCTACAATATCAGCATAAGGAAATCTAACATGCTAGTAGTAAAGCATAAGATAATCCTACAAGTAGATAACATCACCTATGACATGGTAAACATCAATAAGCAATAGATATACCAATAGAGCAATTCACATCCTCTAATCATATGCTCAACATCATAATATGGGAATGCATTAAATAAACTAAGATCATCTAAACATGATATCCAAGCATTCCAATGAAAGCATAAATAACAAGAAAGCATACTTCGAAACCTGAAGTATCAAGTGAAAACATCTAGCAACAATCACACTAGGACAAGACAATCTCTGTACACCAGTCCCTAGAAGTGGTGAAGGTAGCTATGCCTCCCAACTACATGGCACCTGTAGGTCCACACCCATCATGTTGATAGAGATAATGATCCAACCACAAACACACAAAACAAAATCCATGGCTAACACTCATGCCAGACAATATGATGGCTATAACCTAGAACCTAAGACAATGCAAGGAGTATAGGTCCTATTTAGACACTCAATAGGCTACTAAGTAGGGGCTTACATCATGGAGAGTTTCTTGGAATCAACAAGCCCAAGCTCAAATCACATGTGGAAACTCTCACAAGGTACTGCCCTCTTAAGGTACTCCCTTGGAATCATCACATGAATTTTTATTATCTTAAGTTTTATTACCATTCACACATTTTCTTTAGTTATCACTTAATCAAAGCTCCTCTCTGCCATACTTGTAGCATCATGATTGTTGGGCTACAAGATAGAAGCCCCCTCCATATGCTACCCTACCCTACCCATGCTCATCCTATGATAAGTGCCTAAGGGCATGTATATTCCCAACCCAACCCCAATGATCATAACTTCTAGAAGTACCACAGAAGATCGGGCCTTGCAAGTCACTTGAAAAATGTACGTGCACTTACTCGTGTGTGGCGCACCACCATCATGAAGATAATAACATAAGGACAAGATGAGAACACAATGCAAAAGATCACTCAACCAAAAACAACTCAGGAGGACAGATTCTACACAAATCCCAAGAACTAATAAAACCATACATTATAAAATCACTCAACCGGCCTCAATCTGAGAGTATGGATTCTACACAAATCCCAATGATGCAACAAGACTAAACATCATGAACTCACTCAATCAACCTCAATCCAAGAGTATGGATTCTACATGAACCCTAGTGTCTATGAAACAATAACAAGGGTCTAAAGAAACCAAAACAACAGGTATAAAATCACTCAACCGAACACAATGTTAGGAGTATGAATGTGACATGCATCCCAATACAAACATAAAAGTGTAATAAAATTTTGATCAACATCCAATGGATGATCTAAGTCCATGACCCAACTCATGCCAAGAAAACTTGAGAAAATAGGAGAACACGCAAAATGAGGAAAAAACTCCAAATTTTGGAAAAACTTCAAAATTAAAACCCATCTGACCTTTGGGTGCAAAGACCCCAAAAATCTAAAAATAATCAAGTTCAAACATCATATGCAAAAATGGCCAGCATAACAATGCAAAACCCCTAACCCTGATCTCGAAAAAGAAGGAAATGTTCTTACCCACCCAACCAGGTAGAACTAGCATATAGAAATAGAGGGAAACACTAGTTCTCAGCCTCCAAAAAAATGGCTACAAAATATAAAAGCTAAAACAGAGTAGAGACAATAAAACAGGAGAGCCCTACCTCGTAGCCAAAAGGGCAAAATAGGAAACTAAACCAGAAAATAAAAAGCTCGCAGAAGTGGCTGAGAATTGCGGCAATCCAAAGGCTCCTCGAGTTGGATCCAACAAGCTCAACCTTGTGACGATCCCACACCCATAGCTCCCACAACAAACAAAACAATAAATCATCATGGAGAGGATTTTGGACTTTACTCTCAAATTTTCTAATTCAAAAGTGAGAAGTGAAGAATTAAATTCCTTTTTGGATACTTATTCACCTTTCGAGTGAATAATCAATTAGGGCAATTAACCAGCCAATCTAGTTCAACCTCGAATTGACCCAAACAAAAATAGGCTATTCCTATAAATAGGAATTCATCTATGGAAAATTTTCCAAAAATTAAAAGCCCAAAAACCCAAAAACACATAAATTTCCTTAACAACTTCTGTGACAATGTGAAACTCTAAATGCACAGACACACTTACTGGTCTAATCACATAATGCAAATGAGTTCAAATTTACTAATCTCTGAAAAGTTTAATTTAAACAATTAAAATAAGGATACGTCGAGCATACAGGGACAACATTAGTAAAATATGAATAGCTAAATCACTAACTCCATGTGCCACTGCTAGGGATATAAATCCTGCACACTAAACAAAATGATCAAGTGCAATTGTATATAATAACATAGCTAAACCAATAAATGTATTAAATCACCTAATTTAACCATTTATTCAATTATATCAAAATACTCTATTTACATCACTCACATTCACATATAGCATAACAACGCAAGAATGAAGTAAATAACCATAGCATTAAATCCACCACATAACATAATCAGGGATATGTCCAAATACTAGATAACCAAATATCATCATAAATCACATTGTTATCTCAAAATGGCATGAACATGCAATATGATCAACTGAACAACATAGTAGTCTAACATCCATGATACTAAAATCAAGGTATAACATCTGACCCTCAGGTCATCTCAAATGTAAAACATAACATGAGTAACAAAATATCTCTCAAATCACAATATAACAAGGTAAATATCCACAACACATAACCAATGAATCCAACATGGACAATCCATTTCTAACTATTAAGCATTTAATAATGGTTGTTTAAAGAACAACATAAAGGCACTTAAAAAACATAAGCTCTAATGCACAATGAAACTAAAAGGTTTTTAAAGCAAGGGTTCAAGAGTCATTTACCATAAAACAAATACATATCTTTCAATTCCTTTCAAGAATAACATTTCATTTACTCATCTTTTAAACCATCGAATTACATTAACAACTTTAAAACTAACAAGGACACACTAGCATGTTCTCCATGATATTATCCCTTATATGTACTACCAGAGGTTTGAGATGAACATGGTAGAATGACAACACACAACTGGGCAGCAGTTAAAACACATTCAGAATAGTCATCATGAACCAAAACAAAAATCCCAAATGGGGAATTGTCAATTCCAACAATAAATCACAAAAGAGGTCATTTCAAAAATATTTCAAGCGTGACAATAGCCACAAAAGAGAGCGATAGAGAAAATTTGATGACTACTCCAAGAGAGGAAAATACTGAAAACCAATGCTAGCCCAACAACATGAGGAAAGTACCTCCAACCAAATAAAATAAGGCATCAATCAAATCACATTACAAGTGATGACTGAGGACAATCACACAAAGGGATAAATCACTACATAATGCTAAGGAATACATCATCCTAGCAATGTTAGAGAACACACTCACACACATCAAGCAATATACCATTAGTAACCTCATGCATGTGTTGACAAAAATAATTTCCATGCAATGCAACATTTAAATATTCATCAATTTAATACAATTTTCCATAAGCTTAAGAAGTAATTGAACTGGGGACTTAAGTCATTAACCCAAGGGATCTAATACAACACTTACTTAATTGCAATGGTTCGAAATAAACACTCATTTCTCAACAAAAGAAACCATTTCATTACTATAATGATAAAACACAAAATCACAAATAAGATTCATTTATTTACTTACAATTAGGAGAAAATAGGGAAATAATGCACCTTTCTCCACAAGGAGAAACAAAAGAGGCACTCAAAGCCAGCACATGGACACCAATTAGTGGTTCCATCCAAAAAAGGTCATACACGCAACCAACCAAAAAAAGGCACATCGATACCATCTACAGAACCAAGAAGACTCATTTCCTTCTCCTCACACTAATCTAGTTGCATCTACTAGACAAGCAAGTCCATCACAAGTAGACACTGAAGCAATAGTAGATCACAAGCTCTTCACAAAGACACTCAAACCCAACCAACACATCAGCAACCAAATGGCCAACATAAATGCAAAGATCTCAATGTTTGAACATGGGCTTTGATACCAGATATAAATCTAATTCACCTCTATGATTTAGACCACTCATGGTCACAATCATGATCCAACACAACAAAAAATCAACAAGGTTGCATCCATCAGGATGACTTACAAAGGTCAAATGGGAGAGGCACTACAAAGAGAGTACCATCAAAACCTCATTGATATAGGTTGTCAACAACTAATGTGTAATGGGATGTTTGGAAAAGAAAGTTTCACTTTCATCTTCAAGATAGGTTACATGGTAAGGTATCATCTTTCAAATTGGTATATAGTTTTCCATAAATTAGGGAATCTTGAGGCACAGGATATAACCTATAATTCTAGAATCAGGATCATCATACGAAGGATAAGGCAAGGGTTCTACTAAGAACTCAAAATGAGCTTGTGTGTTTTCCATATCAGGTAATAAATCAATTGAAGCCATGACATCTACAACTTTGTTATCCTGTCATTGAATCTTCTCAAATGTGATCATTATGAAATACTTTTTGAAGTCATCCACCAATTTCTTATATGGTAATAACTTGTCATCTTTATTTTGATACTCATCATTAACTTGAATAATGATCAACTAATACTCTCTATAAACATTCAAATCTGTAAGGCCCCTTCCCTAGTACCCTATTATAAATCTTTATAACACAAATATGATTAGAGCTAGGAAGAGTAAGGATATGAGATGTCATGTTTTTGTCTCATGTATAGAATGCGAATTATATATTGTTACCATACACCTTATGATATAATGACAGTAGGAAGGTTTTGGGATCTAAGTATTTCATGATTGGCATTTTCCTTATCAATAATGAATCTGAGATCTTATTGAGACTGACATACATACATACATACATACATACATACATACATACATACATACATACATACATATATATATATATATGTATGTATGTATGTATGTATGTATGTATGTATGTATGTATGTATGTATGTTATTGTTGTGCTAAATATACTATTTAGAATTACATTAGGTTGATAACCTAAGACCTTATGGAGTAAAGGATCGAGATGTCATAACTGAGAAACTCTGTCGATGGGTTCATGGTATTTTATGATCTATTAGGATAATTGATTGAGGTGATCCTTGTGGAAAGGTGAATCAACACCCACTCTTCTAAATACTACTAATAATTATAGATAGAAAACATTATCAATTTGGATAAGGGCCTACTCGATAGAACTTGGTATGATGTATATATAATAAGCTAATTGTTTTGCAAGTAGTATTAGGTGAATATGTTATGTCGAATGATAATTAAGATGAGGATATAATATATCAACTAATGAGATATAATGGATTTATCAAATGAGTGAAACTATGCAGACATGATTATGCAAGCATCCTAATTACCTTACATAAGTTATTTAAAAGACATATGCCTTATGATGTGTTATCTTATAATGATATCAGGATATTGTTAGAAATATCACCATGCTTAATTGGATAAAAGATACTAGTTGGGGTGTTTACAATTGGGTGGATTTTACTTACAATATGATCTATGACGTAATTCATATGGTTGATAATTTAATAGCTATGAACTCAATATTTCATCACTATGATAGAAATGGAATATGATGTGATTCAGAATATAAAATTGATTGTGTTAGGGAAAGATTAATGTTCATATGCAGATTTTGATATCTTAATGTTTTGAATGCTTTTATATGAAAATGATTAGAAAAGGAAAGTTAGTTATGAAAATTTGAATATGTTAATTTATGTGAATTATGCAATATTAAAATTGTCATGCACCTATATACATGTATTTTTATGTGATTTTCATTGGACTATTGATGTTCAAGTTTAGTATACAGGAAATTAAACCATGGAAATTAATCAAGGAAACAAGGTCCAAACTTATGTGGACATAGTTTAGCCAAGGCAAATCCTTAAAAAAATCAAAAGCCTCATTGTAATGTGTTTCATTTGTAAATGTAAGTTTGCATGTGTAGTAAATTTAAATTCGTAAACACATTAGGGACATGTCATGGTGATGTGTAATGTGTTTTAATGTGTCACTTGACATTTGTAAATTGTTTATGTGTTGATGACATGTCACCTAGGGGTTTTCTCATGGTAGCACTTAACCTAAAACTAATTTCCTTTCAAAAGATTAAGAAAATCCACTTGGAGAAGTGATAGGATGGGTTATCATCAAGTGAAATTTGAATTCAAACTTGACAAGGATTTTAGAGGGTCAATATATGGTCCCAAAGTGTCATTTTTTTGAAAATGAGCCACCCATATGTTAGCATTGTTAGGAATAAGGTGTCTCAACCTTGGATAATTCCTATTATTATTATTTGTTTTGTAAATGTATTTTTTGAAAATAATTTAATTAAGTGTGAGTGTGCATTTCTAGTTGGCATGTTGATATGTCACTCCACTTGTATGTGTCAACATCTTGAACTATGTGTAAGGATATCATGGCTGAAATAGTTATGATAGATTCCTATGACATGTAAGAGCTATTTTTGGAAGATATGATGATGGGTGAAGACATGAAGACATGTGGTAATTGATCATTGAGTACCATACACTCAAGTCTCCATTTAGCATGCAGGGTTTTGGGCATCACCCCAAAAAAATTTGGGCAGCGCCTATCAAGCCGACCAAAGAGACATTAATTTATTATCTAATATTAAAGTGAAATTACAAAAAAATTGTTTTAGATTTTTAAAAATATTAATACATTAATGTTATATAGCAATCTGATTAGCTAGATAGCCATTTCAAAAAAAAATTGTGTTCCTACTTTTCTAGAGAATGGTAAAACCCTCATACAAATGTTCTTTGGAAGTTTTCCTAAAATGGAAATCACATGATTTGAGAATTATTAGTGTTTGAAAAGTGTATTGTTGGTATGATATTTTGCTACTAGATTTGTGTTTTTTGTCCTAAAAGAAGTTGCATTACAAGTGTGTTGTAACCTTTGTGTTGAAGATAATACATTATGCAAGTTTTGGAGGGGTGGGGTTGTTTTACTAAAAGGTTTTTCCCCACTAGCATATCTTTGTTTTTATATATTTTCTTTCTGTATTTAGTTTTTGTATTCATGGTTGACTACAATATTATTGTTTACTTAATAATGAATTTGAAATTCTAAGGATTTAATAGGAATTTTCACAATACTTTCTATAAGGGATTAGTGTAGGAAGTTGTTTATAGGAATTTACACAATACTTTTCGTAAGGGACTAGTGTAAGAAGTTGTTTCCACACCTAAGTTTCCTTACAAGCATAACATGTTAGTGGCCTAAATTTGATCATTTTAGTGCTTAGCTAGCTTAGGGAACCCCTTAAACAATGCATGCTTCCACCAATTCAAAAATTGACTTGTCCCATGAGTTCATCCCTTTTAGTGTAAATAATTAATTATTATTACACTTTACTTAAGTTTACTTAGGTTAAATGAATTATTTTACTATTTATCATATAGACACCTAGAAGTATGCATAGTTAGATGAGTTGTCTTATTGACAACACAAGAGTTTGCATAATCATCTAAGTTGTCATGTAGACAACACAGTTCTTTGCACTCTAATTAAGCACATGGTATCTACAACATCTCTTTATGAGACACACCTCGGTATTCTTATCCTCTCATCATTGCACTAACTTTTGTGCTCAATGGAGAATAATCCACTCTTGGTGGACATGTGCTTTTATTACTTTGTTAACTCTTAGTTAGTCTAGAGGCCTTTATATATAGGAACTTCTAGTGTGTATGTACACATATGATATTCTCATTATTCTTATTCTAATCATCCATTATTGGTCCATATTGTGCTAGTGCTTGAGCTTCTTGATCTTGGTATTATTTTTCCCTAAGCAAAATTATTACATGGTATCAAAGCATGTAATAAAGGAATCCATCTTGATATACCAAGCCTGAGGAGCCTACTTGATATGCCAAGATGGATTCCTTTCTTCTCTTAGTAGGATTCACCAGGTGTCATTCAAATTTGAATGTATACATTCTTTAGAGGGATGACTCACACTTGATGCTCATGCTTTATGTAGATGACTTGATCATTACAAGAAGTACTTCATCCATCATTTCCATTTTCAAGACTTCTCTACAAGAAAAATTTTCTATGATATACTTGGGTTTACTTCATTATTTTCTTGGTGTTGAGATCGAACAGTCTTCAGCTGGGATTACACTTTCACAACTCAAGTATGCTCTTGATCTACTTGCTCAATTTTGCATGAGTAATTGTAAGCCTACTCCTAGTCCCTTTCCTTTAGGTGTTAAGTTAGAGGCCAAGTGTTCCACTCCACTTGTTGATGCTACATTGTATAAAAAATTGGTTGGGAATCTCATCTAATTGACACATACACACCCTGTCATAGCTTTTTTAGTTTGCATGGTTTCTCACTTCATTAAAGAACCATATGAGCTTCATTGGAAGGCTACCAAATGTGTCTTGTACTACATACATGGTACACATACACATGGGATATACTATGTAGTAGGTACTGGACTTGAGTTGGTTGGATATACAGACTCAGACTATGCAAGAGATCTTGATTCTCACAAGTCTACTTTAGGTTACATGTTTCACCTTGGTTCCAACCCAATTTTTTGGCAGAGTAAGAAGCAAAATACTATTGCTCTTTCTTTGACTAAGGCTGAGTATCAAGTAGTTTTTACTGTAGCTACAAAAGCTATTTGGTTACAACATATTATAAAGGAGTTTTGATTTGACATACCTAAACCCATAGTCATTCATTTTACTAATCAGAGTGCTATTGAGATCTCAAAACATCTAGTTCAACATCTATAGACAAAACATATTAATATTCATATGCACTACATCAGAAAGCTAATACATGAGCAGGTCATTGTATTGTAGTATTGTCCTCCAGTAGAGAAAGTTATAGATATCTTCACCAATACCTTTGTTGAGGACAAGTATATCCATTTGCACGATCTCTTGGGGGTGCACAATGTTTTACAAAGGGTAGTCCCTTGACTTCTCTCTTCTTTCTTATGGTAGGGATCCTTTCCTCAAATGAGGTATTCTTCTCTCTCATCTTCTTTATTTTACTTATCTCTCTCTCTTTTTTTTTTTCTTTTTTCTTTTTTTTTGGGGGTGGGGGGAGGTTTTCCCTCTTTCTCCATTTTCAAAGAGATTGCATTGCATTGTAGAGCATTGAATTTGTACATGGGTACCTAACATGGCCTCATAGTTGGAAACCATCATGAATTTCTATCATAACTTTTGTGAGCTTAAGTGCATCCCCTAAGTTGCACTTAAATGGGGGTATTAGTGTAAATAATTAATTATTATTACACTTTACTTAATTTTACTTAGGATAAATGCATTATTTTATTATTTATCATATAGACACCTAGAAGTATGCATAGTTAGATGAGTTGTCTTGTTGACAACAAAGAAGTTTGCATAATTATTTGAGTTTTCATGTAGACAACATAGTTGTTTGCACTCTAATTAAGCACAAGGTGTCTACAACATCTCTTTATGACATATACCTTGGGTATCTACAACATATTTTTATGAGATATGCGTCGGTATTCTTATCCTCTCATCATCACACTAACTTTTGTGCTTAATGGAGGATAATCCCCTCTTGGTGGACATGTCCTTAGTTGTGAGGCTTATCACTTTGCTAACTCCTAGTTAGTCTAGAGGCCTTTATATATAGGAACTTCTAGTGTGTATGTACACATATGATATTCTCATTATTATTATTCTGATCATCCATTATTGGTCCATATTGTGCTAGTGTTTGAGCTTCTTGATTTTGGTGTTATTTTTCCCTAAGGAAAACTCTTACAATCCCCATCTATCCACTTATTCAAAGGTAGCAAAATGGGTAGGGACAAAGTTGTAAGAGATAGTGGCCTGATTTTTTTGCCAAAAAGAGATAGTGGGAGAGTCTTTTTAGTGGACTTGGACAAACTAGTGGGGTGTTCACCCACTTTGTAAGTTTAGAGACAATTAGGATTTGGAAAGATGAAGGGCTAAGGAGAAGGAAGATCTGCAACAACTTTCATTTTTCCTTTAGCTTGGACCAAGGTTGGTGCCCATGTTGTAACCCTCATTTCACTTTCTCAATGATGTTGTTCTTATTCATTTTGTGTTAAAATTCATGTAATGTGTTTATGTTGAGATTTTTGGCATGTGCCATTGTTTGTGATGGATTTCTCTTGCAAATTTTTCGCTGTTTTTGTGTGTATGTGTTACCCCCACTTTTTTCTTTCTCAATGTGCAAAGTTTCTACCCAAGTATCCTTTTGCAACTTGAAGCTAAAGTGAAACCTAATTTACTTCAAGTTTGAGTTCAACTTTACTTTTTCCTTTCATCCCAACAAAGTGTTCTCCCCATTGACCTAGGTTCATTTTCTTGAAGTTGAAGTTGAAGTGGAAGTTGATTCAAACTTCAACTTTAAGGTTTTCTAATGTGTGCTTGTTTTCTTGTAGAATGTACATCAACAGATTATAAAATCATTTTTATAAGCCAAAGGAATGGGTCCCACCTTAAAGCGATATCGAAGATGCAAAAGGCAATAATCATGGTAATTATGAGAAATCATGCTGAAGTATAGTTGCTTTATGGAAAAAGGTGGCATGCAAATTTTGAGACATTATGAAAGGCTGAGCTACACATGGATTTGATAGATATTAAATATAAATTTCCTTGCAAGTCTTGTCAAAGTACATGTGGCATATTTGTAATAAATTTTTCCACCCACTCATAATTGTTCTTGGATTTTTGAGTAATCACTCCCTATAATTACCCCCTTGTCCTGTACGAGTGCTCATTTAACCATTTTGAGCTCTCGATGCTGACTAGTAAGCAAGCAAAGTGGAATCCTAAACTCTAACAAAAACTATAAGTGCATTATCTCCCACTCTATCATTTCTATGCATGGTTTTCATTTGAAGTGTTCTTGGTTTAGTTCTATAAATTTGTATCTTTTAAATTGAACGATGATTCTTTTTGGTCCCAAAACTCCTAAGCCTAAGAAACCTTTCCTCTTGAGCTCTCTACCTAAAATTTGGGATACTTTCTAGGTAAAAAAAAACTAGGGGATGTAATTGAGTGGGTGAGGAATGTCCAGTCTAGTCCCATATATCAAAAATTAGCCAATAGTGGTTTGTTGGAAGCTGATGCCTTTCCATTCGCTATAGAATGCCCAAAATTGGTTGTTGATTGTGTGAATCACTATGACCCTAACACCACATGTATAAAGAAAGCTTCAAGCAAGGTATTGGTAAGGATAAGTAGGACAAGTGTTAGCTTGGCTTCTAGAATCCCTCATAAAGAACCTTATGAACCATGGACCTTTCAGGAATCTGAGCACCTATATTGTGACAAAAAGAAGAATTATGACTCCATTGTGGCTCAAAATTAGCTTTTGAGGCTAGGTGAAGGAATATTTCATTAAGGAAATAGTAGACATTGTGTTACTTTTGAATAGGGTCAAGGGAAATGAACATTCCTTTCATTGGGAGAGTTGGATGTATCTTTTCATCCAAAAGATTATTGAAGGTGAAAAATTCATTGTTTAGGTAGACTTAATAGTTGAAAATTTACATAGAGGCCTCATAGCAATAAGTAGTTTCAGCTCATTCTTTTTGTACTATTTTCTCATCTATATTTTAGCAACATCTAAAGAATGGGACGGACTTCCACATATGCCCTGGATTGAAGAGATGAATATCTACCAATACTACAAAGACCTTTAGGCAACTGAATCTTGTAAGGAATTCATGAGGGTTAATGATGCCTTTTTTTGGAGGTTAGTTTTTGAACTTCAACAACATGAAAATTGTAGGTTGTTAAAAGAATCCATGTAGTCTATCAAAATTTATGGCTATTTCTATATTCAATTTCCAAAATTTACATATCTCAGATCTGGGGGGTTTTTGGTGAACCACTTAAGTTGCCATGTTACTATTTAGATGGTATTATTTTATTAGAGATATATGTAGCTCATTTCTATATTTGAATCCTCTCAGAGTAAAAAGAAATCAGTCTCATTCTTGTTCCCTATTGAAATTGGTCACTATAGGAGTTCAAACTACAAATAGGCCATGTTAGCACAACCTACATTATCACGTTGATGCCTCAAACCATATACTCCTAGAAAAGAGTTTGACTGTGCAAGGTTTGCTAGGGATAATTTTAGACATGCATATTCAGTAATCCATGTTCCTCATTTGGAAGATTATTGGGAAAATTGTCTTGATGTATTTGAAGTCACAAAGAGATTATGGTCTAGGTTGAAAATCAATTAGATTAATATTTTTAAAGTGAATCTCAACACACACACGATAACTGAAGATGAAGTTGAGGATGTGATTGACCCATTCTATGTTGAACAGATTGAATGCATACCCATCCGTGAGCTCAACTGGACTAGGAGGGAAGAAGATGACCTATTGTTCCATACTTTAGAGGTGTTGAAAAGAACTAAGAAATGGTTGAAATCAAAAAGTGTTGAATCAACCACTCCTAAAGCCCCAGAGAAATACTCAAGAACTAAATACAAAAAGGTGCAGCCCAAACCTATAGCCATCTCTAACCTTGATGTTACTAACCCTATTGCAAGTTCTCCTAATGTTAAAGTTGAAGTAACTCCCAAGCCACTTCAACTTCAAGTTCTTGAAGAGGTCCCAAAGTTCAGAAGGGTAACTCCTTCCAGCACAAAGAAGGAAACATCGAGCAAGGAAAAGGAGACAATCATGATCAACCTAGATCCTACCGAAGTGAAGGTGAGTTCGGAGTAGTCCCTCATTTCCCTCATGGCTAATAACTCCCCAGAAGCTCAAAAGTCTCCTAAAAACACTAGTGTTGAATTTGACACCTTGGCCTTAGCAAAAGTCTCCCTTATGGCAGGTAAATAACCTACTACTCCCAAGTGGTTGGAAAATTCTGTTGAGAAGAAAAGGAGTTTAATACCATTGTCCATGCCTATTGATGACCTGGTCAGAAAATGGCTAAGAAACCCTTCAAAAAACTAAAAGGGCCAAAACTAAGTCAAGGTTAAACTTTGATAAAAACTTAGGACACTGGACAATTGAAATAGCCATGCTATCAGAAGGTAGTTTGCATGGAAACCTCACTCCTCAAGACTATCAAGTATCAAGGATGACCTTGGGAAGGGGAGTCTTGCTATTGATATGAAAAATTTTAAGGTTTCAAATAGGAAGATTGTAGATAGAGTTTGGAAAGATTCTCAGGACAAGTAGGAAATGAAAGAGCCAATGAAAAGTATGGTACAATATATCAATGCCATCTTGCATCCATAACCCAAACCTCTAAATGAGATGTCAACAATGGTAGATGCATCCTCTTTAGCCAATAAAAAAATTCTTGATAATCTACAGAAGTGAAAAGCTATTGTAAAAAAATCTGAAAATTGGTTGCAATTCATCCTTAAGGAAACTAAGAATCAAATGAGACTTCTAGACTAAGCTTCGAAGGAAACTAGTGTCATTGTTAAAAAGGTGGAATCAAACAATGAAGGTTTTGAAAAAGAAAGAAATAACTAGGTGAAGGTGGTGCTCTAGATTGAGGAAATTCAATGGTTTGGTTTGCAAAAGTTTTAAGCTAAATGCTCTGTGGCTAGCCTTGATGATAAAACCTTACATGTGATTAAGGATTGCATTGAATGGAGAAATGAGGTGCTAGCCAGGTAGTCACTGAAATCAAAGAAATATTGAATGGTCTCAAGCTCATGGATGAAATCATTTAGGGTGATCTGAATTGGTTTAGTAAGTATTGTGCAAGAAAGGAAAGTCACTCTATTGCCCCTATGGAAGAACTGATAAGTGAAGTCCAAAAGAAGTTCCAAGAGGTTGGAGACAAGAAGACACCATGCAAATAGGATTTCTCTAACATTTCTCATACCGAGGCAATGCTGATAATCAATTTGAAGCATTTGGAGATGCATGGAGAGAAGATAATAGAACTAAAGAGCAAAAATGAAATCTAGAAATAGAGGATTGCATGTATTAGCTTACCTCACCAATCAGTTATCTTTGCATTTTCAACTGTATATGAGATATGGAAAGCCACAAGGATTGCAACTAGTGCAGACAATTCCTCTTGATGTGTCACATGCTCAATGGGCAACTATTTTTCTTTCTCTTGTTTATTTCTTGATGCTTTTTAGTTAACACAGTTGTGTTAACATATAGATAATTTACTCATGGTAGGGTAATTTTGGATGACTATCTAGCCCTATGCCCTATATATATATATATATATATAATGATATTTGATAGGGTTAATCTCTCTATAGACTAGAACAAAAATACTTTTTTTTTGATATTCTACACTTTAAAATTTTGAAATAGAATATTTTGAATTAGCAGAAAATGAATTCAAGTTTTATAATTTTATATACTAAAACTTCTTGAGGCAAATACTACTATTTACTTTGTGGTAATATGAATTCTTGAGAGTGTGTGTTATATTTAGAAGTTAAGTTATAATTGTTGTACATTCTAGAATCATCTGTTTTGAATCTTGAAAGTTGTGGGAGGTTAAATATGTATTGTTTAGCATTGATATTTTGTCTTAAACATTCAATCATGTATATGATATTGATTGTTAAGATCAAGTGGTTTTTCAGCATTAGCATTTATCTTGTGTTTATGAGATGATTTTGAGTTTTTAAGTATTTTTGGTAAGATACTTCTTGGAAAGATTTTCCCTCAATAGAGGAAGAATGTTTATCTTTTCATAAAGGTTAGCTACACCTTGATTAATATTGAGTAAATCTCTAAAGCAGAGAATTCCTTATCAATAAATGGGAATTCAATTTGTTGGTTTGTAATTTTTTTCCCTTGTTCAAAATTGTTAAAGATCTTGAGGAAAACTATTCACTAATTGTTTTATGGTGACTCCGCTAGAGAACTTGGAAGATAGAGTTGTCCTATTTAAATTCCTACAAGTTCTCATGGTATTGTGAAATGGTGCTTCCTAATCATAATCAGTTACCTATTCTACAACCTAACCTAGGGTTTCAAGATACATAAGAAGATATTGTCTCTGACCTTAACACTTGTGCCTGGGTTAACTAAAGAAGTAACCAACAATACCTCCAAGTATAATTAGTATTAGAAAGAGAAGAAAAAATAGCCAAGAGGATTAGAGGTTTTCCAATTGTTCAAGAAGAAGCTGTGGTAGAAAGAGTTGTTCATGCAAATCACTGATTAGGTCAAGTTGAGATTTCACCCTAGCTACAAAAATATTTACATGAATTGATAGATTTTAAGGCCTGGTAGATGAAGACTTTGAAGATTTATCTAAAATTGATTTCAAACCTAATCTTTCCTTGAAAAGAAATAAAGCTAAAACTACTAGCAGACCATCATCACCTCCTAAAGGCAGGAGCCCTGTTACTTCTTTGCAATCCCTAATCATCCCTAGGACTTTAATCCCTCTACTATCACAATCCTTCCTATTAGCTATAGATTACTAGTAATGGCTCTCAATAAACCCTGGGGCACTGTGATAGGACCTCTTCAACTTGTAGGAAATTTAGGTAGGCTATCTAAAGGAGAACAAGAAATCATGCCTAGGTTTAGTGGAGATGAGAAGAAATCATCCACAGAACATTTCAATGCTTTTAACACAGCATGTGACATCTTGGCTGTAGTAATGGAAGATGTTGCTATAAGACTATTTATTCAAACCTTGATAGACTCAGTAGAAGATTTGTTTCATCACTTACCAAATACACCCATTACTTCTTGGGATACCATGAAAACTACTTTTGAAGCCAAATTTAAAGCAAATGAGGATGCAAATTCTTTGCTTATGTAGTTGAGTCAGCTGAAGAAAGAGGTACATGTACCCATGTAGGAGTTTTTAGCCTGATTCAATAAAGCATTGCATCAAATACCTATGGCCAGCATACCAAATGGTGAAAATCAAAAAGGTTTCTTTTGAAACACAATGCCTTTGAATATTGCTTTCCCAATCCCTTGCTATAGAGTTAGAGGATGATCTCATTATATCAGGAAAATGGAACAAAGAGGCTCAAATATTGAATTCTCAAGCCTCTACATCATCTTTAAATGATGCACTTGTCTAGAAGTTGGTTAATGATCTTATAGTGGTAAAGAAGAAACTTCCCAAAGCCTCTTTTCCCTATCAAAATATCCCAAGAAAGTAACCAAATCATAACACTACTTCTCAAGGGAAATAGTTCACTTTACCCCCTAGCCAACAAAGATTATAGATTAAGCCTCCTCCCAACAAGAATAACATGTGTTTCTTTCACCTTACTAATGATCATGAAGGGACCACATGTCCTAAGAATATAAGACACCAGAAGCTTGAAATTGAAAGGGCAATAGTAGTGAACATAGTAATAGAGGAACCACCTTTTGAAGGACTTGGTGACTCTATAAATTTCTACCTTGAGTATGAATCTAACTCTGATAGAGGTAGTGAAATTATTTTAACTTTGGAAGAAGCTTCATGTTCAGTACTCACAAGAGGACAAAGGATGGAGAAAGCTGATTTTTAGCCCAAAAATGCTATGAGTTCAGCTCAAGAAAAGGATTCTAAAGGAAGAGAGGAAGGCAAGGCTAAGTCACCATAGTCATAACTTCATATTCCTTATATTATAAAAAGGTCTGATCCTAACTCTACATTTGATATAGTTGAATTTTGTAAAACATCTAGAATTCAAATATCTCCTACTGAGTATTTGAGAATGAATCCTAATGAACTCAATAAGCTTATTGAATATGTCCATCAACCTTCATTTGATGTATTTGCTAAACAAACTAATAAAATCTCTTACAATGAAGAAACTAAAACCCCAAAGCCTGATCATCACAAAGACTTGGTCCAACCTAATAAAATTAGTCCAGAATCACTCTATGAGGAAAAACCAAACCTATTTTATGTATCCCTCTACCTCCATGGTTTTAAGTTAAGAAATTTTATTATAGACTTTGGTGCTTCAGATAAAATAATGCTAGCTATAGTAGAAAATGCCCTTGACCTTTCCCTAACTAAAACCTTTGGAAAATGTTATTCAATGGACTCTAAATAGGTATCCCTAGTAGGTCAGATCAAAGATGCTCAAGTTTCTTTAGAAGCTTTCCTGAAAAGAGAATAAAGCTCACCATCTTAGTAGCTAATATCCATACTAGTAATGACATGCTCCTGAGCCAAACTTTTTGTTGAGATTTGGGAGGAGAAGTCAAAATGGATTGGTCTCAAGCCATTATGCCTATAGGGAAGGAAAAAGTAACTCTACTCCCTGAAGCTAAGTCTAAATACACAATTTTCCCATCTGATGATCCAAAGTCTTAAATCCTTTATCAAGAAACTAATTTTGCTAATTACTTGATTATGCCTGAGAATGAAGAAATAGGTATCTAGTTAGAGGTGATGGATTTTCCTTGGATATTGGAAATTGATGGAAGTTGTTGCTCAAGTGGGTCTTGAGCTGGTGTTTTGTTGGTATCTCCCATAGGTCAAATTTTTCCCTCTTCTTTCAAATTGGCTTTTAAAAATACAAATAATACAGTGAAGTATGAAGCTTTGCTTCTAGGATTAGAAGAGGCTATAAAGAAACATGTCAAGTTGCTAAAGGCTAAAGGTGATGTATAGTTGATAGTGGAGTATGTTAGAAATCTATTTTCTATGAAAAAAAAAAGATTGAAGCATTACAGGAATTGAGTATGGGATGAAATTGAAGGTTTTGAGACCTTTTCAATAGAATCAATTCCCAGGGAGCTGAATTCTAGAGCAGATTCCTTGGCAGTATCAACTTCACTATTGATCACTCACCCTAATTTTGCAATTGATAAGTATTCAATAGAGATCATTCATAGACTGAGCATCCCGGACAATAATAATTCTTGGAAAGTATTTAAGGATGATGCACATATCAATGTTTTTTTGAAAAGTATGGAAATTTTTTCTACCAATTATTTTGAGGGCTCTAAGTCAGAATGTAGAAAGTTATGTCTTGATCTAGTAGATGGGAAAATAGAGGATATAATACAATTGAAGGGAAAAGTGATACCTAAAGGTCTAATTGAACTTGAAGAATTCTTTGATAGGTTAGATGTTTTCTTAGCTCAAAGCTCCATTCCCTAGGAAGTGGAGAGTGGTGAATATGAGAAAGTCAACCTAGGTGATAATCATAACCCTAAGATGATAAACACAATAAGTTGCTATGAAACCAAAGAAAAAGAAACATTCACTAAATTGCTGATAGAGTATATTGATGTTTTTGCCTAGTCATATGAAGATTTGAAGACATTCAGGGAAGTACAATTCAAACATCATCTTACCCTGAAGCCAAATGTTGCTCCTTTTAGGTAGAAGTTGAGGACCTATAACCCAAAGGTTTCAGATGCAGTTTTCAAGAAGATTGATAAAATGCTTAAGGCTCATATAATATTCCCCATACATCACTCCACACGGGTGGCAAACATAGTACCCATGAAAAAGAGGAAGGGAGAAATAAGAATCTATGTAGACTTTAGAAACCTGAATCACGCTAGTCTAAAAGATAATTTTTCCCTGACCATTATGGATCAGATCCTTCAAATAGTTGCAAGCTCAAAAATGATGTCATTCCTTGATGGTTTTTTAGGCTATAATCAAATAGAAATTGTTGAAGAAGATTAACACAAAACTACATTCATGACCCCTTGGGGAACCTTTGCTTATAAGCGAATGCCTTTCGGTTTGATATATGTAGGTGCAACTTTACAATGTGCTATGAGCTCAACTTTTGGACACCTTTTAGAAAAATGCATAATAGTTTATCTTGATGATATGACTATATTTTCAAGGAGATGGAAGAAAAATTTGAAGGATTTAAGGAAAGTTATTAAAAAATGTAAAGAACATGGCATCTCATTGAACCGCAAGAAGTCAATCTTTTCCATAATAGAAGGATAACTATTGGGACAAACAGTTTCTAGGGAAGGGATCAAAATTGACCTAGAAAGAGTAAAAGCTATTTAGCAACTTTGCCTGCCAGTTAACCATAATGGTGTAAGGTCTTTCTTTTCCCAAATCAACTTTCTTAGAAAATTTGTACCTAATTTTGCTGAAACCATACAACCCATGGCAAAGCTTTTAAGTGAAAGGAAAAATTTCAAATGGGATAACCCAGCAATCAAGGCATTTGAAGAAGTAAAGAAAGCCATTACAAAGGAACCTACTCTTTTTCATCCAAATTTAAAGGACATCATAATGCATTGCTATGAAATTGATCATACTATGTTAGGTATACTACTTTAGAAAAGTGAGAAAGATGGAGAAGTACCCATTTCCTTTATGAGTGTTCCCCTTAAAAAATATGAATTGCATTATTCCCTAGCTAAGAAGTAAGCATTTTCTATTATAAAGGCTATAAAAAAATTTTGGTACTACATTTTGCATTCACATTCTATAGTGTATGTGTCATCTACAATGGTTAAAAGTATTCTTACATAGCAAGATGTAGTAGTAAACAACAAAGCAACCTAGGTGTCAAAAGTACACAAATTTTACCTAGATATCAAACCAACCAAACTGGTTCATGGTCAAGGTCTTTGCAAACTTATATCAAAAAACAAAGAGGAAGACACTTACCCTAATTTCTTATTAGTGGGCTTGAAGAATGAGTGGTGCTTAGATATAGCATATTTTCTAACTTATGGGGAATGTACTGATCATGTAAAAGGAAAAGGTAGAAGAAGTCTTCAACTCAGAGTAGCTATCTTTGTGATTGTTGATAATATCTTTATAAAAGAGGTCTGGATTGCATGTTCCTGAGATGTGTTGATATCAATCAATAGGAGAAGTTACTTAGAACTTTCCACAATGAAGCCTATGGTAGACATTTCTCATCCATGGTGATAGCCTTTAAGATACTAAGGAGTGGGTATTATTGGCCAGGTATGTTTAAATCTGCTTATAGATGGGTTAGTAATTGTGATAAATGTAAATTATTTATAGGTAAACCACAATTAGCTACATTACATTTGAAACCAATCATCATAGAAGAGCCCTTCCAGCAATGGGGACTTGACTTCATTTACCCAATTAATTCCAACTCAAGTACTGGTCATACCCATATTCCCACTACCATTGACTACTTCACCAAATGGGTTGAAGTGATTCTTGTGAAATCTACAACATCTGAGGTGGTTTGTAAATTCTTAATAGAAAACATTCTAAAACTCTTTGGAATGCCTAGAAAAATAGTGACTAATAATGCTCAAAAAATTGCATCCCAAGAAATTCAGTTATTCTATTATGATCATGGTATTCAATTATCACATGCTTCTGATTACTTTCCTCAAGGTAATGGGCAAGTCAAGTCAAATAATAAGAATTTGATAAATATCATGAAAAATTTAGTTGATGAAAAGGGTAGAGATTGACATAAACATCTATATGAAGCAGTATGGGCAGACAAGACTTCTCCTAAAAGAACTATTGGTATGACTCCATTTGAGCTAGTATATGGAGTTGAAGCATAGTTATCTTTGCATTTGGAACTTGCTACTCTAAATCTAAAAAAGACAATTGAAGATTGAGTCTTCTCTACTTCTATTGAAAAATGGGTACTATACCTCCAAAAGATTGAAGAGGAAAGAAGAGAGATAGTGAATCACATCACCAATCATCAAGCTAGAGTAAAAAAGATTTTTGATTGGAGAGTTAGACCTTAGAAGCTCATAAAAGGGGATCAGGTGTTATTGTGGGACAAGAGAAGAGAACCAAATGGAGCCCATGCAAAGTTCAAAAGCCTTTGGAAAGGACCTTTTGTTATATTAGCCGAGTTGGGTTCCAATGCATTCAAGCTTAAATATCTTAATAGTGATGATCTACCCCTATCATCTAATGGACAGGATCTTAAACTTTTCAACTTCTAGGTCTACGTTTTGCCCTCATTGCAAATATTCATTTTTCCCTGCTTTGTCTAGTTGTGTTGTTCTTTCTCTCCCTATTTTCTGCATCTTTAGTTTAGGTCTATTCTTTTTGATCTATGAAACCAAAGATTCTAAATCCACCTATGATCCTTTCCAATTTCATTCCCCAGTCAGAGCCAATTATTACCCCCACTTTTTTCTTTCTCAATGTGCAAAGTTTTCACCCAAGTGTCTTTTTGCAACTTGAAGCTCAAGTTGAAACCCGATTTACTTCAAGTTTGAATTCAACTTCACTTTTTCCTTTCATCCCAACAAAGTGTTCTCCCTATCGAGCTAGGTTTGTTTTCTTGAAGTTGAAGTTGAAGCAGAAGTTGATTCAAACTTCAACTTCAACTTTGAATTTGAGGTTTTCTAACATGTGCTTATTTTCTTGTAGAATTTACATCAATAGATTATAAAATCATTTTTATAAGCCAAACAAATGAGTCCCACCTTAAAGTGATATTGAAGATGCAAAAGGCCATAGTCATGTTAATTATGAGAAATCATTCTAAAGTATCGTTACTTTATGGAAAAAGGTGGTTGGTGGATTTTGTGACATCATGAAAGATTGAGCTACACATAGATTTGATAGATATTAACTACAAATTTCCCTGAAAGTCTTATCAATGTACATGTGGCATGTTTGTAATAAATTTTTCTACTCGCTCATATCTATTCTTGGATTTTCAAGTAATCACTCCCTATAATTACCCCCTTGTCTTGTACGAGTGCTCATTTAACCATTTTGAGCTCTCAACGCCAACTGGTAAGCAAGAAAAGTGGAAGCCTAAACTCTACCAAAAACTATAAGTGCATTATCTCTCGCTTAATCATTTCTATGCCTGGTTTTGTGAGGCCTCGCCCTCAACCCATCGTAGCATAGTGATACATTACTCTTATTTTGTTATCCGCGACTCAAGATGTTGAGACATTATCTGATGCTTAGAACATATTTTATTATTTCATGTTGAGTGATGTTATTTCCAGATATATTTGATGATTGTCATTTAATGTTCATGTATATGTATGTTGATGGAATCAGTAAAATGTGGGATTAACACATTGAGTTGGAATCTTTATGATTAAGGATATAAGTAGGATGCAAGAAAACCCTAATTTATGTATGTTTCAAATTATGTAAATTTCTGATACGTATATATGTACATGTGATTTTTGGGACTACTGATGTGTGCAATGAGTGTGCAAATATTTAGCCAAGAAACCCTACGAAGGAACAAAACTGATCTCCATGTGCTAAAATTTGGAAACCCTATTGTTCGTAATTATGCTCTTTTAGTGTCACTTGACACTCGTAAAATGTTTACTTGCTTAATTTGCTAGTTAGAGTTGTTAGATGGACCTATTTTATTCCTAGATTTTATTTTGTCTCTTAACCTCTTTCCTAAGGCTTTTAACATGTTTTTATTCTAACCTAAGGGTATGGGTATGGGTTAGGGGTCTTTTCCAACCCCTAAGCCCCTAGCTTTCACTTTTGAGGGCACTCAAAAAGTCCCTTTTTGCCTTTGTGCGAAAATTGCAAGTGATTGTCATGAGTTGTCTTACCCCACCTCCTCTTAGGGTTTAACCATGGTGTAGGTTGAGTTAGGAGTTTCTAGTGTGGCTAGTGGGTGGAAATAGTTATTGCTCCTTTTGGGTGGTTGAGTTGGAGGCTTATTTAGAGGCCTTCCTTGGTCTAGTGGTGGGGGTTACCCAATCTCTACATTTAGAGAAGATTTCTTGAAGCTTGAAGGAAGGAGGGATACTCTACTCAAATTTGTTCATTGCCATTACCTCTTTGAGAAGGTAAGAAACTCCCATCTCCCTTATTTAGTTTTTATGTTTTGTTTCATGTTCTTGTTACCTTGTTGTTTTACTGTTGTATGGTTGTGGGTATGTTGGGAAGATTTGTAAACCTTGTTATTTTGGTTGTTTTCCTTTCTTGTTTATGTTTGCAATTTTGAGTTTCCTTGCATGGGTGTTTTGGTATTACTCACCCTAGGAGAGGGCAGAAGTGACCAATTTTGGGAGAGGTCTATTTAGTTGGACTCCAACCTATGTAGAGTCTCTTCTTAGGATGAGAAGAGGGATAAAGGGTAGGGTGTTATGGGCCCCTACCCATCAGCACAAACCTGGTATGAGTATGGCAAGTTAAAATGGAAGAACGAAAGTTCTTGGATATTGGCCCCGATTGGGCATCTGAATTGGTGTTGTGCTTGACTTCTCCAGTTGGAAGAATCCACCTCTCCCTAGTCTTGATTCACTGTGAATCTTATTGTGTAAACCATGTATGATTATGCATGTTTGGTTGTCTCTTGGTTATGCTTGGTTGTCACCCGATCAGATTCAATTCTTCCACGGTTTGTAGAAACGTGTTGCAGAATTGGATATGGAACCCTTGTTGAGGGTCATGAAGGAAATTTCATTTAAGTATTGTATTTCAGGATGGAAATCCTATGTAATTTGTAGCTCAAAACTTCAATATAATGGCAACGACATCGGGTTTTCTTACTGGTTCTTTTCCGATGGAGCCTTGAACTAGGATGCATAATAGAAAAATAAAAATAAAATTATGAAATGCTCTTTGCAATGTTTACTTGTGAACTCAAATTTTGGCATATGTATGTGATACAATAGTTGGTATATAATGCCTTTGAATTATGAATGTTCAAGTCTCAATTATGATAATGAAGAGAAAAAAAAATTGATATGTATAACTATGATGATGAAATCAAAAAAATCTTACTTTGTGAATTCTAAGTTTACCTCATTCCTTGATAAATTTCATAAATGGATACAAGCAAATTGAGTTAGAATTATTCACCACCCTTTTAATCCGGTGTATCGTATCATACTCCTCATAAGTTCTTCAAAAATAAAACCAATTGGATTAAGAAGTTTTGTAATCCTTGAATTGAAAAAAAAAAAAAAACAATTAGAACACATATCATGTTTTTTGATGAATATATATAAAACATACATTTCTTTTAAATAAAAGACTAAGAGACTATGCATATGCACTCTTTCGCATTGGTATGATAGTTTAAAGAAACTATATTAACAATAGATTATATTAAATCCTCATTAACACAATGGTAGGCATTTTTTTTATCATGTCCTTACTTAGTCTAAATTTTTGCTTCTTATATAAATATGCACTTCCAGGAGTGAAAACTCTCTGGAAAATACATGGGAAGGAAATTTAAATTCCTCCATAGTCTATAGAGCATATTCCCTAGATGATCCCCTCTAAGACAATAAAATAATACAAAATAAAATAAAATAAATCTTCAATAAATTCATTGGTACAAGTATGATTATACATAATATTAATCTCAATATCCTAGTTCACTAAAATTTCTCTCTACCAAATAAACTTTTGCATTGAATGCCTAGGCGCAGGTTCATCCAATGTTGGGCAAATGAGAAGGGGTGTTGACTTGTCTTAACCCACAAAATCTCCAATGAGATCCTTGCCTCATGTACGTGACCCCATGTCAGACGTATCCAGAGTTGGGATTGGAGAAGAATTAATAATATTTGAAAGTCAATTGTCATCATCATAGATGACGTCACCTTGTCTCATCCCAATGTTTGCAGAGTAGGGAGAAAGTTAAAATTTTGTTTGAATCTTTTTTTTAAAAAAAGATCTTGCTCACCTTTCTTTTAAAGTCTTGGCCTGCGCACATTTTTGTGAGGGGTGCTGTCAGTTTGTACCCCCTGGCAGCGCGCTGTCCCAAGCGCAGCGCTTGGAAAGCACGTGGGTCAGGGGGGGGGTGGGGTTTGTGGTAGGGTGTAGGGGTGGGTAGGAGTTAGAGTAGGTGTTTTGTTAGAGTTAGGTTAGTATGATAGTTAGTTTGTTTCATAATTGATTTTTTCTTTTATAATTTTTTTAGTTGTAAGATGCTTTTGGTAGTTAGTTTAATTAGTTCAAATTTTAAGTTATGTCATAAGTTTAGTTTAGATTTTTTTTTTATATATTGTTATTTATTAATAATTCCAAATTGCTAGTTATGTTTTATTTAGTTAGTTGTTAATTAACTTAATTAAGTTTAAGAAGATGTAGATTAGTTTTTAAGTTATGGGTGTTAGCTGATATTTAATTTAGTTCTAGTATCATGTTTTTTTTTTTTTGTTTTTTTTTGTTTTTTTTTTTATAAGATAGTTAAGATGACATGTTAATTACTATTAGATGATTTATTAAAATTGATTTAGTTAGTTTAATATACATTATATTATGATTGATAGTTACTCTTTGTAATTGATTAATTATTTTAATTAGCTAATTTTTTTTATGTAATTAAGTTGTTAGTATTGTTTTAGTTCATTTAGTTGTTAAGTTAAATTTATTAATTATAGATTTGATTAGTTAGAAATTTTAAGTTTTAGTTAATTAGTTTATATCAAAGATTAGTCAGTTTAAAATTTATGATTAATTTTATATTTAAGATAGGTGTTGAAATGATAGTTTAGGATTGAAATTTCGTAAGTATTAGTTGGCTTAGTATGAACATTTTAATATTAGCATCTTAGTATATTTTAGTTTAAAATTCATTCATTCAATCTTAGTATAAATTAGAGGATGAAAAACAAATAGTTGGTAGAGGTATTATCAGTTCAACCAAGTGATAGGTCAATAAATGTTAATTTATTTAGTATGTTCTTTTATTGATTTAATGTCAAAATTTCTAGAATAGAAGTTGCGAGAAATGTCATTATTGATTGTTTATAATTTCACCATAATTATGTAAATTAAGTTTTGATGACTATTAGTTATAGATAAATGCATGATTGATTAACAAAGAAAATTAAGATTAACATTTTTATTGGGTTATAATGGTTATGATGTTTGATTATCGATTTGACTAATATAAAAGAGTTTGTGTGTTTTGCCCTCGTAGTTTGGGCATGATAGGTTTTTATTAGAGTTTTTGGTTTAGTTCTGTAAATTTGTATCTTTCAAATTGAACCATGACCCTTTCTCATCCCAAAATGCCTAAGCCTAAAGAACCTTTCCTCTTGAGCTCTCTACCTAAAATTTGGGATACTTTACTAGTAAACAAAAACCTAGGGGATGTAATTGAGCAAGTGAGGAATGTCTAGTTTGGTCCCATATCTAAAAAATTAGCTAGTTGTGGTTTCTTGGAAGCCCCTACCTTCCCACCAGCTATAGAATGCCCAAAACTAGTTGTTGAGTGTGTGAATCACTATGACCCCAACACCAGGTGTATAAAGAAAGTTTCAAGGTAGGTATTGGTAAGGATAAGTAGGACAAAAAGAAGAATTAAGACTCCATTGTGGCTCAAACTTAGCTTTTAAGGCCGACTAAAGGAGGTTCAAGATTGCCTAAGCCATTGAAAATTGAAAATTTCATTAAGGAAATAGCAGACATTGTGTTACTTTTGAATAGGGTCAAGGGCAATGACCATGCCTTTCATTGGGAGAGTTGGATGTATCTTTTCATTCAAAAGATTGTTGAAGGTGAAAAATTCATTGATTGGGCAGACTTAATAGCTAAAAATTTACATAGAGGCCTCATAGCAGTAAGTAGTTTCAGATCATTCTTTCTTTACTCTTTCTTAGTCTATATTTTAGTGACATCCAAAGAATGGGAGGTACTTCCACATATGCCTTGGACTGAAGAGATGACTATCTACCAATACTACAAAGACCTTCAGGAAACTAAATCTTGCAAGGAATTTAGGAGGGTTAATGATTTCTTTCATGGGAGGTTAGTTTTTGAACTTCAAGGACATGAAAATCATAGATTGTTAGAAGAATCCATGCAAGCTATCAAAATTTATGGGTGTTTCTATATTCAGTTTCCAAAATTTACATATATTAGAATTGGGGTTTTTTTAGGTGAACCACTTAAGTTGCCATGTTACTATTTAGATAGTATTGCTTTATCAAAGATATGTAGCTAGGTTATTTCTATGTTTGAATCCTCTGAGAGTAAAAAGAAATTAGTCTAATTCTTGTTCCCTATTGAAATTGGTCACTATAGGTGTTCAAAGTACAAATAGGCCATGTTAGCACAACTTACATTATCACATTTATACCTCAAACCATATACTGCTAGAAAAGAGTTTCACTATGTAGGGTTTGCTAGGGATAATTTTAGGCATGCATCTTCATTAATCCATGTTCCTCATCTAGAATATTATTGGGAAAATTGTCATGATGAATTTGAAGTTAGAAAGAGATTACGGTCTAGGTTGAAAATCATTCAGATTAATATGTTTAAGGCGAATCTCAGCACCAATAGGATAACTAAAGATGAAGTTGAGGATGTGATTGACCCATTCTATGTTGAATAGATTGAATGCATACCCATCCCTAAGCTTGACTAGACTAGGAGGGAAGAAGATGACCTATTTTCCTATACTTTAGAGGTGTAAAAAAGAATTGAGAAATGGTTGAAATCAAAAAGTGTTGAATCAACCACTCCTAAAGCCCCGAAGAAATACTCAAGAACTAAACATAAAATGTTGCAGCCCAAACCTAAAGCCATCTTTAACCTTGATGTTGCTAAACCTATTGTAGGTTCTCCTAAGGCTAAAGCTAAAGCTATCATTAAATTTGAAGTAACTCCCAAGCCACTTCAACTTCAAGTTCTTGAAGAGGTCCCAATGTTCAGAAGAGTAACTCATTCTAGCACAAAGAAGGCAACATTGAACAAAGAAAAGAAGATAGTCATAGTCATCCTAGATCCTACCAAAGCGAAGGCGAGTTCAAAGTAGCCCCCCATTTCCCTCATGGCTGATAACACCCCAGATCCTTAGAAGTCTCCTGAAAACATTGGTGTTCAATCTGACACCTTGGCCTTAGCAAAAGTTTCACTAATGGCAGGTAAATAACCTACTACTCCCAAGTGGCTGGAAACTTCTATTGAGAAGATAAGGAGTTTAGTACCATTGTCCATGCCTATTGATGACTTGGTTAGAAAATGCCTTGGAAAGTCTTCAAAAACTAAAAGGGCCAAAAATGAGTCAAGGTTAAACTTTGATAAAAGCTTGGGACATTGGATAGCTGAAATAGTCATGCCACCAAAAGGCAATTTGCACAAAAACCTCACTCCTCAAGACTATCAAGTATCGAGGATTGACCTTGGGAAGGGGAGTCTTACTGTTGATATGAAAATTTCTAAAGTTTTAGATAAGAAGATTGTAGATAGAGTTTGGAAATATGCTCAAGAAAAGCAAGAAATGAAAGAGACAATGAAAGGTATGGCACAATATATCAATTCCATCCTACATCCAGAACCCAGACCTCTGAATGAGATGTTAGCAATGGTAGATGTATTCTCTTTAGCTAATTATAAATTTCTTGATAATCTACAAAAGTGCAAAGCTATTGCAAAAATGTCTAAAGATTGGTTGTAGTTCATCCTAAAGGTAACTAAGAAGCAGATTAGACTTCTGGGAAAAGCTTCGAAGGAAATTTCTATCATCCTTAAAAAGGTGCAATCCAAGAATGTAGGTTTTGAAAAAGAAAGAAATAGTTGGGTGAAGGTGGTGCTCTAGATTGAGGAAAGTCAAGGGTTTGGTTTGCAAATGTTTCAAGCTGAATGCACTATCATTGGCTTTGATGATAAAACCTTACATGTGATTAAGGATTACATTGAATGGAGAAATGAGGTGCTAGTCCAAGTAGTCACTAAAATCAAAGAAATTTTGGATGGTCTTAGGCTCATGGATGAAATAATTCAGGGTGATCCGAATTTTTTAAATAAACATTGCACAGGAAATGAAAGTGACTCCATTACCCCTATGGAGGAGTTGATAAGTGAAGTCCAAAAGAAGTTCCAAGAGGTCTGAGACAAGAAGACACCATGTAGATAGGATTTCTCCAACGTTGATCATACCAAGGAAATGTTGATAATCAATTTGAAGCATTTGGAGATGCATGGAGAGAAGATAAAAAAATTGAAGAGGGAAAAGGAAATCTAGAAATAGAGGATTGCATATATCAGCTTACCTCATCAGTTAGTTATCTTCACATTTTTAACAACATATGAGACATGGAAAGCCACAAGAATTGCGACTGGTGAGAATAGTTCCTCCTGATGTGTCACATGCTCGATGGGCAGCTATATTTCTTTTTCCTATTTATTTCTTGATGTTTTTTAGTTAATATAGTTGTGTTAACGTATAGACAATTTACTCCTAGTAGGCTAATTTTGGATGACTATCCAGCCCGATGCCCTATATATATGTAATAGATGATATTTGATAGTGTTAATCTCTCCATAGACCAAAAAAAATAATACTTTTGTTTTGATACTCTGCACTTTAAAATTTTGAAATAGAACATTTCAAATTAGAAGCAAATGAAGTAAAGTTTTATAATTTTATATACTAAAATTTCTTGAGGTAGAGACTACTATTTTCTTTGTGGTAATACACATTCTTGAGAGTGTGTGTTATATTTAGAAGTTAAGTTATAATTGTTGTGCATTCTGGAATTATCTATTTTGAATCTTGAAAGTTGTGGGAGGTTAAATCTGTATTGTTTACGATTGATCTTTTGTCTTAAACATTCAATCATGTATATGATATTGATTGTTAAGATCAAGTGGTTTTTCAATATTAGCATTTATCTTGTGTTTATGAGACAATTTTGAGTTTTTAAGTATTTTTAGTAAAATACTTCTTGGGAAGATTTTCCCTTAATAGAGGAAGAACAATTAACTTTTCATAAAGGTTAGCTACACCTTGATTAATATTGAGTAAATCTCTAAAGCAGAGAATTCCTTATCAATAAATGGGAATTCAATTTGTTGGTTTGCAATTTTTCTCCCTTGTTCAAAATGGTTAATGATCTTGAGAAAAACTATTCACTAATAGTATGAATGTTAATTGGTGTGAAGGCCTCACTCACCATTTTGGGAGGGAAAAGAATCCTTGGGTGAAGGGGTGAGTTGGGCTCAACAATTAAGTTGAGAGATTTTTCTCTTGGAGAGGGTTCATTTGTTCATGGAGTATAAGCTCCATTTAAGCCATTTGAGCTTCATATGTTCATGGAGTATAAGCTCCATTTAAGCTCTTAAAGGACATGATGCAATTGAAAATATGTATACTTGTATGGATATGGCATTCTCCTCTTTGGAGAGCCCACCTTCCCTCTATCTCATGATTTCATTGGAGAATCAATTGTGTTAAGCCTTGGGAGGGAGTTTATATGTGTTTTAATGATATGATGTATGCATTGCTGGTGCTTGAGTGTAACCCATTTGAGCCTTGTTTCCCCAACTTGGTGGGTGGCTTCTTAGAAGCCTAGGATGGGAAGTGAACCTCCATGGTTCTTGGTTTTATGTTCTTTTTTCAGGTTTGTGAGAATGAGATCTATGAAGAAGCTAGGGTTTTCCCCTTGGCATTATTGAAGAATCAAGTGCTATGTTGATGAATCATGTAGTTGAAGGAATCATCCCTTCCCATGTCATTTGTAATGTGTTGTGATGGAAAAAAACTCTAGTGCTTTCTACTTAATGAGGAAAGGATTTCTATCTTATTGAATAATATTGTAAAGGTGGAAAATGATATGTGATGTTATGCATATGGTTGACAATGCAATAGAAAGATTGTTTCATATTCATAAGTTGTATAGGAATGAAAGAAGTAGTTTCATGTAAGGTAATAACCACTAATACGAATTTTGTGTTGAAGTTATGTAAATGAGTAATTTCTCCTCATGTATATTCATGAGTCAATTAACAGTCACATTTCATATATTTCTTATGTGAGAGATTCATCATAATAATTATTCTATTTAAAACTTAAGTGATTCCATTGTAAGATTCTATGTTATGTATTTTGATACAATGGAAATAATTTTTTTTATTTTAAAATAGTCATTTGTATGCATGAGAAATATTTCACTATGTTCAAGTAAGAAGCAATTAATGATATTATTCATCATTTGGAAGAATATAATTGATCTGGTGCAAATGCATTATATGTGCTCATTTTATTACACTTGTGAAATTTAGTTGTCAAATGGAGTAGATAGATGTAAGGAAGAACATAAAATCAATAATTGAATATAATATGGTAGTCAAATTAAGTCACCCCCAAACCCATATCCATATCCTATAAAATGGAGTATAGGAGAAAATGCATTAAAACTCTTAGTGAAACCTTGTTGTGGATGCACTTTTACTCTCTGTAAGTTGTATGGGAGAGGGGAATAAATCCCCTCCCAATTATAGACCAATAAAATAATCCTAAGGAATATTCCCTAGGATCTCTGACCCCTAAATTAAAATATAAATATATAGTTTATAACAAAATTTAGAAATGAAAACAATATAAGTTATAATATAAACACTTCTATTGTTTTTTCCTAAGAAGGGTCACGTGACCCTTGGGAAGGACATGAAAGTTCCACTCATTACAAAATGTATATATACATAACAATAAACTAGTTTCCCATCTTCATACTTCCCTAGGTAAATCGATCTCATATCATAATAAAATAAACATTCAAGAAAAAAAAAAACATGTATTAACAGATGGGAGGGGACCCCTT
This sequence comes from Cupressus sempervirens, assembly GCA_028749045.1. Taxonomy (NCBI): domain Eukaryota; kingdom Viridiplantae; phylum Streptophyta; class Pinopsida; order Cupressales; family Cupressaceae; genus Cupressus; species Cupressus sempervirens. Next base: position 240,994,877 of record CM053793.1, read on the forward strand.
TTGGTCAGTGGTCCCCACCCCACACCCTCCTTTTTCGAATTGGCTATACAATTGACAGAATGGTTGTATATGATAATTAATTAATCATTTGCAAATTATAATATAATGAAATTTCCAATTTTAATTCCATATTAAATAATAAATAAATATTAATAGATAGATATTTTGTCTGCTACGTAGATGCTTCCCTCCCTTTTATTCCAAGCATTCTCCAATTCGTGCACTTTTAAGGCACCACCCACTCTAAACAATACAATCTCTCTCCTCTACACATGCCTTGGAATTGCCTCCCCATGTAATGTTGTGCTATCATTTTGCATGATGCTTAATGGTAGGAATCCTTTTGAACTCCTCTCTTGAAAAGTTAATCTAGGATCAATTCCAAGGTTCTAGGTAATCTTGTGACCTACTAGAATCTGCTCAGTTGAAGATGAATGTGAGTGTTCATGAGGAGGCCTTTTCTAGTTTGTCTAACAATTTGGATAAGATGTAAAATCTATTTGTTATTTCAAAATGGTAAAAAACACAAAAGGAAATATGTTTTTGTATTTTTTGTTTTATGATGAATGCAATCTAATCAATGAAACTATATGAATTTCTAATTTAACAACGGGTTAGTAAAGAAAATAATGAAGATAGGGTAACAAGAAGTTTAAGAAAATAACATGAAAAGTAAAATCCTAACAAACATAAGCTATGGAAATAATGTTTTTGCAAGTTAAGCTTTCAAAAAGACCAATGGGTAACCAATAAAAATAGGAGTAGCACTTCCTCAATTCCACTGATGCACTCATCAATGGGAATTCAGTAACTATAAGATGTTTCACTTTTCATCAAATCACAAGGCCATAGAAACTGTGCTCATGTGAGACAAAAATATATGCAAGAACAATATGGTGATCTCTTCTCAAACTAAGTATGTCAAAAAATTTGTAGACTCATAGAAAACACTAGAATTAAAAGATCGCACAACCATAACAACACAATAAAAAAATTGGCTCAATTACACTTCATGAACATACATTTACAAAATATAATACACTTAGGAAAGAATCACTACGCTCCAAATGTGAACACCAATAGCATATATTATTGCATCAAAATAATGGCAGCCTAGAATACATATTATATTCCTAAATTTATAAGAAATATTCTCCTTAGTTTGTGTTGGTAGTGAGAGATCTCTTTCTGCAAACATATGCTTCTTAACTAATAAAACAAATCTATTTATGGATAAAATGACTCTCTAATTGGTGCTAAGTAAGATTCCATCCTTATTTATATCATTTAATGGATGCATGAGCCTTTACATGTCTTAAAACAAAGAAAGAATGAAAAAATAAGAAGAAGAAAGCCATAAGATGATGGAGGAGTCTTTGGAGATGCCAAAAATAGAAGCTCAACCTTCACTAGATGTTTGTAGAAGTTAAACTATTGTCAAAATGCATTTTTCAGTGCATGAAAAGTTCTAAACTTGGAACTGGTAGTTAACTGTCAGTGCACCTCGAAAGAAGTGCACCTTGCAAATAACACATCTGGTGCACCTACACACCTGGAACACCAGTACACCTATGCACCTTGATGAAATTTGTGCAAGGTGCTCAATTCGCCAAAAAATAAAAGTTCTTAGTTTTAGAAATGGTTTGTATGTTTTTCTCAGACAAGGTCTAGGAGAACTTGAGTGTACTTATTTTGCCCCTTTTTAATGATTTATACCCTCTATATAGCCAAAAATATTCATAGATTTGAACTCCTTTTGCTTCTTCTATATGAAATCCCAAGGCACCTGTGTTGAATCTTGTCATTACTAGTTGCACAAGATGAGGAATGTATGCTAGTTCATGTTTCTGACCTTTGTATCTTTGATCTTTTCTTCTCCCCAACTACCTTATCCTTCCCAGTGAGGGACCAAATGATCTAGATTATTCAAAATGATCAAATATTTGAAACTTTTTCACAAGATTTTCTAGCCATTTTTAGCTAGATTTTTTAGGGGTCTTCTACTCAAAATTTCAAGTTGAAAGTTTCACTAGTCCCTAAAATTGGGCTACTAAAAGCTCACTATTTTAGGGACTAAAATTAGATTTTTAGTTCTTCTTTCCAACGATGTAAAGAGTTTTTATTTTTGAGCTCTAGGTCAAAAGTTATGGCCCGAACAAGTTAAGGATGCCTTTTTATCTGCACAAAGAAGCAAACATAAGTCTAGAGAGATGAAAATCAAACCTAAAAAAAACCCTAATTATGAAAAAAAAATTAAGAATGCAAAAACATTTCAAAACACACAAAAACCTCATTTTAGCCTCTAAAAGAAAAAAAGAGTGCACCTAGCACACCTCTGAGGTGCCCTAGGTGCGCTTTACATATACAATTAGAGTGTGCATCAATCACACCTCTAAGGTGTGCCAAGTGCACATCTTGATTATGGTTAAGTCAATACAAAAGGGTGTGTAGTAGCAAACCTAGCTAGGTGTGCTTCTATGCACCTTCACATTGTGTGAGTTTTTTTTTTTTTAAAGGATTTTGCATAGTAAAAAGGTGTGCAACTGTGAACCTAGATAGGTGCATAGTTGCACACCTTTTTAGGTGTTTAATGCATTTGTGTTATTGCATGCAAGGGATATGTTTAGGTACATCAACGCACTTGGGCAGCTACACAGGTGAGGGAGATGAGCTTAGTGAGGAGAAAATGGAGGGGGTCCTAGATTTTATAGACCTGAGACCCAGCATAGCTATTGGAGATGCATAGCTACATTGCTACGCACTTTCCTAGACAAAGTGCTTTCCCTAAATTTTTGGTACACTAGCAAACTTGGGGAGATGTACTTGGTGTGCTAATGCACACTTTTATGCACCAAAAAGAACTTCTTCCCCAGAATTATAATTTCCAGAATCTGGGTTTTCAAGCTAGGTCCCAGATTTAACCAAAGACACTAGGCAAAGCCCTAGAAAAGACTTGGACCCTAGACTAGGGATATATAAAGCCATAAAATAAAGTAGGAGGTCCCCATTTCTAGGTGAAATGGGGTGTGCATTGTGAAACCACAACAAATATTCCTAACAAAAGGAAGAAATAATAAAGGCATTTCTTCATCAGATATGTGACAAACACCAACTAAATCCTAAATACTCCAAGCATATTTTGAGTCTCTTGATAGTCAAAACCTTAGAATCTCAAATCCAAGTTCAGTGTGTGCTTAGTGTATCCATTTTCTTCAGCATCTCAAAATATAATCTATCAAAACCCTTAGAGAACTTGGAAACAATCTTCCACCCCTTTTGATCCATTCAATAGGAATCTTCATGAAAGCTATTTATTAATCCCTTGTCTAAATAGATGAGAGAATCAGTTCTGAGGGATCTTAACAGGTTGTCACTTTTTATTTGAAGTCCTGGGTAATCTTCTAAATACTTACTTCTCATAGCTCACAATGTCACCATTTTGATTCTTCGATGAAGAAATTATTTTGATACTATATAGCTTATTTGGAGTGCATATCCCTGTAGTCATATTAGCATTCTTAGACTTTAGAGAATCTTTCATTCTCAACGCCTTTTTTTTTTCTTTTTAATTTTCTTTCTATACCCTAACCATGCTTATACTATGTGGCCAGGACATTGGTTTCATTTCTTAGATTCAATATTTAGTAAATATCCCTTGCATTCCTCTTTTAAGAACTTTTTAGAAACTCTCATGCCAAATAATGATCTTAGCAATTCCTTTGATTAGACCCTTTTGTTTGATCCAGTAGGGTTTGGACTATCCCATGCTACCAGTGACCTTGGTTTGAAAACACCTAAGATAGTTGATCTTTAAATTTGCAAAGTTTTGAAAACTTGCCGATCTACAATTTTGAATTCATGACTAAAAGTCCTCCATTACTGCAAGTAACATCCATTCCTCAGTTGGTATAAGAAACAAAATCATGAAAATGTTTTGACAAAGAAATACCTCTTCCTCAAAAGTTGAAACCAAAAAGTGGTAAAATGAGATACATCAAGATAAAATCTTTAGTGCACCTAACCCCTGGATTGATGCAACTTTGAAGAAAGAAACAAAAATAAGTTAAACCCAATAAAAAAGACTCAAATCAAAGAAAACTAACACCTAACTAGTGTTGGTGTTTGAAAACGTTACCCATTTCCAATTACCCTAATCAGAACAAGATGCATCTAGGGGCAGCTAACTCCCATTATCAACACATCCATTCAGAGACCAGGCCAACTATAAGGCATGACCCTTCTTCTACTTCAGGCTCTGCAAAACCTAGGTGGGTAGACCTGTAGATTCTTTATATGGTACCAGTTGTCAAAGCATACACTGAATCTAATATGAAGCAGATAAAACCCTTATTTCTTCTATACTCAACCAAGAATCATAAGCATGAAATAGCTAAGAACATAAATCATGAAACTGGCAAGCTAAGTGTGGGTTAACATTGAATAGCTTTCAACATAAAAGGGAAAATTGATTTAATATGTTGATAACAGCAAGACCCAAGTATGAACAACAGAACTTAATGATCCTATCTCTGACCAGTGCCTTATTTATTGGGCAATTAAATGAATCATAACCATACATCTCCTGAAAACCTCAGATGTATCTCTACATCAAGATCCTTGATCTATCTTTCACCTTGTGAATAGACATCTGCTACAGAATGAATCTCATACTCAGAACATCCTATCATGAAATTTGCAAACCCTGTGACAAATATCAAGCAATTACATGGTTCTTTGTTCCATAAGCAAGACATTTTAACCCCATACATTTCAAAATGAAATGCAACCTAATTCATGCTCTTTGATCACAAATTAGAAGAATTAACAAAGCCATAATCAGGAGACAAGATTCAGACTAAACTTCAAACCTTTGCTTCTCTTTATTTGCTTTCCTTGAAACCAAATACATGAAATGTACAGGAAACAACTCATAAATCACCTAACAGACCAGAACTATCTGCATAAAACATGAATGTTGCTCAATACAAAAGAGAAATGCTGGGTGTGTGGCTTTCACAGCCTGAGCAGAGCTCCAAGAACTAGAAATAGAAAACCAACCAACAACCTTTTTTCAGGGAAGAAGACAGAATATGTATGGAGAAGGCAATTCCCGGATTTGATTTGCAATTGACACTTGTCTATCTGAAAAACCTTCTTAACAGGTTAAAACAACTCTTTAATCTTTCCCCTCAACTGGTGAATCAAGTCTTTTCATTTTACCTCTCAAGAGCCTCAAATATCTCAGCAACCTAATGATGAAATAATGTAACTGATTTTGATAAAAAAAAGAACTCAATGTAAAAAGTGAAAATCAGTTCACAGTGACCTCCAAAATGCAAGAAAATTGCTGAGAGTTGATTTTTCTCCATATTCAGATCCCAACAAGCTTTTAAAATTGCCCTCTAACCAATTTTGATGCTCTAGAATCAAGTTTGCTCATTCTGTCGCTAATGGCCCAAGAAACACAAATTGACCTATAACTCGAACTGGTGAGCACCTGTGCAAGAAACAACCTCAAATTCGGAAAATTCAGATCTTCCCGGTTCCGATGGTATATTGGAGTGCCCAATTTGGTTTAAAATTGCCCCAGATATTGCCTTTTGAAAATCTCAGTCTTGTTCATGACTTCCATGTAGTTTTGCAAAAAATTTAACTTTTATATAGTTTCAAACTATATGAAAGTTAAATTTATTTTAAAAAATCAACCCCACATGATCTTTTAGAAAAAAAAATTAAATTTTTTTTTTTTTTTAACCTTTGAAAATTCCACCATATGTTTCACTCGGGTCAAACTTGGTTTGACCATATCGCCATGTGTCACGTGCTGATTCGCTGATTTGACCCTTGCCGGATTCTTGAGTTTTCTGGCAACCTCGCTATATCGCTAGCCGGATTTTTGAGATTTTCCGGCAAGCGACATAGCGACCTGCCGGATTTTTGACTTTTCCGGCCGGATTAACTGCTGACGTCATCATTTGGGCATGCATTTTTATTTAAAATTTATTATGTCATTTCACCAGGTCGGATGACTGGGACCCGCGCAGTCAAGCTTTGCCTTCAAAAGGCTCACATTTCAATTCACAATGTTATGTGAGTGCAATTGTATTTAAACTATGAAATAGCTTCTCCACTTACCAATGTGGGATAATGCTTTTTGACTGGTTCCTCTCTGTGCACAGCCTTCTCATTGAATATCCATCTCTCACTAAAACATGAGCTCCTCTTTATTTGCCCATGGCTTCTATTTTTAATATGCGTGGGTCTGATTGTCACGGGCTTCATATAATTCTTGGACTACCCTTATTTGCTGGCTTCTCCAATCAACTTGCTATTAATGTTTTTTATTTACTACAGCTTCCAATTTTGGCATCCCTTTTAATGCACAGACCTCTATTTGCTTTGCCATTTGCTTGAGTTCTTTGGTATTTGCTGTGGCCTGTTCCTGTGGCTTGCCTTTTTACTTGCAACAGGATTCCTTTTAACAAAGTGTGGTTTGTTTCTTTTGTATGGTTGTGCAAGCTCTCTTGCTGCAAACTCTGCCTACGTGGATATTTTTCTTGCATGTTTTCCCTTTAAATGCATTTGGGACTAGTTTTTTATGCTATGAGCTATGTTTTTGTCTTAAACCACTGGAAGCTTGTTTCATGGCCTGCTCTTTGATTGTGTTAGTGCTCTGCTCTCTTCATTTGTTTTGATGTTGAAACTTCCTTATGATGGTGTTGACTACTGCTCACTGCCCTTTATCTTTGTCATTTTGTGGCTGTAGGTAACTCCTTTTGTATTGAATGGCCTGCTTTGCTTGAAAACTGCCCTGCTCTGCTCACGTGGCCTTTTGCTTTTATGGTGTGTGCCTTGAGAAAGGCTACTTCTTTGACCTGTGTGCATGGGGTCTCCTGCATTTCACTCAGCCTTGGAAGGCTCTCTACTTTTTGTAGCCGGCTGCATTTTTTATGTCTAACCTCATTCTTCTCCAATGCAACTTACTTTCAATTTCACCGTGGTGGTCCAATTCATTTTAGAAAGTAAATCATTTTGTCTCATTGTAGATTTATCCAATGACTCCATAGCAATGACTGCAATTAAAAACAATCATAGGAACATTACTTTAAAACTCCATTTTAATCATTTCCGCACCATTGTGCAAATTGTGTCAGGAGGTTTGCCAGGTGGTTGTAAAAGCTAACTTAATCAAGTAACCAGGTTGTAAAAATTGGCATGAGTGTTCAATCCTGTATACTTTACCACAATGCAAATTTTTAGCCCATGACGAATTTCTAGTCAAAAGATTTTAATTGCCGAACATCCATACTTCAAATATCCTGCAGGCGGACAATGTTAAAAAACATAAACTGGGCTCGGATTCGGCATCATAAACTAGGTTATTGATCACTTGGGTTTCTGAAAATTGGGATATAGGTTCTTTGCCATGAGGAGAATGGAATTCTATAGTTTGGGCTCTTGACGAATCACCGGGCACATTTGGCGAATTTCCGAAAATAGGCACTTGGAAATTTTAACTGGCAAATGTGTCAAAAAGTGATTTTTGGCAAATGTACGGACATAAGAAAGTATGCAAATGGATTCATCATGACTTAAGAATTGGCATACTTCAAGGATTTCTAGGACACAACACAATGGTACAATCCATTTAGGCTCACCAATCACAGGATCAAAGTTATAACGTGCCGAACAGGGCTACGGATCAATCTGGATACCTTAGCCGTAACAAAACAATGCAAACTGGGTTTTTGATCATGTTAGCAAACTGATCAAATGGATTTGACATGATCTCAAAATTGGAATATATGAAGTGTCTTACCCCTAGAACATAATGTAAAAAGAATTTTTTCATTTGGGTCAACTGGGTCAAAGATATGATTGGTCGAACAGGGCTTCCCAGAATTGTGAACAACTAGTTAAATGCACAAAGCAATGAATGACCAACTTTGTGGGGTGCAAAACCTAGTCAAACGGATTCGAAATGACTTGAAAATTGAAACATAGGTTCTCTATTATGGACACTAAACATCCCCAAAGTGACTAGTCATGACACAGTCCTGGGTAAAAGATATTCAGATGCAAACTGGGCCTCTGATCGCTATTTGACACTTGGGCAGAATTGCAAATTTTGACACTAGCTCAAAATGGGACTTCACAGAATGGTTCGAAATGTCAGTTTAACTTCATAGAACACATAGATGCACTAAATGAAAGGTGTTAGAAACATTAAACACCTCTTAGGCCTCAGACTAACAACCGGGTACAATCTCATTTAAAAGCATTTATAGGGCTAATTTTTTTCAACAGGGTTCAAAATTGACCATGCAAATTTTAGCGCCAACAACTAGAAAGACTAAAAAGATTAAGAAACACAAAAACAAAAACAAAAACAAAAACAAAAACAAAACAAAAAAAAATTTACCTATAAAAAACCTTGAATAATAGGAATGTGGGGTGGTTGTCAATAGATTTCTCATTATATCCAATACTAATGAACCACCCCATATAGTCCTAAGAAAATTTGATTTGTCTTTGTACTTAGAAAAATAAAATTTGGACAATCTTGGTTCAAATTCTGAGCACAAATCACACAAAATAAAAAGTTGTGGTAACTCTCTATGACCATGATTAATCTAGGAACAAGTTCTCTTACCTTTAACATCATATTTAAATTGAAAATCATTGAATTGAGAGGGATAATGGGAAAATATCACTTGATCTAGTGAGTCCCCCACCATAGGGGTACACTCACACATTGTAATCTCTCCTTCTGGTGGTCTCATCTCATGGTACATAACTCCATTTGCACATGGAAACACTTTAGGTTCCTTCAGACTACAAAAATCAATCATCAACCTTCCTTTTGAATTATAGGATTTAGTACTATCATCGATCAAGATGTTTTTTGCATCATATCCCAAAGAGTCTATTCAAAATCATACTTTCCCTCCATTGTGATCTCCCAAGCTAACAAGAAATCAGGAAAAATTCCTTCTAAATTGAACCCAAATGGATGGATTCTACTTCACTCAGTTATTGAATGGTTTGATATATGTGTAGAATACCCACAAATAGACATTTCCTTAGTCAAGCTTTAGACCAAATTGAGCACTCTATCCATCTCTTCTAATGAGAAATCTTGTTTTGAGGGAGGTATCTTATCATTATTTAGTGGGGAATCAATTTCACAATAGGAAGAATTGGTATCCTCTTCTTGATGACCTCCTAATTCAAAAATCTCACCAACCTCGAGATCTTCTACAACTTTGAGAATTTTTGCAAATCTTTTTGGAACTTCAACATTTTTTGCATCCTCAAAATTTCTTGGCATATCGACACTTATTGAAGCATCAACACTTGGAATAATTTCTTCATTGAATGGGAATATAAACTCCTCTTGATCATCTTCATCATTTTTTCCTCCTATAGGTTTATCACATGATTCAAACACCATTGCACTAAACTGCAAATGTTGTTCCTCTATGATTTGGGGAGGCTGATCCAAAACATAATTGTGCCCATATCCATTTTCACCTAGTCTCATTCCTGTAATACCATTATTCTCATTTTTTATGTTACTATAAAGGCCAAAATTTCTGCTCTAATTTTGAGAATAATTGTTTTGGGCGACAAGTTGTCTTGGATGATTGACTTGGTTTCTTGAGGAATTCAACTTTATTTTGATGAGTTCATTGGATAAAAGAGACATCATCTCCTTCATGGGCTTAAACTCTTTAGCCAATTTTTTTTATGCTTCAGTAGATGCAGCTTCCTTTTGCTCAAAGAAAGTAGTCTTTTGAGACTCATACCTTGAATATGTAATTGTTGGCATTGGAGCAGTAGTAACTTTCTTTGTGAATGCAATAGCCCCTTTGAACACCTTTTCAATGGTATCAATGTCTCTGGGTGGAAGTCTTCTTAGAAAAATAGAAGTTAATGAATCCATTGTTCAAAGTAGATTTGGATGGCAACCTATTGTGGTATAGTTTATGGAAACTCCATTCTTTGATACATCCTATAGAAGTGATGATTAAAATATGAATTACTATCGTGGGGATCCCTCTTAATTGAGATGAACTGATGATGTAGGATAGCTAGATCAATATAGATCTTTGATTATTCTAAAAACTTGCTCTCTAAATAGTTCCAATCCCTCATTGATGTTGGAGGTAGATTGAGGTGTTGGAAATTACAAGTGGGAAGTATACTTTTGAGAGGGGGGGGTGAATCAAAAGTACTAAACTTTAAAATTTAAAACTTTTAACTTAATTCAATACATGCATGAAACATATTGAAATAACATGAAAGTAAAGGCATGCATGCAAACATATGACACCAAATTTGATCACCTAGAAATCCTCCAAAATGAAAAGGTAAAACTAGGGTGGGGATGACGCCCACAACTTACTACTACAACAATAATGTAACTTGTCAAGGTTACAATGTTTGACCATGAACTATGATCTTCCCTCCAAAAGGCTTTCCCTATTAAAGGCTTTTACACCCTATTAGAAGTGCACCTGTCTAAAGGATTTACCAGACATTCACTTGGAATACCGCCCTATTAAAGGATTTTATAGTGGCTATTAAACCAACCTAAGTCCATAGGATTTCATTCTGTTGAAACAATTGTTAGAGAGTACATTAGAATGTTTGACTTGATTACTTACAATCTATTATTGCTGATTTCATATCCTTTTTCTATTCAATATGATCCTCACTAATCTAATATGAAGCTATTGTAATTTTGATCCTCTATTTTGCTAACTGATATTGCAGTTCTCCTACTTTTCTAAGTCACCTTGAATGTCCTCTTATCACTTTACCCCTTACTCCTTCTATTCTTTAGTCGTATGCATCACACTCTCTTCTACGAATTATGGGGTTTCAATCTCCTTAAAAAGATTTCATAACTTAGGCTTAGGTATGAATCTATGGCTGAGATTCATTCTTTTTACCTCTTTACCATTCCATTTTTCTGATTGGTTGCATGTTGATTACATAGGGAATCAAATAGATTTGATCTTATCTCTAAGCTTTGAGATTTATCCATTAGCTGGCATGCAAAATGGTTCACATCTTAGTTTTTGAAGACACAAACTCTTATGTTGATTCTATGTTGCTCGACACTTACTAAAATTATGTCTTGCTCGGCACCTGAACTTTTCTTGACTCTATTATTTACTCGACATATATACTTGCTCAGCACTATCTATTTGCTCGACACCTATGTGACTTGGCACTTACTAAATTTTTGTCTTAGCACCTCTTACTACTTGGCACTTGTATATATTATACTTGGCATGTGTTTCTAGCTTAGCATGAACTTAGCAAATAACTTAAGTGTGTTGACAATCAATTGTCAAAAATATTCTAAGATCAATAATCTCCCCCTTTGACATGAGTGTCAAAAATGCTTAACTATACATTATGAATCTATCTCCCTTGAGTATAATATAAGTATAGTTTGGCATATATATAAAACTTCAAAACTATTCAAAATTTTGCGAAGGACTATATACCTCATAATCTTTGCATCTCCCCCTGAGTTGATGTGCCTTTTTCTATATCCAAAATCTCTCTTAGTAGATTTTTCAAGTCATGTTGATTCATTTTGATACTCTTTAGCTGATAGGTGCTAATATGCCCTATTTTTTCTTTTCTACTATTTAATTCCCCCTTTGTTTGCTCTTCTATGTTTGTTTTGTCCCCCCCTTTCACATGTCTCCCCTTGCAGATTAAGTCTCCTTCTAGTGTTTTGATTTAACTCCCTCTTTTTACAATACTTCCCCCTTTTATAATTCCTCCCCCTTTTTGACACTTATGTCAAAGGGTATATACTCTAACTGAGTATTTAGCCAAGAAGGTTTTGTTCACTTCCATTAAAATTTTTAGAGTAGCATCCTAGTTTTGTATTGCAACTTCTAGGGATTTGATTTGTATTGTTGTCTCTATTGCAAGGTGAACTAAGCCATCTAATGTTGAAATATTATGATTTTTCTTTAACACTATCTTAGCATAGGCTAGTTCCTTCTATAGTATCTCCGTATGAGGGGTTAGGGAAACTTGTATTTGAACTAATTTGGCTCTAGTATTAGCCTCTTCTATTGTCAATATAGTTAGTTCCTTTTGAGTGTGAAGCTTTGTATGAAAGTGCTTCTCACTTTGAGATGGATTTTGTGGCAATTGCATGTCAAATATCTTCAAATTTCTTTCCAAGCTCAATATCCTCTAGCTGGTTTCTTGTGTGAAGATTGAAGGATCACACAATTTTGTGTATAGTGAGAATAAATTCTCAAGTACTTTCTTCACTTTTTCTATCTTATTTTCTAGCTCTACCTGTGATAGTGCTATTTCATTGGATATCTTTTCATTGACCTTTGCTTGAAATTTATTCTCTGACCATTCCATTAATTTTTCATTGGTGTCATGGTCTTCACTTTGCATCTGGTTCACTATTTCTGAGACTTTCTCTAGAATAGGCTTTGTTTCATCAAGTGATTTCAAGCTGTAGGCATCTAAGAAGATGTCCTTAATGCCATTTAATGCTTGGTTTTGTTTGTACTCATTTTTGAGTATCTCCTGCTTCTTCTTCCTTTCCAACACCTCCTACATTAGATTTGTTTGATCAAGTGTAATAGTGTCATAGTCATATTTTTGAATGACTATCTCTTCATCTAATGTAGGGTCTCCATAGTGAAGTACCCTTGTAATTGTAGAGCTCAAGCTTGGTGCTAAGATTTGCAGTGGCATAGCATCAGTGCTCATCTTCTGAAGCATTCTTGTAGAAGTCCCAATAGTTGGTAGATTTACCAATGTTTGAATTGCTTCCTGCTCCTCCTTTGGACTTATCCTTGTCCTCTTCTAATTTGTCTTTATCAATAAAAATCATTTGTGGTGGTGTACCTTGTATTTTTTTAATAGGGGTAGAAGTATCCATCTATTCTATTTGTTCCCTGGTAGGCTGTCTTTCCTCTACTTTCTGAGTCTTCTATTCAATCATCATAACTTTAACTATGTAGTAAACCTTTGTAGATGTGTCTATTGATGCTTGTACTATAGGTTGTCCACTTGTAGCTATAGGAATGATAGAAGGTGGTTCTTGTGGATTTACCTTATCCCTTGTTAAGTCAACTACAACTTTCTACAACTCATCTACACTGACCAATGTAGGGTTATTACATAATTGAGCTTGTAATGTTGATTGGTTAAGGATCTTCTTAAGATCCATTGTAGTCAATGGGTTGATGTTCTAACTAGAGTTGTCAAGAACATCCTTTACTATTATTGTGTCTACAGGTGTGGAGGTGTCATGTGGAGGGCTCAAAGGTGGTAGTTGTGTGTCTGCCACACTCGATTCTATCTTTTGCTCCTAAGTAGTTGTCACTTCATCTTTTCTCTATTGTGTATCCTCCACTGTGTTATCTCCTTTTTCTTTCTAATTTTCCTCTTCTTTATCATTATCCTCCTCTTCATCATCATTATTTCCCTCAAAGGGATCCTCTTATCCTTGCTTAATAGTTGTTAAACCATATATCAACTTCCACATCTTAGTGGATTTTTTAACAACATGTTCAATGTTGTTTTGGAGAATGCTAAAGGCTCTATTTTTGGGAGAAAATTTACTCCCATGCTTCTTATTAGCCCTAGTTATTTGTCCTTTTGTAAGCTTTCGCATTACTTGAGCCAATGTAGACTCCCTTATTTATCTCTCCATGTTAAGACAATAATGCCATTTATTTTCAATAATAGAATACAAATCCTTGGGCATTATATTGTCAAGTTCAAGTGGGGTGTTCTTGAACTTTGCCATCATGGCATATACTAATTCCTCAACCATATTTTTCTCATCTCTACTCCACTTACCAATATCAATGTTCTTTAATCTAGTTAAGTCTACATTATTTTTAATATTATCACAAATTTTCTCTAAATCAAACTTGGTGGCATGACTTACCACTCTAAATTGGCTTGTATCTTCTGACTCAATATTTTCTTCATTAGAGTCAAGCTGTGCAACATATTTTCTTCTTAATTTCTTCTTTACTGGACCTTGTTGTTCTATTGCATTCTTCTTTTGTTTCTCCTTAGCCTTTTGAGTTGTGGCTCTTGTGCTTGCTCTTGTAGTAGGTTTTGCAGGGCTTAGCTAAGCAACCTTCTTTCTCTTTGTCTGTATTGTAGGCTGTGTGCTTTCTTTCCTCTTTTTGGGCTCAATTTAGTTGGTGCTTCCTCAGCTTGTTCCTCCTTGGCACCTTCTTCCTCTTCATCCTCACCCATGCCTTGTGTCAAAGTAAGTGGTTCCTAGCCTTGTTCTTCTTCTTCTTCATCATCTTCATCATCTTCCTCTTCTTCTATAGTACCTTCTCTGAATTTGGCCTTGATTTTCTTGACCAACTTATCCTTCTTTTTCAATATAGATGTTATCTTTAGATCCATGTCAATTTTTTTATCTAACAACATCATAAGTGGCAAAATATTTTGCACTTTTATCAATTTCTTCTACAAGAAATGTTGTGATTGTTGTTGATGCTTCATCTATGTCTATCTCACATCCTAGTGGCCTTAGCCATCTAACTCTTGGTATTGTTGCTTGGATATAAGTATAATCAATATCAAATAAGAAATATATATCATTGATGTGCTTCTCTACTAGGGAAAATGGAATTCTTAGTCTTTGCTTCATGGACTTCTTGAAGTCCTCAAAATAGCTTGTCATGATGGTTTCAAAATTAGCTCCCATCTTCTCTATATACTCATTTATCTATACATCTATAGATCTATTGGTCTTCCATCCTATCTTACTAAATGAGGGAAATTCATTCTAAACATAGAAAAAGATACATATCAAAATTGAGTCAAACTTACACTCAACATTTTTGGATCTCCTTATTACTCCCAAATTCTCCATAATCTTCTATAATTGAAGCTTTTCTAGATCATATGTAAGATCTTTCTTTACAATATTGTACCCTACATTAACTATTATGCAAGGCACACTATTCAGTTGGCTTGATTGATAGAATTTGTATGATATGACCCTTATTGTAGACTCTATAAGTGGATCTTTGATGGTTTCTATGATTATTCTTCTCTTATTCCACTAAGCCCCTATATTCTTCTCAATGTCTTCCTTAGAGTCACCTCTTACAGTCTTTGGCCGATCTAGTATTGGATAACCTGCGACCCTATGTATGAATCTCTTTGATAATTTGATGGGTCATACTTCCAACCATAGGAAACCTTCATGAATCTTGCTCAAAACTATTCTTATCCATTCTATTTTAAAGACCATGGGGAAATCTAAGGCACGCATTAGTCCCTTTCAACAATGTTGAATTCTTCTTTCAATATGCCATTCTCACACAGTTTGTTATATGCCTGACATATCTCCATATCACCAATCTCTCCAACC
Organism: Cupressus sempervirens; assembly: GCA_028749045.1. NCBI lineage: Eukaryota > Viridiplantae > Streptophyta > Pinopsida > Cupressales > Cupressaceae > Cupressus > Cupressus sempervirens. The sequence continues at coordinate 241,010,289 of CM053793.1, forward strand.
TTGCAATTTTAGCATTTCCTAACATCTTGAACCATTACAACTTTGGCTAGAATAATCAATAATGCACCTTCTTATATGCAACTTCTAGTATAGGCCTAAAGTCTAGTTACTGTTAGGATAAACCATGGATAGAAATAAAACTACATGCAAATATAACCAATAATATAAAATAATAGATCACACAGAAATGAACACAAGGCACCAAGATTTAACGTGGTTGACCCAATCCTTGGGCTACATCCACCAAATAGCAAGTCTGATCTTATTAAAATCTAGTGATTACAACCTGATTACAATCTGTAATCCCTTACAGCTCAATATCACTGCAAGAACCAATTTCGCATCACAACATAATAAAAAATACCTAACCCTAAACCCTTTTATACAAGTATTTTACTTTTTTTAGGGTTACAACATGTTGGCCATATGTATGTTAGCCATAATATGTCAGCCACTATTTATGAAGTATGTACAATACTTTCCTAATCAGTCACCATAATCTAACAATCTCCCACTTGGGGATTGATCAGGCTCCACAGTAAAAAAAAATCTCCCACTTGGAGACTGATCTTGTAGTAATACCAATACCACATGGGGCTCCCACTGGATCAAACCACCTTGGACTCTGTTGTTCTTTTACTCATGTTCAATCTAAAAGACCAACTAAAGCTGAAGAGGAGTTCAACTTCTCCCTTGTTACAACCTTTGTCAACATATCTGCTGGATTGTCATTTGTATGTATCTTCTCTAGCTTTAATTTTCCATCCTCCAAAATTGACCGAATGAAATGGTACCACAACTGTATGTGTTTGGTCTTAGAATGCAGAGCTGAATTCTTTGCAAGATGAATGGCACTCTGACTATCTATGAACAAATAATTATCCTTCTGAGGATGTCCCAATTCTTCCAAGAAGAACTGAAGCCATATCATCTCCTTGGCTACCTCTGTAGCAGCAACATACTCTACCTTTGTAGTGGATAAAGCATTAATCTTCTGTAACCTAGAAGCCCAGCTCATGGCTGCCCCACCAACAATAAAGACATAACATGTAGTACTCCACCTGGTATCAATATCTCCTGCCAAATCTAAGTCAACATAGCCCTATAAATCAGTAGTAGAGCCCCCAAAGTGTAAACACTTATTGGATGTTCCTCTCAAATATTTGAGAATCCACTTGACAGCATTCCAATGCTCAAATCCTGGATGACTCATATACCTGCTAATGACTCCCACTACATGGGCAATATCTGGCCTAGTGCATACTATAGCATACATCAAGCTTCCTACAACTAAAGCATAGGGTACCTTGGACATCTTATCCTCCTCTTCCTGTGTCTTAGGACACATCTCCTTAGTCAATTTCAAATGACTAGGTAAAGGTGTGTTGATAGCTTTAGCATTTTCCATAGACAAACATTGCAACACCTTCTCAACATAATCAGCCTGAGATAGCGTCAATGTTCTATTCTTCCTATCTCTGCAAATCTTCATACCAAGGATTTGTTTTGCTGCCCCCAAATCCTTCATAGCAAATGCATGTGCTAACTGGAGTTTTAGCCCCTTAATATGATCCATGTTAGACCCAGCTACAAGCACATCATCAACATATAAACATAAAATAATGTAGCTATCATCATCCAACCTCTTAAAATAAATACAGTAATCTAAATGACACCTATTATATCCATGCTCATGCATAAAACTATCAAATTTTAGATACCATTGCTGAGGTGCTTGCTTTAAGCCATATAAACTTTTCTTCAATTTTCACACTAAGTTCTCCTTACCTTTGACCTCAAAACCCTATGGCTGAGCCATATAGATTTCTTCATCCAAATCACCATGAAGAAAGGCTATTTTAACATCTAGCTACTCTAAATGCAAATCTTCAGTAGCCACAAGACTTAAAATAGTATGGATAGAAGTCATTTTAACAACACGAGAAAATATCTCATCAAAATCAATTCCCTTTTTCTGTGCAAATCCTTTTACAACTAACCTGGCCTTAAATATTTTCTTACTTCCTTCCTCTTCTTTCAACCTATAAACCCACTTATTCTATAAAGCCTTTTTACCTGCAGGCAACTTGCACAAATCCCATGTCTTATTTTTCAGCAAAGAGTCCATTTCATCTTTCATTGTAGACTCCCACTGAATCTTAGTATCCACCTGCACAACTTCATCATAACTTTCAGGTTCACCAGCATCAGTAAATAAAATATAATACAAAGAGGGAGAAAACCTTTGTGGAAGCATAATTTCCCTCGTTGACCATCTAACATTCATTGGTGTGTGTGGTATTTGTTGCTGTGATTATTGCACATCATGAGGAATGGCTAGAACATCATCTTTTGAAGTATCATCCAGCACTACGTAATCATCTTCTTTCTTCTCATGTTGCTGCAACATATCTTTGTACAACACTTTCTCATTGAATATGACATCCCGGCTTCTAAAAATTTTAAGATTTTCAAAATCCCAAAGCCTATAACCAAATTCATTAATGCCATATCCAACAAAGACACATTTCTTTGATTTTGCTTCCAGCTTGGTTCTATTTTCAGCATCTATATGAGCAAAAGCTTCACAACCGAAGGTCTTGAGAAAAGAATAACTCACCTTCTTTCCAGTCCATGCCTCCTCTAGAATACCATAACCCAAAGGAGTAGAGGGACCTATATTAATCAAATATACTGTAGTATTGATAGCCTCCGCCCAAATGTGTAAGGGTAACCCAGCATGCAACTTCATGCTCCTTGCACACTCCATTATAGTCTTGTTCATGCATTCAGCCACTCCATTTTCCTATGGAGTCCTTGAAATAGTTTTCTGTCTACAAATACCATTAGTGGAGCAATAATCTTCAAATTGATGACTGCAATACTCACGACCATTATCAGATCTAAGACATTTTAATTTCTTACCAGTCTCATTTTCAACCAAGCATTTCCATTTCTTAAAAGTTTGAAATACATCAGATTTCTATCTAAGGAAATAAATTGATACTTTTCTAGTTGTGTCATCTATAAATGTAACATAATAATGAGAGCCACCAAGGGAAGATACCTAAGCTGGTCCCCATACATCTGTATGCGCAAGCTCTAATTTCTCCTTTTTTTTTTCCTTCCCAGTCTTTACAAAAGCTCACTCTCTTTTGTTTTCCATACACACAACTTTCACAGAAATCCATATTCATACATTTTAGACCTAGTAAAGCTTTCTTTGAATGAAGTACTTTCATACCTTTCTCACTCATGTGCCCAAGTCTATTGTGCCACAGCACTGTATCAGAATCTATAGCAGCTATTTGTTCTCCCTGCTCAACTGCAACAATTGTTCCTGAACATTCATTTTTCTCTGAAATAATCAAAGTCGAAGGAACAATATGACCTGTACAAAGATATAAGGTGCCTACTTTCACACCTTTTTCTACTACAAGGGAACCTTTTGAAACCTTCCAATTTTTATCATTAAAAGTAACTACATAACCCTCATCACCGAGTTGCCTTGGTGAAATTAAATTCCTACTCAGCTTTGGAACATGTCTTACCTCATGTAGTACCCAATGATTCCCATTTTGAAACTTAATCTTAATTTTTCCCTTTCCAACAATTTGACGAGGTTCATTATCCCCTAAATAAACAAGCCCAAAATCCCCTTGGACATAATCAATGAAATAACCTCTATGAGGTGTAGCATGAAATGAAGCACCAGAATCTAAAACCAATGAATCATCAACACTTTCTAAAGATAGAAGCAAAGCATCCTCTTCGGATTTGTTACTTACCACATTTGCCTCCTTGTCTCCATCTAATTTATCTCCTTCATTTTTCTTGTGATTCCAACAATCTTTCTTTTTATGACCTGGTTTCCCACAGTACCAGAAATTGTTTGGTCCTCTCAATTGAGACCTCTTCCCCTTTGACTTTCCTCTTGATTTCCCATGATTTCCATAGTTACTTCCTCTCTCAGTTGTTCTGCCCTTTCTTTGTGCATTCAAAGCACTTCTTGATGTAGATCCACTTGAGGATTTCCTATGAGTTATCTCACTCAAAACAACACCGATCACATCATCATATTTTAGGGTACTAGATTTGGGAACAGAATTACTCACCGCCATTACCAAGCCATTCCAGCTTTCAGGCAAAGAACACAAAATCAAGAGAGCCCTAATTCCTTCATCAAAATTGATACCCACAGAACATAACTAACTAGTAATAGTATTAAACTCATTTAAATGATTTGCAACAAATCCACCTTCTGCTATTTTTATATTAAATAAACGCTTCATGAGAAATACCTTGTTTGAAGCGGAGGGCTTTTCATACAGTGTCGCTAGGGTTTTCATCAAATCTTTTGTCATCTTTGCTTTTGTAATATTAAATGCCACCGATGGTGCCAAGCATAACCAAATGCTTCTGAGTGCCTTTCTATCCAAAAGATCCCATTCAGCCTCTAACATAGTTCCCTAATTCTTGGCTTTGTCGTCCAACGGCTTCCATAAATCCTTTTGATATAGATAGTCTTCCATTTGCATCTTCCATAACTAGAAGTTCTGCCCATTAAACCTGTCAACCCTCAGCTTACCCTCATCTTCCATTGCTCCCTCTCAATCGTGAGACTTTCCTACAGAGGATAACTGAAAGAAAACCTCCCTCTGATACCACTTGTTAGGATAAACCACAGATAGAAATAAAACTACATGCAAATATAACCAATAATAGAAAATAATAGATCACATAGAAATGAACACAAGGCACCAAGATTTAACATGGTTCAGCCAATCCTTGGGCTACGTCCACCAAACAACAAGTCCAATCTTATTACAATCTAGTGATTACAACCTAATTACAATCCATAATCCCTTACAGCTCAATACCACCGCAAGAACCAATTTTGCATCACAACATAATAAAAAATACCTAACCCTAAACCCTTTTATACAAGTATTTTATTTTTTTTAGAGTTACAACATGTCGGCCATATGTATGTTGGCCATAATATGTCAGCCACTATTTATGAAGTATGTACAATACTTTCCTAATTAGTCACCATAATCTAACAGTTACTTAACCTCTATACTAACTAACTGAACCTCAAATGGTTCCTTATCCTTAGGGTTTTTGGAGCTAGAGGCCATTTCTACAAACTAGCTTTTTTGCAATTTCAAAATAGCATAGCTCGGCACTTGAGAATGTTGAGTCGTTCTTATATGCAACTTCTGGTATAGGCCTAAAGTCTAGTTGCTTAACCTCTTTACTGACTAACTAAACCTCAAATGGTTCCTTATCCTTAGGGTTTTTGGAGCTAGAGGTCATTTCTGCAAACTAGGGTTTTATAATTTCAAAATAGCGTAGCTCAGTGTTAGGAAAAAATCATGGACAGAAATAAAAACTACATGCAAATATAACCAATAACAGAAAATAATAGAACACACAGAAATAAACACAAGGCACCAATATTTAACGTGGTTCACCCAATCCCTGGGCTACGTCCACCAAACAGCAAGTCCGATCTTATTACAATCTAGTGATTACAACCTGATTACAATCCGTAATCCCTTACAACTCAATACCGCCGCAAGAACCAATTTTGTATCACCACATATGAAAAATACCCAACCCTAAGCCCTTTTTATACAAGTATTAAACCACTTTAGGGTTATAACATGTCGGCCATATGTCGGCCATAATATGTCGGCCATAATATGTCGGCTACCATGTCGGCTACTTCCAAAAAAATAATTATGAAGTATGTACAGTACTTTCTTGATCAGTCACCACAATCTAACACTCAGCACTTGAGAAATACCTTAGATCATTGAAATGATGCTCAATTGCTATTGGAATCTGCACAAATACTTTGTTATTCACTTGAAATTTTCTTCTTCATTCTATTTTATCTTGCTCTGTGTTGGTAGTGATGAGAAATGAGCAAAAAAATCAACCTTATACTCTTCAATACATAGCATCTAATGCTTAGTGCATATACAACTATAAACTTTGCTCCTTATGTGATTTATGTTTTACACAAGATCAATACGAATTACACTTCACTTGGAATCTATAGGAATTACCCTTACTCAGCTCCAACTAGTCTTGGCTAACAACTCAGCACACACTAGGATTTTAGTCGGCATCTGAAGAAGACTTGTCACACTCAGTAATAAGATGAAAACTTGAAGTTTTAACCTTGCATCTTTATTCATGTTAATTTGTTCTTTTCAGCACTAATTTATTTTGGAACTAATCTATGATAAAGCATCTGACTATCACTCCTACATACCTCCTTCTACTTAGTTGGATGAAGTATGACCACTTGACCTTTTAGGTGAAGTGATCCCTCCATTTGATGTGTTGCTTCTATCTCTTCTCTTCCATGTCTTATTCATCTCTCCTTTGATGTGTTCAACATCAACTTTCCCTTTTTCTTTGTTGAACTTAGAGTTGGGTGCCTTTGACCTCATAGAGCAATACTTGCTGATGTGACCTATCTTTAGGTAGCTAAAACAAGTGGTTTGACTTAACCATCTACTATAGTTACCACTAAAATGTGTTCTTATGTAGTTCTTAGGGATGTTCCCATACTCTTGATAGGATTGATAGCTTTTCCTAGTGTTGTAGTCCCAGTTATAGTGGTGTCCATAACCTTTTGTCTTTGCTAGTTTGTTTGGTGACCACATAGGCTTAGATCTACATTCAAAAGCTTTATGTCCATACTTTTTGCAGTTGTAGTAGTGACCTTCAAATCTTGGTGCATGCATGGTTCTTGTCTTGCATTCATGTGCCTGATGACCTTGCTTATTGCACTTATGATAGTGACCCATTTTTTTAGGTTTGTCATGCTAATTTTCATTCTTGCTCTTGCACACATTATCAGTATGTCCTTTCTTAACACAAAAATGAAAAGTGGGTTTGGAATTCCTATCTTTGTCACTTCTTTCTTCAGTAGTCTTGGATGATTCCCCTTCTTTAGTGATGTTATAGCCTAGTCATGATGTGGCATTGCTGGATTTAGGAGATTTTAGTGGTTTCTCAAAGTATTTGATGGCTTCATTTGGTTTGTTGAAGCTCTTTGCTATCTCTTTCTATCTTTTTAGATTATTTTGCATCCTCAAATTGGTGATCTCAATGTCTTTGACATTTAGCTCATGATGAGCATGCATCATTTGACTTAAGGTATCTAGCTGTATGTTGGAAATTCTGGCACGCTCAATTGACTTCTCTTCTAGTCTATTGGCTAGGTTCCTCTTGTCATCTTATATCATGACCTTGTCCTTAATGGCTCTCTTATTCTATTCAAGCTCTTCACATAGCATCATGGCTTGTGATTCTTGCTCAATCTTGAGATTTCTAATCTCTTTTGCTTGAGTTATGTTCTTCTCCATTAGATCTACTATTAATACATCAAACTCCTTTGAGTCTCCATTAGCAAATACTTTAGTGGTGTCAATCTCCTTGTATTGTGTATCATTCTCTACTATCGCTATTTCTTTTCTTCATTTTATGGATTTCCTCAATTCCTCCTTAGCTTCTTCCAGAGAATATAGAATGAGATCTATTTCATTCTCTTGGTTCTCTATAATCTTCCCAAGCTTGTAGACCTCCATCTCTAGATCTTTTCTCCAAGCTATAAAGCTCCTCCTAGTGAGAACTTAGCTCTTTGAAACCAAGTGTTGGAAATTACAAGTGGGAAGTATACTTCTGGGGGGGGCGGGGGGTGCGGTGAATCAGAAGTACTAAACTTTAACCTTTAAAACTTTTAACTTAATTCAATATATGCATGAAACATATTGAAATAACATGAAAGTAAAGGCATGCATGCAAACATATGACACTAGATTTGATCACCCAGAAACCCTCCAAAATGAGAAGGTAAAACTGGGGTGGGCATGACACCCACAACTTACTATTGTAGCAATAATGTAACTTGTCAAGGTTGCAATGTTTGACCATGAACCATGGTCTACCCTTTGAAAGCCCTACCCTATTAAAGGCATTTACACTCTATTAGAAGTGTACCTATCTAAAGGATTTATAAGACATTCACTTGGAATGCCACCCTATTAAAGGATTTTACAATGGTTGTTAAACCAACCTAAGTCCATAGGATTTCATTATGCTAAAACAATTGTTAGAGAGTATAGTAGAATGTTTGACCTGCTCACTTACAATCTATTATTGTTGATTTTAGATCCTTGTTCTATCCAATCTGATCCTCACTGATCTGATATGAAGCTACTATGATGCTTTTGAAAGTGACTAAATTCTATGAACTTGTGTTTATTCTAGAAAAGCACACCTCCAAAGAAGAATATTTTCTCAAAATAGTGCACCTGTGCACTTGGTGCTCCTACACACCTTGCACAATGCTTAATGGTAGGAATCTTTTCAACTCTTGAAAAGTTAATTTTGGATCAACTCTAAGGTTTTGGGTGATATTGCGACCTATTGAAATCCTCTCAATTGAAAATAAATGTGAGTGTTCATGAGGAGGCCTTGACTGGTTTGTCTAACAAGTCAGATAAGGTGTAGAATCTATTTTCTATTTCAAAAGGGTAAACCACACAAAAGGAAATATGTTTTTGTATTTTCTATTTTATGATGAATGCAATCTAATCAATGAAGCTATATGAATTCCTAATTGAACAAGGGGTTTTTTAAGAAAATAATGAAGATAGGGTAACAAAAAGTTTAAGCAAATAACATGAAAAGTAAAATCCTAATAGACATAAGCTACAAAAATAACGTGTCTACAAGTTAAGCTTTTGAAAAGATTGGTGGGTAAATAATGAAAATAGGAGCAACACTTCCTCAATTCCACTAATGCAATCACCAATGGGAATTTAGTAATTGTAAGATGTTTCACTTTTCATCAAATTTCAAGGCCATAAAAAGTGTGCTCATGCAAGATGAAAAGATATGTAGGAACAATATGGTGATCTCTTCTCAAACTAAGTATGTCAGCAAAATTTGTAGACCCATAGAAAACACCAGAATTAAGAGATTGCACAACCATAACAATGCAATAAAAAAATTGGATCAATTAAACTTCATGAACATACATTCACAAAATATAACACACTTAGACAAGAATCACTACACTCTAAATGTCTCATGCCCAAAACCCTACAAGCCAAAACACAACTATTTTTTTTTTTTAAATAAAAAAAAAAGAACATGGGAGAAAACTGAAGATAAGATATATGATCTATCCTTAACTTGGAGGTGATGAGGAAAGATGGTGAAACAAGGTTTGTTTACTCAACAACTAGATTCAAGTTCCCTATGAGGGGACACCTAGTTGCCAGTTACTGAATACAACTACATTGAGATGTTATGGTTATGAGCCCTAAATATGAGGCGCTCTGATGTGCAAGTAAAACTCAAATTGTGTCAGTGTAGTGGTAAAAGCTCTACGGATTGCAATGAGAAGATGTTTTTATCAATTAATCATTTTATTTCTATTAATATTAGAATTATCTTTTTATTTGTATTTATTATTATTATTTAATTATTATTTTAAAGTCATCTATACCTCCTTTTCTTAATATAAATCTTTTATTTATTTATTTTAATTGATATGCTATCATTATTTAATAGTAAATTAAAAATTACTATACTTGGAAATAATGTTTCATTAGCTATCAAATAATACTACCATTTAATCCTACACTTCCCTTTCTTTAAACATATCACTTTAGTTACATTCACAAGTCTAATTTAATACAATTTCATGCATATTTAAATTTTCTTTAGAAAGAAATCAATAAATAAAAACTAAAGAAACAACTAACTATCTAACCTCTAATACCCTTTATACAAAATAATTTAACATATAAAAAAAACAATTAAGCTAACAATCCCAACCCCTTTTTTTATATCTATTTCTAACTTAACACATTATAATTTTTATTCTTTTTTTTTCAATATACTAGTATTGAATGGAAATTGTAAGAATTTGCCTAAGGGAAAAATTCACCCAGGAACTAAGAACTCAAACACAAGCACAACTATAGACCAAGAGAGAGAGTATGATCAGAATGACAATATATTCAATATGCCATGATATGCCATGATTCCATGATAAAAGGTCACTAGGAGTGCTTGTATATAAAGGCCTTTGAGATACATCTAGAATGTCTCATAATCAGCTACATGATATGTCAACAACTAGGCACATGTCCACCAGATATAGGTTATCCTCCATTAAGCATGGAAGTATGTGCGATGATGAGAGGATAAGCCTACAAGGGAGTGACATGCAAATCAGTGTTGTAGACATCATGTGCAAAAATAGAGTTGTGTACACCTATGTTGTCAACATGACAACTCAAAAAGGTGTGCAAACTCCTAAGTGCCTCACAAATAAAAAATATTAAAATAATGCAAAATAATAAAATAATGCATTAACATAAGTAAACTTAAGTAAGTGTAAATAGTAAAGTATGTATTTACACCAACACCCCCCTTTAAGTGCAACTTAGGGGAATGCCCTTAAGCTTATGAAAACTAGGATGAAGATGCAAAATGGGTCCTAGCTACTAGGCCATTTTAGGTACCCATGTACACAATGAAAATGCAATCTCTCATAAAGCAGAGAAAGAGGGAAAACCTCATGAAAAAAACCCTCCCCCGAAAAGAGAGATAAATAGGGATGCATTGATGGATGGAGTAATCAAGACCCCCCCATTATGGCATACATCCAGTATATACATAAGAGAATGAGAGAAGGAAGAGAGATAGAATAGGCTTCCCCCCAAAAAGAAGAATGCTGACAAGTGAAAGCTACTTGGATGAAGAAGTTGGTCCAAGAATGTTGGATGATGCTCCTCCCCTTAGGAAGAAAAAAAGACAAAGGTACACTCATAAAGATGTATGGTGGTCCTGAAACCTACTCAAGTATCCCTATGTGGATGCTAAAGTTCACCCCTTCCAACTGTGCTAAAAAGAACGAATGCAGATTTGGCAAGGATGTCTATTGAACCTATTCCAATGAACCATTTGTCTCCTCAACTAACAAAGAGACCTCCACTAATTTCTATTCATAAGAATCCATAATCTTGCCAATCTATATAGATTGATCATGTAGAGAATGGACATGAGGGTTAGAGTGAGCCCCTCACAACAACTATAGAATGATCACCTTCATTAATGAGAAGATAAAAATCCTTAAGTCTGTCTCCCAAGTCAACTAAAGCTGGAGCTAGAAGACAAGATGTACAATGCTGAGATGGACCTTTCACTATGGCAATGTAAGCATGTGGACTAGACTGATGTGACCTCTCATTGCAACTGTCGATAGAACCCCATGTGTCTAAACCTTTTGAAGCACTATCGCTGGTGTCACTATCAATTTCCACTATGTATGATGTGTAGAGAGGAGTAAAGGATAAGCTGGTTGAACTTTCCTCGAAGTGAACATCCTTCTCCACAAAGATATCATGTGTCTTTGGATTCATAAGTCTGTAAGCCTTCAAATTGTCTTCATAATTGATGAAGGTACAAGGCCTAGGTGTCAGTGCCTTGCAATTCCTAGAAGATAGGTTTGCCCATGCTGGACAACTGAAGACTCTAAAGTGACTCACAACTAGTTTTCTACCACACCATGCCTTAAAAGGAGTCTTTCCATCTAAGGTTAGATGAGGAGATCTATTAAGTATGTGAGTAGCATTGCTAATGGCTTGAACTTAAAGTGTAGCATTGAGAGATTTGGCCTTTATCATGCAACTTGCCATGGTCTTGAGAGTCCTAATCCTCATAGTTGTAACATATGTCTTGTGCAGACCGAATGTTGGTGAGTTCAGAAGATCAATCCCCTCAATTCTGCAAAAGTTCTTAAGTCTTTTGTCAATATATATGTTCTCATTGTCCACTCGTAGTACCTTGATGGCTTTCCTTGACTTGTGTTAAACATGATTCTTGAAGTCTTGAAGCTTATGAACCACTTCAATTTTATGATGAAGGAAGTAGACCCAAGTGAATCTCAAAAAGTCATCAACAAATGTGAGTATGTAGTGGCCTTGGCTAACTGAAGTCACTATAAAGGGTCCTACTAAAACCATGTGAACTAGCTGAAGAACAATTAGAGCTCAAGAAGACTTCCCTTTATCATACTTCTCCTTGAGATTCATATCCACTAAACAAGATAAACATTCTCCCTTAGAAAAGTTGATATTAGGTAGACCTTTGACCATATGTTTTGAGCAAAGTTGCTGAAGAGAGTAGAAGTCAAGGTGACCAAACTGCTCATGCCATAAGTTGATGTTTGAATGTGATTGAATCAACAAGGCTTGAGAAGGTGACCTAGGAACAAAGTGGGAGAAGGAATAAAGCCTCTTGTCATCAATGATTGTCCCCATTGCAACCAATGAATCATCTCTAAGACTTTCTACCATCACTAAATTTGGAAGGAACTCAACTTTATGACCATCTCTAAGGTGAGTGATTTGGTAAACTGATAGGAGATTGGAGCTAAGATTTGGAACATAGAGAACATCTTTGAATTCCCCATTTTCTATTTCCATATGTCCTTTCCCTTCAACTTCCATCTTGGTATCATCTCCCACGAAGATGTGTGGTACCTTAGACTACTTCAATGAATAAAAATCTTGCTTTGAAGAACCCATATGGTAAGAGGCACTTGAGTCAAGTATCCATTCCGAAGAAGAACTTGTGTTTTCCATAAGTGCTTGCCCTTTACCCTTTTAAGAGGTTGGAGTTGAATCCTTGGAAGTACCTAGCACTTGAATCTTGTTCTTCCTGAGTAGATTTTCTAACTCATCGATTCTTTTTGTCTTGCAATGATGCTCGACATGATTTGGCTTTTTGCAATATGCACAAAAGGGTTTGTCCTTCTTTTCATTACTTCCCTTCTTGTTTGAAGAATAACCGCCATGTTGTGAGGAGGTTTGTTGTGTCTCAAATTGTGATTTTTGCTTCCACTGCTTCTTTTTGTTGTTGCTTTTCCCTCCTTGACTTGATTTGTGCTCATCACTAGCCACCAAGGCTTTGATCTTTGATGACTTGAGAAGTTCAAAATCCACCAAGTGAGATTGTTCAACAATCAACATGTCTACAAATCCATCAAAGGAAGGCTTGTGGTAAGAAGATCCCATGGTCAACCTATGAGTATTAAAACTTGAAACAAAGTTGGTGTACTCAAAAGGTAGCCTCTTCAAAATGTGATGAATTAACTTATCATCCTTCATGGGATTTCCACAATCTTTTAAGAAGTGCCCTATAATCATTGACTTTGATGATGTAATCCTAAATTGTGTAAAAATTCTTAGGATCCAAGAGAAGTAGATCATCTTCAATCTAAAATCCCTTTTCTTCATCCACCTTACCATACAACTATTCAAGTTTATCCCAAGCTTCTTTAGAGTTTGAACAATTTTTAAGGTGAAAGAGAAGATACCCATGTACACAACTCCTAATTAATCCTAAAGCTTATTGGTCTTGAATTTTCCAATCAATGAGTTCTTTAGCATTAGTAGGTTTGGTAATTGTACCATCAACATAAAGACTATAGCCTTTTTCCATTAATCTACTCCATGCAATATCTTTCAATGTAGAATAGTTGCATGAAGTTAGAGGAGGACATTTAAAACCCATGATGCAAAAATGAAAAGAGCACAACAGAGAGACACAAAAAACATAGTACGCACACCCCTTTTTCACTCAATCAAAAGATCCCCCCAAAAAAGATGATGTTGACACTTTATAAGTAGTGCATTTAGAATGGGCCACTTGTCAAAATGAACAAAGTGGAATTTTTAATTTTTCTTTTACAACTACCTTATGAGGGTTAAATCTACCACTTAAGCACTATAGCTAAAATTTATAGCAATTCTGAAAAAGAATCAAAGCTTTACAATGCTTTAAAAAGGCTTAATTCTGAAAGTGAGAAATTTGTCCGCATAACCCTAAAATCTAACTTTAGATCTGGAAAGTAGACAAAAAAAAATACACACTTTCAAATAAATAGAACCTAAAAAAGTGACCAGATGTGCCCGTATGGAGCTTCTAAAGTTGCAAAATGCAGGATTATGCAGGTATAGTCACCAAAAAATGTAATTTCTACAACATCTATGCACCAAAACTAGAAAAAAAACCACCACTAGAAAATTCCAAAAAAAATTCCTAATTTCAAAAAAATTGCACCTGAAACAGAGTCCGGATATCTGAGTTATGGGCTCACAAAGTCAAGCTGCCAAACTGAAATGCAATTTGAAGAGGGTTTTGGAGCAAAAATTGCAATCTTAAAATTAATGGTCAAATGGCCATCACTACAGTTAGAAAATGTCTAGTTTTGACAGTCATACAACCATCAATTTTAACATAGCAAAACGATGACATTAGCAAAAAAATAGCACCCCGGGTGACGTGATAGATGACTATGCCTTTCATACTATATAGAATAGTGATGTGTCAAATTTGTACTGATGACTTGGCACTACACAAACTGATTTCCATATGGCAAATGTGGTAGTACTAGGTTACGTGTCAGGGAGTACACGTGTTTATCAATAATTCATCGACAGGCTTCTTCCACATGTCGATTGAAGAAGATGTCGTGTGGCAGGTGTGTCACTATGGAGGGTGGAGATAGTAGGCACAAAAAAAATTGATAGGGAATGTGTGGTAGAGAGGATAGTCCATGTACCTATCATGCTCACCACATGGCAGCAAAATGCAAGTGTTCATGGGCAAAATTTTTAGTTAACAATCAACCAGAATAATTAAATACTACCCAAAATATGATCAAATAAACACACCCACCAAGAACATGACCACCAAGAATGAGCAAAGTTGCTACTAGAAACATGATCACAGTCGGGCTAGAAACCTCAGTGTGTAAGCAAGAGGTGTAAAAATAAAAAAAGTCAAAATATGTGTTGAAGCTGCTGGGATATACACCTATCATGGCAAAAGATCTCTGCGATGCTGAAAATCAGATCTCTATGCTGGGAATAGGGAACGATTGTCAAAATCACCTACAGACCAAAAACCTTAATGCATTTTCTAGGAAAGAGTAGTAGTGGGCACCGAAAAAGAAACAGTCACAATCTACTGGAATTTGGAATCACTGAGGCAGGATTGGAAAATACATGTCCTTGCCCAAAAATATTACCGTGTTCTAGGAAATAGTGAGCAAAGTTTGCAGAGACTATTCACCATCAAGAGGAAGGATAGCATGGTCGAAGAACCTAAAAAACAATCGAATTTTCCTTATGCATCACCACTACTTCAAAAAGGGCTAGCCGAGATCTTCGTACTTGTCGAAAGTTTGAAGCACTGGTGGACTGAGGGTTTGTGGTGGTTGGGATTTAATAATCCCACATCGACCAGGGATGAGCGCTATGCACTTTTTAAAATGCAAAGGCCATGAAATGTTTTAACAAAGAGCCGTAGGGCTTGAGAGGTGGGCTCTACCATTGGTGGAAAGTTTGGGCTGCTAGAATCTGCAGTACGGCCCGCTGCGACTTGGAAAATAATTGTTTACCCACAACAATCATATGACCTACAACTAATAATTAAACCCTCCAAATGGTAGATCCGGGATGTCACTACTTGGGTCTGCTAAAAAAAATTTCTCTACTGGTGCCCAAAATTTCCAGGGGAAAAAATGCAGAATAAAAATAAACTATAGATCCAAAATTAATTAAATCTGCAAAAAAAAACCATACCCAAATTGCAAATCGGGGCCTCTGGGTTCCAATTTACTAAAAACAAATTCCTCATGGTCAACTTTGGGCAAAATTAGGCATGTTTATAGTTAACTTTCATCGGCTTAGCATTCCAGATGCAATGGCAAGGTCAAATCTAGCTCTAGATGCTCCCAATTTTTGCAGCACTCTAGATTCAGGTTGAGGTGATGAAGCAAGCATGGTCTCGAATGGCTATGTGATGAGAAAGTCTTCAAGTTGCTCTGATACCATGTAAGAATTTTCCTAAGGGAAAAATTCACCCAGGAACTAAGAACTCAAACACAAGCACAACTATAGACCAAGAGAGAGAGTATGATCAGAATGACAATATATTCAATATTCCATGATATGCCATGATTCCATGATAAAAGGACACTAGGAGTGCCTGTATAATAAGGCCTTTGAGATACATCTAGAATGTCTCATAATCAACTACATGATATGTCAACAACTAGGAACATGTCCACTAGATATGGGTTATCCTCCATTAAGCATAGAAGTATGTGCAATAATGAGAGGATAAGCCTACAAGGGTGTGACATGCAAATCAATGTTGTAGACACCATGTGCAAAAATAGATTTGCATACATATGTGTTGTCAACATGACAACTCAAAAAGGTGTGCAAACTCCTAAGTGTCTCACAAATAAAAAAATAAAAAAATGCATTAACCTAATTAAACTTAAGTAAGTGTAAATAGTAAAGTACATATTTACACCAACAAAAACTTATGTGGATTAATTAATACTTACTAACCCTCCTTACTACACATGAGATAATATATCACATAAAACTAAACTCTTTTCCTTTTTTTGAATCCCCCTAAATCCTCACTTTCCTCTCTAAGAAAAATACTCTCAAAATCTACCCCCAAATCACTTTTCCTAAACTCTTGAAATATTAACATACATTTTCAAATCTAATATTTATTATTAGACATGGCCAGTTTTCCAACGTGTGACTACTCTATCCTAGGTGAGGAAGTCAAGGCATTCATTTATATGCTAATGTGGCCCTTAACAAACTTGATGGGTACCCCAAACATGGGTTTATTTCAAGTCAAATATAAAGGACAAAATCAAATCTTTCCCTTTTTGCATAGCCCAAGACAAGTTTCCTAACAAACATCAAGGGCAATCATGGATTCAAAAGTTGGGGTTAAGGACATCGCATGTTAGACTTATTTATTATTTACCCAAACTTTGTATTTCTCACCTCCTACACATGGCAGGTTTGATAGGATTAGTGGAGTGGTGGGACCACCTCCCATCTCATCTCCTTCCAAATTTAATTTTTTTTATTTGTAAAATTGCCATATAGTCATGTCTTAGCCACTAAGTACGAGGAAGGTTAGAATTTAAAATTCTTGTTTTTCTTGAGTACTTGCAAATAGTTAATACCCCGTATCACCTCTTAGAGAGTATATTTATATTTAGATTTATATATATGTTGCTTAATTTAATATTATTATTATTTTATTACAAGGTCCTATCATGATCATAGCTCAACCTGACACCTTATTAATGGGGATAGTTTGTAAATTATTTATTTCTATATTATAATTTTCAATTTATTATTATCTTATTCAAGGCCCATTATTTTATTGGCCTATAATGGCAAGAGGAATTAATTGATTTTTCTCATACATTTTCCAGAGGATGGATATGCAACTACAAGAACTTGGCTTCTAAATGGAGTTTATTGTCTTGTTTCTCGCAATTTTCTTTATGGGTGCTGAAATCAGGGCCAATATAATTTGAACATTGTATCATATTTTTTAATACTTGTTCCATATGTGAAATCTATGGTTGGAACAAACAATACTCCATTACTATCAACTTATATTGCAAAATTCTTATGTATGTAGTTTTAAGAACTTCAAATTCTCAAATCTAATTGTTGATGTCTCCATCATGTCTATAAATTTGTTATAAATTAGAAACATATACTACACTTGATATGATTCAAGGTTGAACTCAAATACATCCAAATTATTCATATGAGATTTGAGGGTATAGGAATAGCTAAATGAAAATCTCCTATTCATTCTTCCAATGTATATCAAGATACAAAATTTCTTTTCTTCATTACATTCAAATCAAGAAGTCACAACATCCAAAAAAATGAAATTTCCCTTCATGTTCCTCTAAAGACTTGCATTCAACAAAAGCATCAAGAAAGCAATAGGGTAGTGAAATCATCATATCAAGATACACAATGAAAGGACCTTTATAAGCAAGATGATTCATAATCTCTCTACTGGTATATGTATGAAATTGATTACATCATTCTTACAATACAAATATATTTACATAAAAAAATGGAGTTGTCTTCTATTGCAATACAAATACAATAGTGTTTCCTTCTTCTATGCAAAGGTAAGACTTCTCAACTTCGAAATGTCCAAGACCTCAAGCAAATACTTGCAACAAGAGAAAAAATGCATAACCATGGAGGTTCACTTCCCAACCTAGGCATCAAGGAGGCCACCCACCGAGCTTAGGGAAATAAGGCACAAATGGTTGCACACTACACATTGACATAACATGCATGATCACAAAAATATAAAAAAAACACTACACAATACATTATGAGACAACCCAACCCAAGACTTGCACAAAGATTCAACAATTGAGTCAAGTTATAGGGTGAAGGTGGGCTCTCTTCATGAGGAGGATTTCCAAACAATGATTCACAAATATGCACATATTCTCATTATCAACATGCCCTTTCGAGGCTTACAATGACTTCCCTCTTCACACACCTCCTTATACCTCCCAAAATGCAAGTAAACAAGAAGTCCATATTCCATTGAACACATAAAACTCATCTCCACACATGGGAGAGTTCCTCAACTACATGAGTAAGCCCAAGCAACCCCTTCACCCAAGCATCTCTTCCCTCCCAAGGGTGAGTGATGCTTCACACCCATTACAAAAACACACAGCATGGAAACAAAACAAGATTCAATGAAGAAATCACATAAACTTCTCACATGCAACACTCAAACAAAAGATCTCTTTTTCCACAAATCACATCTACAATACACCAAATTTACCATGGAATGAAGAACTTCATATCTACTCTACATGCAAAATGAAGAATGCCATGGATCATGGATACCAACCTCACTCCAAGCAATGGAAAATGAAAATTTGTAGTAGATCTCATTATCCTCTTTCTCCAAACCCTAGTTGTCTCTAAAGATAGAGAGTGGCCAAGTGAGTTTCTAATTTGGCCATGCCTCTATATATCATTCTCATTCTCGGATTCAATATGAAATGCATTCTTTTTGGGGTCTCCTAGGTCTTCTAGGCACCCTAGTGGTCATTATTAGCCCCCTAACTTCAAGGATTAACATGGGTAGGGTTTATTTTTATCACAAACTCACCTTAGAGCTACTTTTTGACCTTCACAATGCTAGGTAAGTTCAAATTCCAAATTTTCTATGGTGGTAACCTTGTCCTCTTTACTAATTTAAGGCAATAATTCAAATTTTTCAATTAAGGTATTTAACTCAAGATAAGGTGGCCACATGATCCATCATCAAAGAACATGTCATTTTCACATAATGAGTACAAGTGTCAAGTGACACACACAGAATCACTATACATTACACATGACACATTCAGAATCTACATATAAAACACAAACTACATACATGCATCTCACATTTACAAAATAAACACATCACAACGAGGTTTACCTTGGTAGAGTCATATTAACATGTGTTTATACCTTGTTTCCCCATTATGTTTCCATGGATCCTTTCTTGCACACTAAACTCAAGCATTAGTAGTCCAATGAAAAGCCACATATAAAATACATATGAAAGTAAAAGTACATGATAACTTTGTTATTCTACCATTCACATACAACACATTCCATAATTAACTTCCTATTCTCCATCATTTACATATTAAGTATTTAATCATTAACCCTCAAAACAAATTGCATATTACTAACTTTCCTAACAAGAGTAAATTAAGCATTGAATTGCATCATAATTCTATTTCTTTTCATAATAGTGAAATACTGAATAATATCTATTAATTCATCAACTAAGCCAGTTAAGTCTTATTGCATGCCATAATGAAAGATCACAACATAAATATCATCAAATAAGTAGCAAAATTTACTGTCCATCAAATATCAAAATATATATGTCGATATAACCAATCCTGAGTAACAAAATTGAAATACAATATCTATGCTATGATGGGTCAGGGTGAGGCCTCACAAAATGCAAACACCAACAACATATATTACTGAATCAAAATAATGGTAGCTTGGAATACATATTACATTCTTGAATTTATAAGAAATCTTCTCAATTTGTGTTGAGAGTGAGAGATCTCTTTCTCCAAACATATGCTTCTAAACTAATAAAACAAATCTATTTATGTACAAACTGACTTTCTAACTAGTGCTAAGTAAGACTCCATCCTTATTTATATCATTTAATGGATGTATGGGCCTTTACATGTCTTCAAAAAAATAAAGCATGAGATAATAAGAAGAAGAAATCCATTAGATGGTGTAGGGGTCTCTAGAGGTGCCAAAAATAGAAGCTCAACCTTCACTGGATGTTTGTAGAAGTTAAAATATCATCAAAATGCTTTTTTAGTGTATGAAAAGTTCTAAATTTAGAACTCATAGTTAACTATTGGTGCACCTCTAAATTCTTCAAAAAAATTTAGTTCACCTTAAAAGAAGTGCACCTTGGAATCAATGCACCTATTTCACCTATGCACCTTGATGAAATTTGTGCAAGGTGCTCAATTCACCAAAAACTAAAAGTTCTCAATTTTAAAAATGGTTTCTTAGTTTTTCTTAGATGAGGTACAAAAACACTCTAGTGTACTTATTTTTCCCCTTTTTGATGATTTATACCATCTTTATCGCCAAACACCTTCATACATTTGAACTCCTTCTACTTCTTCTATCTGAAATCCTAAGGCACCTATATTGAATCTTGTCATTACTAGTTGCATAAGATGAGGAACCTATGCAAGTTCATGTGATGTCTGACCTCTACATCTTTGATCTTTTCTTCTCTCCAACTACCCTATCCTTCTTGGTGAGAGACCAAGTGATCTAGATTATCCAAAATGATCAAATGTTTGAAACATTTTCATAAGCTTTTCTAGGCAGTTTTAACTGGCTTTTTCAGAGGTCTTGTACTCAAAATTTCAAGTTGAAACTTTCATCAGTCCCTAAAACTGGGCAGCTTAAGGCTCTCTATTTTAGGGACTACAATTATATTTTTAGTTGTTCTTTCCAAAAGTGTAAACTATTTTGATTTCCAAGCTCTAGCTCAAAAGTTATGGCCTGAAAAGTTAAGGATGTCTTTTTATCTACACAAAGAAGTAAACATTAGTCCAAAGAGATGAAAATAAAACCTTAAAAAAACACTAATTATGACCCAAAAAAATTGAGAATGCAAAAACATTGCAAAACATGCAAAAACCTCATTTTAGCCTCTGATAAGGAAAAAAGAGCACACCTGGCACACCTTTGAGGTGTCCTAGGTGCACTTATACAATTAGAGTGCACATCAAGTGCACCTCTAAGGTGCACCAAGTGTGCAACTTGATTAAGGTTTAGTTAATAGAAAAGGATGTGCAACAGTGCACCTAGCTAGGTGCACTTCTATGCACCTTTACATGGTTTGATTTTAAAAAAAAAAATTTATGTTTTTTTAATTTTAAGGTTTTTGCATAGTAAAAAGGTGTGCAACTGCAAACCTAGATAGGTGTGCAGTTGTGCATCTTTTTAGGTCTTTAATGTGTTTGTGTTATTGTGTGCAGGTGGAGGTGTTTAGGCACATGAGCACATCTGGGCAGTTGTGCAGGTGTGTGAGATGAGCTTGACAAGGAGAAAATCAAGGAGGGAAGGGGGGTCATATATTTCATAGACCCAGGACCCAATACAACTATTGGAGGTGCGCAGCTATGCTGCTATGCACTTTCCTAGAGAAAGTGCTTTCCCTAAATTTTTGGTATACTAGAACACCTAAGGAGGTGTACTAGGTGCACTAATACACACTTTTATGCACTAGAAAGAACTTCTCCCCCAGAATTCTAATTTCCAAAATTTGGGTTTTCAAGCTAGGACTAGATTTGACCAAAGACACTAGGCAAACGCCTAGAAAAGACTCAGACACTAGACTAGGGATCCAAAAAGCCAAAAAATAAAGTAGGGGGTCCCCATTTCTAGGAGAATAGGGGCATAAATTGTGAAACCACATGTAATTCCTTAGACTTAGCAATGTGATCAACCAACATGGGAAATGGTCGCTCTGACATTCACTAGGGTTTGGAAAGGTGGAAACTAGGGATGATAAGATAGTTTAATATGCTTAAGTCAAACCAATGGACTAGCACATTTTTGGGAAGAAGGCAACTCGCGAGGCTTCTGGAAAGGTAGAAGTTAATATTAGAGTGATACCTAAGTAGGTTCACATGCATAATAGTTTGGGGGTTTGAATAACACTAGATTAAATATGTAAATATGTAGGAATGTAGTTAAGGGGAGATGTTAAGATAGTTTAGTAATTAAATTTCGTGATTCAGAGTTTAACAAACTTAACCTAGCATATGTGAAACACTTGGGGGGTGGGAAAAGAGAGTTTCCACTAAAATAATTATTGTTAGTAAAGGATAATTCATATGGATGTGAGAATGGTTAATGACTAGGGTAGTAGCATTAGAGTTAGAAATTATTTTTTGCTAGGGTTAGTTGGTTATATATATGTGTGTGTGGGAGGTGATTTAGTGGTATATAGCAATTAGTATATAGGTTAGTATGAGGTTAGTACTTAATATTATCTTTGTTAGAGTAATTTGTTTTAGTTTCTTGACTGAATACTAAAGTTAGTTGGGTATTTGGTATTAGGGATATGTTGAGTAGAGATATATTATTGTTTTTATCATAATAATGTTATAATATATATACTTATATATACATAAACATATACATACATACATACATACATATATATATATATATATATATATATATATATATATATATATATATATATATATATATATATATATATATATATATATATATATATATATATATATATATATATATATATATACATACATATACATACACACACATAGATATATATATATATATATTCCATGATGTTATGTATAGTAAAATAAATATTAAATGTTATTTATTACGTAGCTTAAGTGACATAACCAAATGATGTATGTTGTTAACATATAACACTTTATATCTTGTGAATTATCATTATATGGATTTAATGCATAAAATGTATAAATAATTTTATTAAGGTGTGTATCAAATATAAATGTAAGTTGAATACTTTTCATTTATTTATTGGCTTATTTATCCATTTTTTATTAATCATCTTGAGTTGGACACACAAACCTATTTTCAAAAAAAATGATTAAATGTGTTACAATTATAAACACAATTAATTCTTCTTAGTGTATTAACTCAATCCAAACTTGGCCCATAGATACCTGGATCATAATAGTACTTAGAGCTTGTTGACAATGTGAATGTAAACACATCAACAAATAGAAATTTCTCATTGATCACATATCATAATATGCATGGTGATACATGGACTTTTAGACATTCCTAAGTAGATGATGTAATTTATTATTTATATGAATTTACTCAATGGTCACATAAGTGAGCTTAAATTTAAATGCATGAAAAGAAAGCCCAAGTGGAAACAAAAAATTCATTATTTATTTAATTACACAAACAATGTAGTTAGGATATAAATCAGTAGAGGATTTAAGGACTCATCATCTCATTCAGTGACCCTTAGCCTAGAATGTGGACTTCAATTGATAAAGCTTTGCCTTCACCTTCCTCTTAGAAATCATACTACAATGTTACCATATTAATTTGTGTGCCTAACCTAGTATAATAATGATTGGTCCTCTATGTTATATCGTAAACATTACCTTTCTAAAAAAATTGTAGTTGTGGTTTGCCCTAAATTTTGGGCATGACAATCAATTATTTTCCAATGTACTACCATTTTAATTCTTATCATCAATGCTTCATATTATGCCATGTTATTCATGCAAGGGAACAAAATCTTTTAAGACTTGGGTGTTATACATGCTTATGGTATTACAAATAGAACTCCTCCTCTATAACCATTTTTGGTTATGATCCATCGAAGAATAATTTCCAAGTTTCTATAGATAATGTCATAATTTTTGCATCTAAAAATTTAGCATGTATAATATTTTCATATGATAATGGTGCATCTTCTAGTTTATCTATGATAAATTTTCCCTTTATGACCTTGTGATCCACACACTCTATGTCAAATTCAATTTGCACCATAACCCACTTTTCCAGTCTATCTGTTGCTGTTAATTTACTTAGTAAATACTTTAGGGATGAATCTTTGCAATTAGCTTGACTATATGAAATAACATATGTTGGAATTCTTTTAGAATAATTGAGAGGAGGGTGAATTAATTATTCAATGTCTAGATGTATAAATAAAACTTTTCATAGATTAGTGAACCCATAAAACATTCTTCATGTATGCATCCAAAGATTATGCAATCACTAAAACTTGTAGGTTATTGTCAAATCAACTTGTAGAAATGTAAACATGAAACAATAATAGATTCATCAAGACACTTGACATAATGATTTATGTGGAAACCCAATTTGGCAAAAACCACAAGTAACATGCTACTCCTTTTCACTCTTCTAAAGTGATGCCCTGTGAAAGGCCAACCCTATTAAAGGATTTCAATCACCCTATTAGGACTAATCCCTATTAGAGGACTTTAGACCATTCACTTGGAATGTCACCTATTTAAAGGATTTACAAATGACTACTAGGTCAACCTTAATCCAAAGGATTTACCCTAGATTGATACAATTGCTAGAGAGTAACAATAAGGTTAGATCTGATAACAACTTACAGTTTCATTTATAGATTACAGATCACTATTTTAGTCCTCCATTCTATTTGGCCTTCGTAATTTTCAGCTCTAAAAGCTTGTTCACCCTTCAAGCATTCATATCCTTAAGCGTTCTTTCTTAACATGCCAATGCAGTATCTTCTCTTAGGTCACTTGATTCAGCAAAACCCTTGACTCCCTATCTTCCTTAGGTTCTCGCACATAACTCCTTTTTATTCTAACTAGTCATTCCCATAAATAGAAAATAAAGATCTTTTCGTGCTCATTTTCCATTATTCAATTTAGGGTTAGTGTAGAAGTTGGGAAAAACCAACTTCACAATTTTCCAAGAACACCTACATGCAAATAACCTATTGCTAAAAGAGACCAAAGAGGGAAACAACACAACTTAGAAATCTTAGCGGAGTGAGAGAAAAAAATGTATTCCAAGATTCTACAACAAAAAATACAAGAGTTCAACCTTAAAGGTGAATGAAACCCCAAAAAGGGAAAAGAAGCTAAGTTGCACATTATAATTAATATAAAATATTAATTGTATGCACCTAAGAGATAGCTTAAGTAAACTAGAGTAATAAACACCTTAATTAATTAAATAAAGTTGATCTAATTATTAATCATAAATAAATAATTACTCTAACACCCCCCTTAATTGAGGCTCAGGAGGTAAGCTAACCTAGCATAGCTATGAAAGTAGGAAAATGGGTCATGGCAATAAGGCCTAATTAGGTATCCAAAACAAGGAAATCTCTGTAAATTGGAGACGAAGGAGAAAACCCAATGGGAAAAAATTATCTCCAAAAAAGAGATAGAATAAACATGCTAAAAAAACATGAAGGGAGGAAGGCCTCAACAAGACCCCCAAGGAAAACTCTATAACCCCAAGCATAGACCGCAATTGAAGATAGCGTGGCAATGCAAAAGATTTGGTGAAGATGTCGACAACTTGCACATCAGTGAGAATATAATCCCAAGAGAGAACACCATCCTAAATCTATTGATGGATGAAATTCATATGAAGCTCAATGTGTTTAGTACATTGATGATCCACCAAGTTGTGGGAAATATGAATAGCACTCTAATTATCGCACCACTGAATAGTGGGATGACTAGGAGGAAAACCAAACTCAATCATCAACTGCTGAAGCTATAAAATCTCCTAACTAGCATGTACAATTTCTCTATACTTAGCCTTTGTAGATGAAAGTGTGTGAGCATGCTGCTTCTTACATGACCAGGTGATAGGACCAGAGCCAAGACAAAAGACAAAGCCAGAAGTAGACTTCTGATCATCAACATCACCAGCCTAATCTGAGTTAGTGAAGCCAATAATTTGAGGAGTCTTGGATGTATAGTGAATGCCATATATAAGTGTGCCCTAAATGTATCTCAAAATATGCTTGGTAGCTTGCCAATGGCTCTCATGAGGCTCATGTGAAAACTAAGAGACAAGACCAACTACAAAGGAGAGATTAAGATGAGTATGTGTTAGGTATAACAAGCTACCAACCAACTACTGATACAATGTAGGATCCACTGAAGGCAAAGTGAAAGAGGTAGACAAGGTAACACCTGAATGAAAAGGTGTGGGAGTAGGCTTGTAATCAAGCATGTCAAGAGCACACTTTTTCTGGTAAACGAAGATCCCAATAGAGGACTGAACAATCTATAGACCAAGAAAGTAGTGTAATAGACCAAGATCAGTCATCTCAAACTATTCCATCAATGCATGCTAAACATCCTAAAGCATAGAGGATGAGCTACCTATGAGGAGAAGGTCATCAACATATAGCACAAGGATCAAAACCTTAACCTCAAGATATTGAATGTATACTGTAGGATTCGAATGGTAGTGGGTGAATCTTGTGGAAAGCATAAAGGAGTCCATCTTCTCATACCAAGCTCTAGGGGCCTATTTGAGACCATAAAATGAGCATCAAAGTTTTCAATCCAAGGAGGAATCCTACACAAATCCCTAAGGCTACTCCATGTAAATCTCCTCAATAAGATCACCATGCAAGAATGAACTCTTTACATCCATCTAAAAAATAGGTCATCCCTGAGAAGCTATGAGGGATAAGACAAGGCAAATAGAGTTCATCTTGGAAATAGGGGAAAATTTCTTGGTGTAATCAATACCCTCAACCTATAAAAATCCCTTCACAACAAGAAATGCCTTGTATTTATCAATAGAATCATCAGAAACAAACTTAGTATGATATAACCATTTGTATTGCACTAACTTTCTTCCCTTAGATAGAGAACAAAGATCCCAAGTATGATTCTTCATCAAAGAAGCATATCCCTCCTCCATGGCACTATCCCACTTAGTATGTCCTATCACTATGGAAAATGTATGAGGATAATCACAGATACCATGACTTGCAATACTAGAGCCCACAATATGAGAACAGCTATGATGAGAAGTGGAAGGGTCACGAGGTAGAGATCTAGCAGCCTCAACTGCAACACGATCCCATTTAGGCATTTGTGTAGAATCCTATGGTGGAGGTAAATGGGGATCACCAAGATCATCATCCTCATCATCTAGAAAAGATATTGGAAAGGATGAGGGAGTAGTGGTAAGTGAAGTAGACTCTGGAGGCAAGGTATCTACTACAGGAAGGCACTCATCAAACTGGACATCCTATTGAAATAGGACCTATCTAGAATTAGGATAAAAAAACTTATATACCTTAAGACCCTTGTAGTAGGCAACAAAAATGAGGTCCTAGCTCTTCTACTCCATTGCTCTCCTCTAAGCATCAAGTAAAAATGCTCATACTTCACTACCAAAAACCTAGAATGAAGATACATTAGGCTTGACATGAGACCAAGCCTCCTCAGAAGTCATATGTCAAACTATCTTATGAGGCATCTGATTCTAAATATAGCTAGCACAATTAACTACCTCTACCTAAAAGGAAAAATCCATGGACTTGGACTATATCATACAATTAGCCATCTCTTGAAGTGTTTTATTCTTTCTCTCTACCACACCATTCTATTGAGGGGTGTAGACAATTGAAGACTGATGTTGAAGACCTGTTTAGAGAAAAAATCCCTAAAAGCTTGGTTTACATAATCCCCACATTATCTATGCATATCCACTGAATAAAAAGACCAGATCGCTTCTCTGCAAATGTCTTGAAGACTTGAAATGAATGAAAGAGATTAGACTTGTACTTCAAAAAGTACACCCATGTGCACTTGGAGAAGTCATCAATGAAAGTAAGCACATATCTAGCACTAGAAAAAAGGAGTGGGAAATGAAATGAGGTCACTATGAATCAACACCAATGGTGCCAAAGCACGAGTAGCTCATCCATGTAGAAAAAGATCCCTATGTTGTTTACTAAGAGCACAACCCTGACAAACACTATCTATGTAGGAAATCTGGGGAAGTCCAAGAATAATTGCCTGTGTGCTCATCTTCTGAAGATATCTATAATTGACATGGCCCAAATGCTCATGCCAAAGTCTACTTATTGAATCTACATGTGCTACATGATAGGAATGTATGCCATCAGAAAAGTCAAATCCATCAAATCTATATAGGTGAGATGCATAGTCAACACTCCTAGTAGCCACTATCAACTTAGTGTCATGTAAGTCCCAGATAAGCACATCATGTGGTTAGAACTCAATTATCTTACTAGAGCCAGAGTGGAAAATCTGATAAATAGATAATAAGTTCATTGCGATGTTAGGGACAAAAAGAGCATCTTGAAGAGAACCCCCAACTAATGTAACAAAACTAGAACCCAAGACTGAAAGATGTGATGAGTTCCCAATTGCAATTCATGAAGTAGCATAAGGAGCAAGTGAGGTGACCAACTGCTAAGTGTAAGTCATTTGGTGAGAGGCACTAGAATCAAGAATCTAGGTAGGCCTATAAGTCATTGCTCGTACAATAAAAGCATGACCTTTCCTTGTAGGAAGGATGAAGAAATAGGAGCAGAAATGTGATGCTCCTACATGGCTTTATCTAAAGCCTCCAAATAATTCCAACACTTAGAAATGAGATTTCCATCCTTTCCACAAAAATTGTAGGTCTCAACTGATTTCTTCTTAGTCTTGGAGGAAGAATTAGTAGACTTGGAAGAAGATTTACTCTTGAAAGGGTTAGCTGGAGGTTTGGAATCAATTTTTGGTGTATGTTTCTTCAATTTAGCTTTCAGTTTTGGTTTTCCCTAAGAAGACTGGGCAACCAATTCTTGGTTGGAAGAGCTAGAAGCATCCACCTATTAGATTTTCACCTATTCCCATGTCAACCAATTATAGAATGTCTCAAAAGAAGGCATTTGATGTCTGTTTCCCAAAGCATCCATAGTGGAGTAGAAAGTGGAAGAAAAGATCTAATATTGTCCTTGCAACTTTAGGAGTATCAAAAAAATATGCTCATCATCTATCTTATTTTTCTCACATCCCTACAAAAAAAAATGTAGATATTTGAACTTCATTAAGAATTCCTCAATGGTGGGAAAGTTGGTAGGTGTCAAAGAAGTCAACTCTACATCAAGTTGTAGTGCCTAAAACTCATTCACTATGCCAAACAAGTTGTAAAAATCAATCCACATAGCCCGAGGAGTGGTCAAACTATCTAGTTACAATAGGAGACTATTAGATATGTTTAGTAGAATCAAGCCCATGGCTTCATCCATTCTATTTCTATGTTGAAAAACCTCAAAGGGGTGTTGTGGGATAGGTTGATTTTCATCTAGACATTACCATAAGCCACGTGACATAAGAAGTCAAGTCATCTGTGCTTTCTAATTATGGTAGTTGTGTGGTGTTAGTCAAGCCACAAAGGGGTTTGACATTGAGAGAAGAAGATAGAAGTAGAAGGGCCATTTCTAAATTAAATTATAGAAATGAAAATGCATCCCCTCACAATGTATAAATTTATCCCTTGCAAACCAAAGAAACAATTAAGGAAAGCACAAAAAATTAGAAGAAAACAAGGATTCCAGATGTAGAGAGGGAAGAAACTAAAGCCTCTATTACAATGCCACAAATAGGAGCTCAAATAGTCAAGTCATAAAATCTAAAACTAGCATCATCATCTTTGGCTTGGAACCAACTTTTTGGTGCTTCTTTAGGATTAAAAAAAAGACCTCCATATACTCAAGTTACAGCCAAAAAATAAGGTGCTTCTCCAAATAATAAACTCTCTGGGAAAATACAAAGGTTGCAAACAATTTGATGGTTGTATGACCATCAAGAGGATGTCTACCCAAAAAAAGATTAGTCATTGGAAAAAAATCAATCGCCAAAAAAATGATTTTATTGTTGGAAAGATGATGTCAATATTGAGAGTCACTAGAAAAATTACATCACTAGGAAGATGATGTCATAGCATTCACTACCTTAAAAAGTGACATCATTATCGTCGGTGGTGATAGGCTAGTAGAGGTAGTGGCTAGCAGGCAGGTTCACAGTTGTGGTGATCGTTGGGTGGTTCTGCACTGGTGGCGGTGGTGGGAAAATGGCTCACTGGAGGTGATAGGGCATGGGTCAGGCCACAGTGGCACACTGACATGGGTGGCGTATGGGTCAGGTGTGGGTGGTGCATTGGTGGCTCGACGTCTGTTCACTAAAAAATGCATTTAAAAGCATTTTTTAAATGTTTTTCTCAATTTTTGAGCTGTACAGACCTGGGAAGAAAAAAAATTATAGAGGATATTGTGGCCAAAATTGACAAATTTTATATGGGTTTTGACTATATAAGGCCTTTTGAGCACAATGGTGGTGTCTTTTTTTACCCAAAGTGCACCAAAAAAAGGTGCCTCTAGATTGAAGAAAAAACCATGAAAATTTGGGTTTTCCATCTTTAAATTATGGCTTTAAGATCTCCAAACTAGGTACGTACCAACAGGGAAGCTCTGATACCATGTAGAAGTTGAGAAAAACCAACTTCATAGTTCACCAAGAACACCTGCATGAAAATAACCTATTGCTAAAAATAAATCAAAGAGGGAAAAAATGCAGCTTGGAAATCTTAGTGGAGTGAGAGCAGAAATGTATTCCAAGATTCTAAAATAAAAAATACAAGAGTTAAACCTTAAAGGTGCACGAAACCCTAAAAAGGGAAAAGAAGCTAGGTTATGCATTAAAATTAATATAAAATATTAATTATATGCACCTAAGAGATATCTTAAGTAAACTAGAGTAATAGAAACCTTAATTAATTAAACCAAGGTGATCTAATTAATAAGTGTAAATAAATTATTACTTTAATAATTAGGAAGGATTAGGTAGGATACAATGAATCGATCCCACATTCCATATCTCTTCTAGAGACTTCTCCTTGAATCCTCTTTGAATTCACCTAAAAATAGTTTACCTTGAATTCTATGCCACCATCTCATCAATATTATCTTCCACCTAGTTCACACATTCTAAGAAAACAAATTTGACATCTTAGATTCATCGAATTCATGATCTTTTGAATAATGTAGCCACTCGGCATTATCTAGCTTCTAGTGCTCGATAAATGTTGCATTGCTCAACATCCTCTATAAAATCACTCAGCATGAACTAAAGTTTACTAGTGCTCAACATTAACTAAACTTCACTCAGTATCCACTATTTTTCATGGCATAGACTAGATTAAACATTTACTTGACTCCAACTATTTTTCTACTTAGCTTGCACTAACTTTGCTCGGCACCTACTATCCACTTGTTCAAGCTTTACGAACAAACATTGTGTAACTTGTTCTTCTAGATTTTCTTAGTGTAACCAGCCTTTTTAACCTTAAGTAGATTATCAATGCATCATGTTATCACTATCTTAACTAATTCTTGTACTCCTTTACATAATCATAACTCAACCTTTCCTCTAGATGCTATTGTTACATCTTTTGATCAAATCTTCTTCATCAATCAAATAAGTGATAGTACTTGAATCATATAAGTAGTTGTCTCACAAGAAAATAGAAGGTTTGACATCAGTGACAAAATAATGATTAAATAATATTGATCATACTTGTATTAATCTATTCTCAACAATCTCCCTCTTTGGCATTAATGGCAAACCAAACTGATCAACCAAACTAACTAGGTTAAAATAGTAAGAAAATATCAAAAAGAAAATAGTTCCTTGTACTAAAATCCCTACCTCTATTAGAAATGGTTAAACTAGTAAGACAATACCAAAAATAAAATAGTTTCTTGTACTAAAATCTCTCCCTCTATCAACAATTTTCATCTTCTGAGTAGGTTACAAAATTCTTCTTTATAACTCCCTCTAAATTTCTTCTTGCTACATCTCCCTCTTTCTAGGTAGATGTTAGTATTTCTCCTTTATTCTTCTGATCAATAACTATCTCCCTCTTTCTTGCATTTTATTCTCTCCCTCATCATGCTTGTATTATCCTTGATCAGCAATATCAACAATTATCTCCCCTAGCTTGATTATATGCCTATGTTGGCTTAATCAGCAATTATCTCCCTCTTTGACAACAATGCCAAAGACTTGTCATTTTAATCATGTTGATAGAAGTTCTTTAGTTTCACCCTTTGTCACCTTACTTGTGACTGGTTTTCAAGTTTCATCTCTTTGGTTACTTTAGGCAGCTCCTAAAGTAAGATCCTCTGCACCAATTTGTAGTATTCAAAAGTAGCTTGTTTGATGTTGGGCACTCCTTTTGTTGTTAAGATAGCCTTTTATAGGGGTATCACCCCTATTTTACCTCTTAGATACTCATGAGCATCCTTAGGTAATTCTTTTGTGAAGATTTCATAAATTTGTTCCTTTGTGTTAACATATTCCATCTTCACCTCTTTATCCTGAACTAATTCTCTCAAGTAATGATACTTGATTGCAATGTGCTTAGTCTTTGTGTGCATCATAGGAATATTTGATATATTGATAGCACTTGTATTATCACAATAAACTGCAACTAGTTCTATGATCTCTTTCCTCATTCCTTTGAGTAGCTATTTGATCCATACAATATTTGTACAATTCACAGTAGTAGCAACATTTTTAGCTTTAGTAGTAGATTGTGAGGTGCAATTTTGTTTCTTGTTAGTCTGTGTAACTAGCCTCTTCCCTAAGAAAAATTCTCCTCCACAAGTGATCTTTCTATCATTAATGTTTTCAGCCCAATCAACATCAATATAGGCTCTTAATTCAAATTTTTCATTTTTCTTATAGTATAGACCAAACTCCTCTATTCCTTTTAGATATCTCATTATTCTCTTTATAGCCATAAAATGATTCTCCTTAGGATAAGTAGAGAATCTTACAACTATCCCTATGGATAATGCAATTTCGGGTCTTTTGCGTAGCACATATTGTAATTTTTCAATCATACACCTATATAGTGTTTGATTCACTTTAGCTAAATCATCATTCTTTGACAACTTGTGTCCTATTACAATGGGTGTGCTTGCTATTTTTGAATCCTCCAATCCAAAAGTTTTTAGTATTTCTTTAACATATTTTGACTGAGTGATGTATATACCATATTTCATCTAATATACTTGTAAACCAACAAAGAATTTGATTTCTCCAAAAATGGACATTTAAAATTATCGCTTCATTTCATTTACAAAAGCTTTGCATAAAACATCTTGTCCTCCAAATATGATATCATCAAAAAAAAATTTAGATAACAAAATAGCTTTGCCTTTCTCTATCTTTATGTATAGATTGTTGTTATCGTCAGTCCTTTCAAATCCAATCTTCACAAGATACTTATGGAGGCTCTCATACCATGCTCTTGGTGCTTGTTTCAAACCATATAGAGCTTTGTGTAATTTACATACCATGTTCTTATTGTTAACATCAACAAAAAAATTTGGTTTTTCTATGAAAATTTCTTCTAATATGTCATTTAGAAATGTAGATTTAACATCCATTTGATAAACTTTGAAACATTTGTATGTAGAGTAAGCAAGTAAAGTTCTTACTCCTTCCAATCTAGCAATAGGGGCAAATGTCTCTCCATAGTCCATTCCTTCTTCTTGTGCATACCCTTTGTAGACTAATCTTGCCTTGTTCCTTATTACTTTACCATTTTCATCTAACTTGTTTCTAAATACTCACTTGGTGCCAATCACATTTTTGCCTTCTAGTCTAGGAACCAAAGTCTGTGTCTTGTTTTTCTCAATTTGTTCAATCTCTTCTTCCATGGCCTTACAAAATTCTACATCCTCCAATGCATCTCTTACTATTTTGGGTTCTTTCATGCTCAACAAACACATTTCTTGTAATTGGTCTAGTATCTTTATCTCCAATAATTTTTGTAGTAGGATGATGTCTCTTGACATATTTGGACAATCTTGGTTCAGCTCTAGTTTCTCCAAATCATCTTTCTATCAAGTAACTCACATTTCCACTAATCTCAGAATCACAATGTGCTTCAAATTTATTCTGCAACTCAAAATCTAAGAGTAACTTAGTTCTTGAATGTAGCTTGACATTCATAGTCTATGACTCGGCATTCTCTGAAACTTCTTATTGATTTGTAGCTTGATTTGATGTATCTTCTTCAGAAGGCATACCCTTATAAGAGTATACAAATGATTTGTATTCTTCTAGTTCTTTCATAGGTTTAGCCTTGTAAGAATTTTCCTAAGGCCAAAATCCACCCAGGAACTAAGAAATCAAACACAAGCACAACTATAGACCAAAAATGGATATGATTAATTAATTAGAGTATGTCTAAATACATTGCTCTATTCAGAATGTGATGTTCAAACACACTAGGAGTGCTTGTATAGAAAGGCCTCAAGAGAGCTTCTAGAATGCATAGAAGTTAGCATCATGATGTGTCATACAACCAAGCACATGTCCACTAGATATGGGTTATCCTCCATTAAGCACGGAAGTAAGTGCGGTGATGTGAGGATAAGCCTACAAGGGTGTGACACGCAAAATAGTGTTGTAGACACCATGTGCTTAAATAGAATTGTGTACTTCTGTGTTGTCTACATGAAAACTCAAAAAGGTGCGCAAACTCTTAAGTGTGTCACAAATAAAAATAATTAAATAATGCATTAACCTAAGTAAACTTAAGTAAGTGTAATAAGTAAATACTTTTTTACACCAACACCCCCCCTTAAGTGCAACTTAGGGGAATGCCCTTAAGCTTATGAACTAGGATGAAGATGCATAATGGGTCCTGGCTACTAGGCCATATTAGGTACCCATGTACATAATAAAAATACAATCTCTCATAAAGCAGGGAAAGAGAGAAAACCTCATGGGAAAACCCCTCCCCCAAAAAGAGAGATAAAGAAGGATGCATTGATGGATGGAGTAATCAAGACCCCCCCATTATGACACACATCCATGTATATACAAGAAAGAGTGGAGAAGGAAAAAACCTCCTATGAGGAAAATGTCCCCCCCAAAAAAGAGAAGAAGGAGATGAGGTAGTCCCCCCCCCTTAAAAGTAGTGTGCCAATCAATGAAGAATACTCCTATATAGAAGCTGATCCATGACCTTTGAATGATGTTCCTCCCCTTTGGAAGAAACAAAGGCAAGGGTACTTGTGAGATGCATCCCCTGGATGGAGAAGGAATCTCAATAATGAGTGGTATCTCTAAAACCTGTTCAAAAGTCTTTGTGTTGATGATGTTTATGGCTTTCTCCAAAACTACTGAAGAGAAGAGCAGATCAAACAAGGAAGGAGGTAGAACCTGTCTCAAGAAACCAAAAGTCTTCTCAATTGATGAAGAGACCTCCTACAGATGCTGTAAAGAAGAATCCACAATCATGCCAATCTAGAAGGATTGATCATGTAGAGCATGGAGTTGAGGGTTAGAGTTGGCCCTCACAATAATTGTAGAAGACTCCTCAGCAAAGAGAAGCGATAAATCATCATAAAAGTCTCCCATATCTACTGTGTGTGACTCCAAGAATAGAACTGAAATGTCTGGCAATAAATCATCACCTAGTTCTAGACCATGAGTACCCTGCAGTGTTGAAGTACATGAATTTGTCACTATGAAAAAGGATGGAATATCCGCCTCAAAAATAAGATGAATGCCATCAAGAATATCTCCCATATCTTCAATGTGAGACTCCACGAACAACTGTGCAATGTCTGAAAGGAAGTCTTCACATGAAGTAGAGTAGGAAGACATAAAGTATCTTGCTACACTAATTTTAAAGCATCTATGGCTAAAATATGATCAGTAGGAGCAACAAGAGCTAGAGGTGTGATCTCATTTGAGTTTGAAGAAACCATAGCTGGAGTGACTAGATGTAGAAAGTCTACTGGAGATGGAGGATCACATGGATCTCCATATGCTTCCCAAATAGACCACCAAATATCACAAGGAAAATGTGCCAATCTAAGAGGACCAAAAGATTCCCTACTCATACTTTTATGCAAAAATTGATTAAGCTTGATAATATATGTCCAATCAAAATGTGGTGGCATTGAATAGAGATAAGGAAGCGATCCTGGATGTTCTCTTATATGGTCAATTATCAAAGTCCTCCATTTGTAATAGTTCCTTATTATCAATTGTGGTTTAATACCCAATTGAAAAATCTGACAAGACTCCATGAGATCAATCAATGAACACCTAAAGAATCAAAGAAAATCAAAGAAACCTCCAAAAAAATCAAGGAACCCCCCCTGAAAAAGATGTTGTTGGCACTTGAAAGCTACTTGCCAATTTAGGGCCTATTTCTGAAAGTAGTATTTTTGTCTACAAAACCTTTAATTTGATTGTAGATTTGAAAATTAGACAAAAAAATATGCACTTTCAAAAAAAATGGAACTTGATTTGGAGTCTAGATGAGCCCGTATCAAGCATTTTAAGTGGCAAAATTTGAGATTTTGGAGTTGTAGAAAAATTCAGAAATAGAGATCTCAAACCATCTACACCAATGTGTAGATCGCAAAATCCTACCCCAAAACAAAAAAAATTGCTCACAAAAAGGAGTCCGTATGAGGAAGATATCGCTGTTTGAAAATCATTGCTATTGTTTTTTTTTTTAATCGCCTCCGCACCTCTAAAAAACAAATGGCTCTAGATTTTGCCTCAGATGTCCGATTTGGATGAAACAAAATCTGATCTAGGGGTTTTTGGACCTTCTGAATGTGATGCAAATATCAGATTTGCACCAACAAGCTTCAATCTTCACTTGAAAAAAATCTCTCCTATGGCCCTATGGTCAAAAAATTTCCAAAAAAATGATGCAGATCCAAAAAAATAGCAGAGATGTAGATGAAAAAAAGGTAGATCTGAGAATTAAATGTACAGATCTGAAATGATCATACCAATTCTGCAAATCAGTCCTTCGAGTGCCGGTTTGCAAAAAAAATTGCCTCAAAATTGACTTTGGCCTAGGGTAGGCAGCTTTGTAGCCGATTTTCACCAGTTCAGCATTCTAGATGCAATGGTGAGGTAAGATCTAATGCTGGACACTCCCAATTTCTACAGCACTCCAGATTCAAGCTAAGGTGATGAAGCAAACAAGAGGTCTCGAACGGCTATGTGAAGAGAAAGTCTCCAAGCTCTGATACCATGTAAGAATTTGCCTAAGAGAAAAATCCACCCAAGAATTAAGAACTCAAATACAAGCACAACTGTAGACCAAAAATGGATTTGATTAATTAATTAGAGTATGTCTAAATACATTGCTCTATTCAGAATGTGATGTTCAAACACACTAGGAGTGTCTATATATAAAGGCCTTAGGAGAGCTTCTAGAATGCATAGAAGTTAGCATCATGATGTGTCATACAACCAAGCACATGTCCACCAGATATGGGTTATCCTCCATTAAGCACAAAAGTAAGTGCAGTGATGTGAGGATAAGCCTACAAGGGTGTGACATGCAAAATAGTATTGTAGACACCATGTGCTTAAATAGAGTTGCATACTCTTGTGTTGTCTACATGAAAACTCAAAAAGGTGCGCAAACTCCTAAGTGTCTCACAAATAAAAATAATAAAATAATGCAAAATAATTAAATAATGCATTAACCTAAGTAAAATTAAGTAAGTATAATAAGTAAATACTTATTTACACCAACAAGCCTCATGTACTTCTATATATTCAACAAAGTTCACATTTTCACTTTCCACAACTTTGTTAGTGTTAGTTTTCAAACACTTATAAGCTTTACTTCTTATAGAATAGCCTAGGAATATACCTTCTTCACTTTTTGCATCAAGTTTACCATTCCTAAGATCTTTAAGAATGTAACATTTTCTTCCAAATACCTTAATGTATTTTACATTGGGTGAGTATCTATACCATAATTCAAAAGGTGTTGAATGGGTACCTTTCTTGACCTGTACACAGTTCAAGGTATAGGCAATTGTACTTACAGCTTCTCTCTAGTATTTTAAAGAAACATTTTTCTCCATCATGAGTGTCCTAGCATAGTCCCTTATAGATCTATTCCTTCTTTCAGTAATTCCATTTTGTGGATGGGTTCTAGGGGTAGATGTCTATCTTTTGATTCCTCTATCATTGTAGAACATCTCAAACTCATTTGATGTAAATTCTTCTCCTCTATTAGATTTGAGACACTTAAGATTTTTACCTCTTTCCTTCTCAACTCTTGCTAACTACCACTTAAATATTTGGAAAGCATCAAATTTTTGTTTCAAAAACATAATTGTCATCATTTTAGAATAATCATCAACAAAGAACATAATGTACTTATCTCCTTTATAGCTTTGCACTTCAATTGGTCCAAACAAGTTAGTATGCAAAATCTCTAGTATTTCTTTAGAGGTATGAGTTTTACTCTTAAAACTTGACTTTGTCATTTTGTCTAGCTAACATTGTTTTCTCATTATATTATTAGTCTTCTTCAACTTAGGCAAACCTCTAACTTTTCACATGTTATTGATATTGACTAGATTATCAAAATTGACATGACATAAACTTTTGTGTCATAGCCATACATCATCAAATTTTACAACTAGAAAAGTAACATCCTCTAAATAAAGATAGAATAGATTACTTCTAGTTTGATTGAACCTTTTCCTTTTATCAAACATGGTGCATCATTACCAAATCTTACACTATTTCCATCATAACAATTCAGGGTAATGAACTTACTTTTATCTCTAGTCATGTGATGTGAGCATTTAGTATCAATAATCCATCTATCATTCTTGTTTACACAAGTCATGGGTGCAATTGCCTCATCTTCATTAGATTCATCCTTCATTGCAACATACACCACTTCATCATCATGTTCATCATGTTCATCTTTAGTTTCCTCTTCAGCAATGTAACATGATTGTTTGCCTTTGTTTTTGTAGTCTTTGATATCTTCATCTCTTCTACTTTTGTACTTGTCACCAACTATGTAGTTCTTCTTCTCTAGATATCTAGCAGCAATATGACCAACCTCATTGCAATTAAAACAAATGATAGGCAATTTACCTTTGAACTTACCTTTACCTTTGTGAAATCTTCTTGCCAGTAGTGCTTCAAGCTATTCTACATCCTCCTCATCTTTATCACTGTCACTGGACACATACTTTATCTTTTTCTTCTTCTTCTTCTCATCATGCTCCTTCAATGACACTTTAGTTTTGAAAGAAAATTCAACATTTTTAGTTTTGTAATTATCAAAGTTAGATAGCTCAAAAGTAGTGAGTCTACCTATCAGACCTTTAAGTGATAGATCATTTCCTGGTATACTTGTTTGTTCTTGAATTGCAAAAACTCTAATAGCATATACAAGTAGTACTATTCTCAAAACTTTGCTCAGCACAGTATCATCATCTATTTTTCCATTAGCTTCTCTTACTGCATTAACAACTTCTTTAATCCTTGCAACACATTGAGTAATATTTTCACCTTCTTCCATTCTCATATCATCAAACTTACCTCTAAGATTTTCATCTTTGGCTCTAAGAGCATTGGTGTCTCCTCCATACATGGTGGCTAAGACATCCCACATTTTCTTTGCACTATCAAGACCTTATTATGTTCTTTCTTTTTCTTTATATCCTTAGCTAGTGGTGCTTCAATAGGGTCAATATGCTTAGTAGTTATGGTATATTGTGCATGATCTCCAATTCCTCCAAGGTGTAGCTTCATAAAACTTTTCTATGCAAGAAAGTTATCTCTATTGAGCTTGGGTACTTCTCTTTTTGACATCTTGATCTTTGTGCTTCTAGTACCTTCAAACTAGTCCTCTTAAGTAGATGGCTCTTGTACCAATTTTTGGAATTCTTTTGAAATAATTGAATGGAGGGGTGAATTAGTTATTCAAGGTCAAGATGTATAAATAAAAAAATTCATAGCTTAGTGAACCCATAAAACATTCTTGATACATGCATCCATAAGATTATGCAATCACTAAAACTTGTAGGTTACTATCAAACCAACTTGTAGAAATGTAAACATGAAACATAATAGATTCATCAACACACTTGACACAATGATTTACATGAAAACCCAATTTGGGAAAAACCACCAATAACATGCTACTCTTTTTCACTCTTCTGAAGTGATGCCCTGTGAAAGGCCAACCCTATTAAATGTTACAATAAACACTCTTAAATATGATCTTCATAAAGGATTTCTATCACCCTATTAGGATTGAGCCTTGTTAGAGGACTTTAGACCATCCCAATTAAAGGATTTACGAATGACTATTAGGTCAACCTTAATCCAAACAATTTACCCTAGACTGATACAATTGTTAGAGGGTAATAGTAAGGCTTGATTTGATAACAACTTACAACTTCATTTGTAGATTATAGATCACTATTTGAGTCCTCCATTGTACTTGGCCTTCATACTTTTTAGCTCTGATAGATTGTTCACCCTTCAAGCATTTATATCCTTAAGCCTTCATGTTTAACATG
Organism: Cupressus sempervirens; assembly: GCA_028749045.1. Taxonomy (NCBI): domain Eukaryota; kingdom Viridiplantae; phylum Streptophyta; class Pinopsida; order Cupressales; family Cupressaceae; genus Cupressus; species Cupressus sempervirens. The sequence continues at coordinate 241,050,762 of CM053793.1, forward strand.
CCAATGCAATCTCTTCTCTTAGGTGACTTGATGAAGCAAAACCCTTGACTCCTTGTCTTCCTTAGGTTCTCGCACATAACTCCTTTTACTTATGTCCAGTCATTCCTATGAATAGAAAACTAAGATCTTTTCTCACTCATTTTTCATCATCCAATTTAGAGTTAGGATGGATTAGGTAGGATACAATGAATCTATCCCACATTCCATATCTCTTCTAGAGACTTCTCCTTGAATCCTCTTTGAATTCTCCTAAAAATGGTTTACCTTGAATTATATGCCACTAGCTCATCAATCTTATCTTCCACCTAGTTCACACATTCCAAGAAACAAACTTGTTAGCTCATATTTATTGAATTCATGATTTTTTGAATAATGCAGCCACTTAGCATTATTTAGCTTCTGACACTTGGCACATACTGTGTTGCTCAACATCCTCTATAACACTAAACTAAAGCTTACTGGTGCTCGACATGAACTAAACGTTACTCAACATCCATTATTTTCCTTGGCATACACTAGATTAAACTTTTATTGGGCTCCAACTAATTTTCTAATCAGCTTGCACTGACTTTTCTCGACACCTACTATCCACTTGGTCAAGCTTTGCAAACAAACTTTGTGTAACTTGTTTTTCTAGATTTTATTAGTGTAACCAACCTTTGTAACCTTAAGTGGATTATCAATGAATCATGTTATCATTGTCTTAACTAATTCTTGTACTCCTTTACATAATCATAACTCAACCTTTCCTCTAGGTTCTATTGTTACATCTTTTGATCAAATCTTCTTCATCAATCAAATAAGTGATAGTACTTTAATTATATAAGCAATTGTCTTACCAAAAAATAGCAAGTTTGACATTAGTGACAAAAAAATGATTGAAGCATATTGATCATACTTGTATCAATCTATTCTCAGAAATCTCCCTCTTTGATAGTCTTTTTCAATCTGATCTCAACAATCTCCCTCTTTGATAGTCTTCTTCAATCTGATCTCAACAACATATAATCTCACATTTTTTGTGAAGCAAAAAATACTTCAAGGCATGGTCACTCAATTGATGAATAATTTGGCTCATATCCCACTAAAGTGTGATTGATATAGTAGATAGCCTTCTCTCTTGCTTCATGATTGTATTGTACCTTTTAGTCACTAATATGTATAACAAGAGAAGTTTTTTAGGTATGGGTGACATTAAAGTTGGTGGATTTTTTAAGTAGTATTTTATCTTTTCAAAATCTTCATCACAAATAGCATCATATTGAAATGGTATATTCTTATGTAACAGGTGCATGAAGGATGACTTTTGTCACCCAACTATAAAACAAATATTATAATGGATTACAACCTTCCTTTTAATAATTTCAATGGGCTTCTATATTTTGGTGGTGGCATCTCCATGATTTATTTAATTTTTTTAGGATCAAATTCTATCCCTTTTTCAAAAAGTATGTATCCAAATAATTTTAGAGAGCTAACACAAACTACACATTTCTTGGGATTCAATCTAACATGATATTTCTCCATCCTAGTAAATATTTTATCTAGCACATTCAAATGATCTTTCCTTTTTTTTAAATTTTTCTATAGTTTCATCTACACAATTATCCATTATGGTATGCATCATATCATGAAAGATTATATTCATATCCCTTTGATAGATAGTCCCTACATTCTTGAGTCTAAAAGGCATAGCATTCTAGCAATAAGTTCCTTGGGGACATGTAAAGTCAATCTTCTCTTAGTCTTCAGATGCAATATTTATTTGGTTATAACCAGAGAATCTTTCTATTAAAGAAAATATTCCATGTCTTGTTCTAAGATCTACAATGATGTCAATGTTGGGCAAGGGAAAATCATCTTTAGGAAAAGCCTTGTTAAGATATCTAAAATGTGTACATAATCTAATTGACTTGTCTAGTTGTATATCCACTCTACATAATCAATTTCTCTAATAAATATTGCATCCAATAATTTCTCAAATTCTCCTTTGACTAGGAGTGCAATATATGGATGCATCTTTCAAAGTTTCTATTTCACTGATTTAATCCTTGGAGATATAAATAAATGATGCATTAGAATATTTGGATTTAAACCATGCATATCATCATATGACCATGAAAAGTAGATTTTTTTAGCTCTAAAAAATTGTATAAATTCTTCTCTTTCTTATTTTAACAAAGATGCTACTACCTTTAGAATGTTGAGATTCCTCTATGCCAATGTTGATAGGGATTATTGGTTTAGTAAGTATGGTTGATTATTTGCGATATAAATAATCATGAAGAGCGTCAATCATTTCATCTTTAGGCACCTCAGAGAGGTTTTTGCCCTCATATATATCTTTCCTTTTTACTATTGTTGGATCTAATAATGTCATAGAGTGGTTTTCATGATTAGATTTATTGGTTATTTTTATATTTTTACAACTAAAAGGATTGGCACTCTCACCAAAATAAGCGATTTGACTGAGTTCAATAGGAAGGCATCTCTTGTTATCTTCAAATGGTAAATAATCTCTAATGCCAAGTAAGTTTATAATGGCATCGTCATTATGGAAAACATCAAGCTCAAGAATTGGAGGTGAATCCCAATCAATAAGTTTAGGATGTAAAAGTGGAAATAGATCATTTCGGTCATGTTTGAAAGTGTTGATAATATTGATAGAGAAGTTCTCAAGATTTAGGAATGTATTGACAAGGTCCATTTCCATACTCTCATCCAAAATCTATCATTCATGATAATCTCTCTTTCCTCATTATTATCACAATTATCATAACATGGGATTAACTCTAATGATTCTAACTATGAACTCTCCCCCTCATGGTATGAGTTATTATAGGTCTTTATAACTTCTACTTTCTTATCTTCAATGATAATAGATATCTCATGGAATTCATAAGCATTGGAATTATCCTCATCATCATCACTATAATTATGTTTATCTCTATTTGATTAATAAATTCAAGAGTAACCTTTTGTTTCCCTTTGGATTTATTCATTTGATCTAGTCTATATCCCAATCCTATGGTATCTCTTTGATAATTTGGATTCTTCAAAATGGGTTATAAGATACCTTCTCTTTGCAAACCAATAGGTCAACATCCTTTGTACCCCATTTTTACTAAGATAGAACATCTTTTTCCATAATGTTTAGGAGATATGTTTTCACAATTGATAATCTCTTGTTTCTTCTCCCTGTAGAGAAATCACATTTGTGTTTTTTGCTTCATCAATCAAAAATTCCCAGTTATAAAAGTGCCAAAAATAGTAGTGGGAGGAGGTTTCGACTTTTTTCTATGATCAATGATCTCTTTTATGATCTAGGAAATAGGGGTAATTATATGATACAAAAAAATTTCCCTGAGACATATTCTTCCATGCTTGGTCTTTCACATCAACCTTTAGGTCAAACGACTTAGAAATAGATGCTACATTACTAGGATCATGATTGGTAGATGTTGATATAGCTTGATTGAGTTATACTAGAGATTATGTTGAGGGTTTCACTATATTACAATGCTGAAAAGGATTTGGACCCCCTTTTATTGTTATTTCTTGTCCATTATGAGGGAACTTCAAACATTGATGATATGTTGAGGGTATTGCTTGCATAAAGTGAATCCAAGGGCATTCCAAGAGAATGTTATATACTAGTTCCATACCCAGGACTTGACAAGGTACATCTTTGACCACATGACCAACTCTAATAGGTAACACCATTGATCCTTTGGAAGACCTTTCTTCCTCATCATAGGCTTTTATTGTGATTTTATTTTTAGGATCTAAATCATTTTTCCTATTATCCCAATGCAAGGGCTAGTTTTAAAGTACAAATATTCAAGCCAATTCCTCCATCTATAAGAACTCTTTTGATTTTGTGATTTTGTACAAGGACTTCAATATGAAGTAGAGTATTATGAGGTTTTTAAATTGTAAGATCATTGTGTTATGTAAAAGACATGAAATGTGGTGTGGTCAAATGTTCCATCATATCTTGGAATTAATCATGATCTAGATTTGTGGGGAATTTGGTTTCTAAAAGAGCTTTTTCAAGTATTTATTTGTATGATGTTAACAACTATAAAAGCTCTAATATGGATATATGGGATATTTTTTTCTTCAGTTGATCCAAAAGGTTATATTTCTTTGACAATTTAGATGTAGACTTTGGTACATAGACAAGTTTTGTTTTAGATGTAGATGGTTTGGATGAGACACCTTGTAGTGTGACCTTAACTTGATTTCTATTGGTAGAATTAACATGTTTAGATTCATCCTTCTCATGGAATGTAGTGACATTAGCATAATAATAAGAAGGATCACATTAATATATATTTTTAATGTACATATAGGAAGCTTCATTATAATTGGCTTGATTGTCACTCTTATTATTGGAGACATTTTCTTCATATGATCCATAAGTGGATCTTTGAATGCAATATTTGTCTCATTTGAGGTATGTCCATCAATATTTGATTTTCTACTCTCTACCAAATCTTGTATCACATTCTTTAACCTTTAATAGTCTTTTTTTTTAATGTCCCTTTCCAGTATGGAATTCACAATAGTCATCACCATTCCACCATGATGGTTTTACTTTCGATTCATAATATATCACTTTAGGAAGCATAATGAGTTTCTTAGTGATTAACTTCCTCAAAGATTATTCAAGAGACTCACCTAAAGGAGTGAATGTTCTCTTCTTGGGTATGAAACATGTTCTTGTGAAGGAATTATTTTTTTGTTGATTTTTAAAGACATTTTGGGTATTTTGACTTCTTTGAGGAGTAGTGGATTTATTTCCTAGATTCAAACAAGTAGTGAAGACTTTACATTTTGTTTATCCACTAATCCATCATTCACAATATCCTTTTTTTATTCCAATACTTTGATTTTAAATTATTGAAATTGGAATTGTTGTTGTTGAAATTAGAGGAGATAGCATTGTCTTTTTTGTAAAGTTTTAGTTCTCCTTTTCATACCATAGCTTCCTCAATTTTCACACCATTCTATATGACCTTTTTGAAGTTAGGTAGACATTGAAATTGTACTCTATATCTCATTTTTGGTGTAAGATTTTATATAAGGATATCCATCCTTTCATGTTCAAGAATGATTCTTGGATATTTTTACAAAAGTGACACCATCTTTGTAAGAAGGTGACAAATGGTTATCCATTATTTTGTTTTGTATTGCAAAGATCTAGCATTGTCACTTCATGTCTAATATTTTAGGAATAATGTGATACAAACATATCAACTAGTTTATTGATGGACTTGATAACTTGTGCTAAATTAGAAAACCGTTCCATAGTTTGGCCTCCCAAACTTCATGGAAATAGTCTCAAAAGGTAAGTTTCATAAAGAGCCACTTTGCTATAGGTAGTATAGAATTCTCTAACATGGTCTTCTAGATCTATATTTCCTTTATATTTTTAAAATTTAGGTACCTCAAAATGAGGAGGAAATGGAGCCATGAACAAGTTCTTATCAAAAGGATATGGACATATATCTTCTAAAGTGTACCTCTTGGTTGAAGATCTAGTTTGGATATCTTGGATTTTTTCTTGAGCATTTGGATATGTTGTACAAGAGGACTTAATGATAATGTATGTCCATGTAAAATTTTTCCTAGGATGTTTGAACTTTGGGGTCTCGTCATGTTAAATCCTTGGGTGTTTATTAGGTATTTGTGCCATAAAGGTTGTATCCTTGTTGATGAGGCCCTTGAGATGTTGAACCTTTTTTTGGAAAGGAACTTGTTGAAAACCTTGTGTTGATATTTTTTGGACATAGCCTTGAGTATGGACTTGTTGGGGATAACCTTATTGTGTAAAACCTTGTTGGGCTACTCCATGTTGATAAGGTCCTTGAGATGTTTAACTTTATTGTTGAGAAGTACCTTATAAAGTTACATTTTATGGACTAGGATCTTGTTGAGTTACAACTTGTAGAAAATATCCTTGTGGGGTTAACCCTTTTTGAGGATTTCATTGAACACTAGAAGTGTTACTAAGTTTATTGAAATCAAAATTAGTAGGTAGCTTTACACCTTGTTGTGCAAGTATGAGGAAGTATCATTCTTTGTCTAGGTCTAAGATTTTTCCATTGTGTTTTGAAACATGGGATCTTTTATGGCTTCCTTGATCTCATCTTCAGTTGGTTCATCATCCATTGAGTACCTAGAGGTCATAATAGTTTCTGTGGGCAATGGATTTACATTACCATTTGTTTCTTCAATGTTGTCTTCTTGTTTTGATTTCAATTTTCGAGCCCTAGTTTGAATTACTATAAAAAGTTAAAGTGATGATGTTGGTTGAAGGATTTTTTGAAGTTTTGAAAAGTTGGATTTGATAATGAAACTCTAAGTCTATAGGAGATAGGTACTCACTATGATGTTGATAAAGAGAGTTCAAAATGTTAATCTAAGTAAGTTTCTAGGGAGAGGATGATAAATCATGATAGGGAAACTCACTAAGATGTAGTTGTTCAACACTAAAGATTGATTTTGGATGTTTGGAAATTTTGAAATGATAGAAAGTAAATATGAAAATGGAAGTGAAGTTCAAACTCTTCTCTCTGTTATCTAAAAATATGAAGTGTTTATCTGACTGGAAGGACAAACTTAATGGGTCCAAAATTATTTTCATTTTTCCCTTAAAATTTCTCTAGATGTTCTATATTAAAAATGCATAGGGATTAATACACAAATAGAATAAATAAATGTACATTATAAGTGATAAATGCACAAAACTAATGATTATAAATGCACAAGTATAGAATATAGAAGTATAGGTCTAATAAATAGAAGCACAATAACACTAACAGAAGTGCAGATATTCAGAATAAAAGAATAACAATAATAAATAGAAGCATAGTTGACACATGTGTAGGTATATGTGTCAAATGTGTAGTTCTAATGAATATTGGAAATTTCTCCTACAACTCATATTTTTCTTTTTGCTTTTTAGGGATTTTTTATTTTCTTATTTTTTTCTGATATTTGGCAAGAAAAATATACACACATATAAAATAGTATGAATGATGTTGGAATACTTTTAGAATAACTAAGGGGGGGGGTGTGAATCAGTTATCCAATGTCCAAATGTATAAATAAAACTTTTCACAACTTAGTGAATCTATAAACATTTATCTTCATGCATGCATCCATAAGATTATGCAATCACTTAAAACTTGTAGGTTACTGTCAAATCAACTTGCAAAAATATAAACATGAAACATAACAGATTCATCAACACACTTGACACAATGATTTGTTAGTGTAAATTATTATTATTTATAGTTTACTTAAGTTTACTTAGGATAAATGCATTATTTATTAGTTGTCACCTAGGAGTTAGCATACTTTTATGTGTTGACTTGTTGACAACATAGGAGTTGGAACCTACCTTGTCATACTTATCCTCTCATCTACATGGAGGATAATCCAGCTTTTGTGGACGTATGTTTAGTTGTCATGCTTATCTCATAGCTCTTTCTAGCTCATTCTAGAAGCTTCCTAGAGGCCTTTATAAATAGGCTCTCCTAGTATATTTTGTACAACAATTTACATCAATTATTTGAGAATACTATTTTCTTATTTTTAGACCAAACCCTTGCCTCTTCTTGTCTTTTTCTTCTTTGTGATAGGTTTTCTACATGTAGGTGATTCGAGGGCTTGTGGATTTGATTTGCGTATTTTCTTAAATCCTACATGGTATTAGAGCCAGATCTATTGAAGCTTGTTGAGTATTTGGAGAAAAAGGAGAAAGAGGGTTTGACATAATAGATCTGACATTTTTTGGTTTCTTTATTTTTTGGAGGTGTGATGGCGGTGATTCAGAAAAAATAACTATAGAGGTGATTTTCAAATAGGGATATCTCCCTCGTACGAAATCCTTTTTCTGAGTAATTTTTTTTGTTTTGGGGTAGGATTTTGCGATCTACACATTGGTGTAGGTTGTTTGAGATCTTTGTTCCTAAATTTTTCTACAAATCATAAATCTCAATTTTTGCAACTTCAAAGGCTTCATTCAAGCTCATATGGACACATATTTTGATGCTATTTTTTAAAAAAGTGCATAATTTATTGTCTACTTTCAAGATCTAGAATCAATTTGGAGTAATATTGAGCGGAAATAATACTTTCATCATTTGGTCATTTTTTGGCCTACAAAAAATAGATGATGATGCTGGTTTCATTTCATGTCTTAGCTGTTTGAGCTCCTATTTTTGGCATTGAAGTAGAGGTTTCAGTTTCCTCCCTCTCTCTATTTGGCATCCATGTTTTTTTCTCAGTTCTTATGCTTTCAGTAGTAGTTTCTTTGGTTCTTGAGAGATATATTTATATGTTATGAGGGGGAGCATTTTTTTTCTGTAATTTACTTCAAAATCGACCCTTCTACTTCTATCTTCATCTCTAAATGTCAGACCCCTCTATGGCTTGGCTAATGCCATACAATTATCACACTTGGAAAGCACAAATGACTCAGCTTCTTTTGTCTTGAGGCTTACAGTCATGTCTTGTTAGAAATAGTAGTCCACCAATATAACTGAGAGGGGGGTGAGTTAGTTATATAGTAATCTAAAAATTAAACCTCTTAAACAATTCTTAATTATTCAATCAAAGAAAATAGCAACCATAAAGAAATGTACATACACAATTACACCAAATATGTTGACTAGGGAAACCCTTAATCAGAGGGAAAACCCTAGTGGGAATGATGCCCACAAAATAATGTATTAATCTGAATATTCATTGATAGAGGATGGACCCTATGAGGATTTTATTACAACACTTAGTAAAAAGAGCCCCTATTAGAAGACTTTGAATCTCTATTAGGAAATTCCAACCCTATTAGGAGTTTTGGAAGGTAGTTGAACACACTATCCAAATAGCTTCAGGATTAGACCAATGAACCCACTATCCAATTGATCTCAGTACCATTCCTTTCAGAATGATATATGTGTGATAGTATTTTGTTTCTTCCTTTTTCTAGTACATCAAACTACTTCACCTTCAGATCATGCAATTAGATCTAGAACTATGTATCCATCAATAGTAACCCTTGAGGTCACTTACGCACATTAGTAGATTTCTCTACTCATCTACTTCATAATTCACAAGTCCTCTCTACTTCACAATCAAAATCATGATAATTAAAACTTGGAAAACAACTTTCCTTTATACCAGACTTAGTATTAATTCCTTGAGTCAGATCCATACTTTATTATAAGTTAATTAAATGAAATACACATTCAATTAATGTTGTCATGCCATAGTTATATACAAAATTTCACACGTGTGAGACTTCTATACTTGTGCACTTGCTAACATCATTAGTAGTCAATGTGCTACCTCTAGTTAACTACACAACCCTTAATTCCAAATACAGTGCTCTATATTGGTCATACAATAGAAACTATTTTTCCACTACTTTGTTTTCCATATGCAATGTGATGTCTATAATACATAAATCTCAATCAGCTACTCTAACAGTCTTATGCAATCTTATTTCTATGTTGTCATCAATAAAAAATAGTGTTCTACAATGCTCTCCCATAGCATCATCATCAACAAATAATGTTAACAATCTCCCCCTTTGACATTGATGGCAACATAGATGAAAAAAATCTACTCCCAAGAATACCAACAATTTTTCTTCATCACTCAAATATTTATGCAAATATTTTATTGCACCAATTCTTCCCCACAGTACAAACTCTTTCTATTTTTTTTCATGTCACTCTCTCCCCCATTGACATCATTGCAAAAGGTAGTACAAAAATTGAACATATAACAATCTATCAACATGACCACAAGCCAATTTATTGCTTTACAACTTTTGCATATAATTCTATAAACAACACAAGTGTCTAAAGACAGTGTTATACACAAATTATCATTTACCAAGAGTCTTTGCTAAATCTATTCATCACAGATACTCCCCCATAGAGGAAACATTAGCATTCAGTCCAATCTAGCAATGGTGCTATGTACCTTAGACTAATGTACTTCTGCATCTTCTACTCTGAGCTAGGTAGGGGCATAACCCCAAGCATACCTCTCAAGTACTCAAAGCTATCCTTTGGTAAGGCCTTTGTGAAATTTTTTTCAATTTGTTCCATAGTGTTAATGTACTCTTGTCTAATTTCTTTTTATGTGACTTTCTCTTTTAGCACATGATACTTTATTGCTATTTGCTTAGTTTTGGAGTGCAAAATAGGATTCTTAGATGTATTAACAGTACTTGTGTTATCATAGTAAATGATAATAGGCTCTGTGAATGTAATTCCAATATCTTTCATCATCTGCTTCAGCCATATGACTTGATTAGAATTGTTTTCTACTACAACATATTCTACTTCTGTAGTACTCTGTGAGGTACAATCCTGCTTCTTGCTGAGCTAAGAAACTAGTCTTCCTCCAAGGAGAAATGCTTCTCCACTAGTTCTTTTTCTATCATCCCTATCTCCATCCCAATGAGAATCTGTATAAGTATAAAAAGTAAAGTAATTATTTCTATCATACCAAATGCCATAATATGATGTTCCTTTTAGATATCTGAATACCCTCTTTACTGTTTCATAGTGATATTCTTTAGGATTAGCTTGTAATCCTACCACCATGCCAACTAAATTAGCTATATCTAGTCTGCTATGAGTCAAATACTGCAATCCTCCAATCATAGATCTATACTTCTTTTGTTCAATAGTAGGGGTCTCATCTTTGCTTGATAACTTATAACTAGTTACCATACGAGTTCCAATAGGTTTATAATTTTTTAAACCAAATCTTTTCAGCAAATCTTTTAAGTACTTGGTCTGAGAGATAAAGATACCTTCTTTGTTTTGAACAATCTACAATCCTAAGAAGAATTTCATTTCTCCTATCATTCTCATCTCAAACTCATTCTTCATGTCTCTAATAATTTTTTCACTAGTTTCATCATTTCCACCAAAAATGATGTTATCAACAAATACAATGATTATTAGCAAACAATCTCCTATTTTTTTCAAGTACAAGTTACTATCTGTTGTTCCTTTAGCAAATCCAAGCTTTTCTAAGTATTTGTCCAACCTTGAATACCAAGTTCTCGGTGGTTTCTTTAATCCATACAATGTTTTCTTTAGTCTACAAACCATATCCTTCTCTTTTGTTAAAGGAAAACCCTCTAGTTGTTCAATGTAAACTTCTTCTTCAAGTTCTTCATTCAAGAATGTTGACTTTACATCCATCTAATATACCATAAAATTCTTATTTGTTGCATATGCCAAGAACATTTTGACTACTTCCATTCTTTCTACAGGTGCATATGTTTCTTTATAATCAATTCCTTCTTGCTAAGAGTGAATAGATTACTCCTAGTTTGATCACCCTTTCCAATAAATTTTTGATTTGTATCATATATCTTAGCAGCCTTGTTTTCAAACTCAACCTTACATCCCAAATTATTCAGTTGTGACACTCAAGAAATTATAGTTAATTCCCTCAACATAGTAAGCATTGTGACATAAAATCTTTTCTATGAGTTTGATAGAACCTTTTCCTTTTATCAAACATGGTGCATCATTACCAAATCTTACATTATTTCCATCATAACAATTTATAATAATAAACTTACTTTTATCTCATGTCATGTAATGTGAACATCCACTATCAATGATCCATCTATCATTCTTGATCACACAAGTCACAAGTGGAGTTGGCTCATCTTCATTAGATTCATCCTTCATTGAAACATACACCACTTCATCATCATGTTCATCATATTCATCTTTTGTTTCCTCTTTAGCAATGTAGAATGACTTTTTCCTTTGTCTTTGTAGTCCTTGTTGTCTTCATCTCTCCTACTTTTGTACTTGTCACCACCTCTGTAGTTCTTCTTCTCTGGATATCTAGCAGCAATATGACCAACCTCATTGCAATTGAAACAAATAATAGGTAATTTAACTTTGAACTTTCCTTTACCTTAGTGGAATCTTCTTTTCAGTAGTGCTTCATGGTTTTCTACATCCTCCTCATCCATATCACTATCACTAGATACATACTTTATCTTTTTCTTCTTCTTCTTCTCATTAGGTTCTTTCAATGACATCTTAGCTTTGAAAGCAAATCTAATATTCTCAGGTTTGTAATTATCAAAGTTAGATAGCTCAAAAGAAGTGAGTCTACCTACCAGTCCTTCAAGTAATAGATTATTTCTTGCTATACATCTTAGTTCTTGAATTGCAAAAACTCTAATAGCATATATGGGCAATAGTATTTGTAAAATTTTGCTTAGTATAGTATCATCATCTATTTTACCATTAGCTCCTCTTATTGCACTAATAATTTCTTTTATCATTGCAACATATTGAGCAATATTTTCACCTTCTTCCATTCTCATATCATCAAACTTACCTCTGAGACTTTCAACTTTGGCTCTTAAAATATTTGTGTCTCCTCCATAGATGGTGGCTAAGGAATCCCACAATTTCTTTGCACTATCAAGACCTTTGATATCATCAAATTTGGCATAACTTAGGGCAGAGGCAATCTCCAACATTGCATGGTTATGTTCTTTCTTCTTTTTCATATCCTCAGTAGTTGGGGCTCTAGTAGGGTCAACATGCTCAATGGAAATGGTAGATTGTACATGATCTCCAAGTCCTCCAAGTTTTACCTTCATTAAACTTTACCATGCAAGAAAGTTATCTCTATTAAGATTGGGTACTTCTCTTTTTGACATCTTGATCTTTGTACTTCTAGTACCTTCAAACTAGTCTTCTTAAGAGGATGGCTCTGATACCAATTGTTGGAATACTTTTATAATAATTAAGAGGGGGGGTGAATTAGTTATCCATGGTCGAGATGTATAAATAAAACTTTTCACAACTTAGTGAACCCATAAACATTTATCTTCATGCATGCATCCACAAGATTATGCAATCACTTAAAACTTGTAGGTTACTGTCAAATAAACTTACATAAATGTAAACATGAAACATAAAAAATTTATCAACATACTTGACACAATTATTTATGTGGAAACCTAATTTGGGAAAAACTACTAGTAACATACTACTTGTTTTCACTCTTCTAAAGTGATGTCCTATGAAAGGCCAACCCTGCTAAAAATTACAATACACACTATTAAATGTGACTCTGTTAAAGGATTTCAATCACCCTATTAGGAGTGAGCCTTGTTAGAGGACTTTATACCATTCACTAGTTAAAGGATTTACAAATGACTATTTGGTCAACCTTAATCCAAAGGATTTACCCTAGATTGATACAATTATTACAAAGAAACTCTAAGGCTTTTTTTGATAACAACTTACAACTTCATTTGTTGATTATAGATCACTATTTTAGTCTTCCATTCTACTTGGCCTTCATACATTTTAGCTCTAATATCTTGTTCACCCTTCAAGCATTCATACCCTTAAGCCTTCTTTCTTAATATGCCAATGCAAACTCTTCTCCTAGGTCACTTGATGAAGCAAAACTCTTGACTCATTGTCTTCCTTAGGTTCTTGCATGTTACAACATTTTCTTCTAACCAACCATTCCTATAAATAGGAAACTAAGATCTTTTTTTGCTCATTATCCATCGTCCAATTTAGGATTAGGATGGATTAGGTAGGATACAATGAATCTACCCCTCATTCCATCTCTTCTAGAAACTTCTCCTTGAATCCTCTTTGAATTCACCTAAAAATGGTTTACCTTGAATTCTATGCCACTAGTTCATCAACCTTATCTTCCACTTGGTTCACACATTCCAAGCTGAAAATAAACTTGGCAACTTAGTGTATATGAGCAATGTTAGTATGCTAATAGAAACCAAATTTAAATAAAGCTTCTACAAACTAAACAAAATTCATAAACTTCAAGATAGACTAAGATGAGCTCTCAATTGAGAATATGAGCCATTAATGGACTCTCTCAATGAGAAGCTCTCTTGTTGAGTAGCTTTGTCTAAATAGATAGGATGTATGCTCAAGCTTATGCTTCAAAAAGGGCTTCAAATGGAGTTGGAATTTGGGTGTGAATGTATGGTTTTGATGTAAAATGGCTTCTTAAAATGGCATTATGACTTTACTTCATGGATTGTATTATTTTTCAAAGGGGAAGGATCTAATTTATAGGCAAGAGGCTTGAGGGATTGAGGGCTAAGATGCAAGGATGGGAAAAAGCTCATGGAGGGCTCAAATTGCATGAGAGGAGAGCACATGGATTGTGCTTTCTTACAACCAATCAGGGAGTGACATATGTCATAGGGTGAGAGGATGGAGGAAAGGGGAAGGATGAGTCAACAAAAGAGGCTCAATGGGATAAAATCTTCATAAAGACCCTCATAATGGCTTGTAAGAGCAATAAAAGGGCTTGGAAGAGTCATTTATGGCCTAGTGGGCTTCATAAAGTTTTATGGTTGAGATATTTTGAGGGAGATGAGAGCAATTTTGACTTGGGCTTTATTAGGAGGGTTTTAAACTTGCTTAGGATTGTGCAAATGATTAGATGATGGATTAGGATGGTTTAGGATTAGCTTAGGGATAGGCAAGTAGATGGCATTTAATGAGGGTGGGTGAAGGAGGAGATATTTGTTAACTTTGGCTTGGGTTAGTAAGTCTTAACCCATGTTTAGAGAATGTGACAAGGTTAGGAGGGGATTAGGATTAGGTTTAAAGACATCTTCTAGGAGAGTCTAGACTTTGGATGAGGATAAAGACTTTCTAGAATAGTCTAGAATTTCCTATGATGAGGATGAAGACTTTCTAGAAGAGTCTAGAACTTCTTAGGATGAGGATAAATTATATTTTTAGGAAATAAATAAAGTTTTATTTATTTCGAGGGTTTGGGTTGAGGAGATATTTATTAAAACTTTTTTAATAAACATGAGGATTAATATTTAATCTTAATTAAATATTTTGAGTTGGGATTAGGGGTAGGAAATGATGGGATTAGCCTTTAATCAAAATTAAACAAGGATTAGGAGATTTTGGAAGAGGTTAGTGGTCTTAAAGAAATTGGCCAAGTTTTGGGCAAAAAATAATTTTTTTATTTATTTTGGGTTTTTTGGTCAATTTATTAATTAAATAATTAATAAATAAGGAAATAATGTTTAAATAAGATTTAAACATTTTTGGGAGGGATTCCTTAATTAAATATTTTTAATTAAGGTAAAGGGATTTAATGGCATAAAAATAAATTAATTAATTAAATAAATAATTAATTAATAAATGATGATGTCATCAGGAATTTTTCAAAAAATAAAAAATACTTTATTTTCTAAATGTTTTTAGGTGTCTACACTTAGATACATTGAATTCATGATCTTTGAAATAATGTAGCCACTTGGCATTATCTTGCTTTTGATCCTTGGCACATACTACGTTTCTCGGCATCCTCTATAAAATCATTCGGCATGAACTAAAGTTTACTAGTGCTCAGCATCAACTATACTTTATTGAGCATCCACTATTTTTCTTGACATACATTAGAAAAAAAATTACTCAGCTCCAATTGATTTTTTGCTCTGCTTGCACTAACTTTTCTCGGCATCTACTATCCACTCAGTCAGGCTTGGCAGATAAACTCTGTGTTACTTGTTCTTCTAAACTTTCTTAGTGTAACTAGCCTTTGTAACCTTAAGTAGATTATCAATGCATCATGTTATCATTTTCTTAACTAATTCTTGTGCTCTTTTACAAAATCATAACTCAACCTTTCCTCTAGGTGCTATTGTTACATCTATCAATCAAATCCTCTTCATCAATCAAATAAGTGATAATACTTAAATCATATAAGTAGTTGTCTTACCAGCAAGTAGCAGGTTTGACATCAGTGAAAAAACAATGATTGAAGCATATTGATCATACTTGTATCAATCTATTCTCAAAAATCTCCCTCTTTAATAGTCTTCTTCAATCTATTTTCAAGAAATAATTCCCTAAATATGTTTCTAAATGCAATGCATAAACATGCTACAATCTAAGGTTGTCCAAGATAGTAACTATTGAATTCCCACTTGGACTAATTACATTCATGCTAACTTAGCATAGATAGAATGGTATCTTGGAGGCCTAGGCTCCCCTATATAGTGCACTCACTTCTCAGTTACACCAAGCTATGAATTTGAAGGGTAATGAAATCCCAAGTAACCACTACCCCACAATAAAGCAATGAGAGGTATGGGATATCTTTAGGGATCCTTAGTGCCAGCAGATAGAAGGTTTTTGGCAATCTAAAACAAGTTATTTAATAATTGCATTCATTTGGAATGTTATGCTTTGATAACTTATATCAATTAGGGAGATCACTTGACCTATAAAGGTTATGCTCTATAGGTTTTAACACACTATGCAAGCACTAAGAGAGAATTGCATCCTGGCATAAGATCATCCATTCCAAAAAAAATTCATCTCAAATGGATTTTTATTTATAGTGGATTAGAAGAGCTCTGCCTTAGGTCATTACCACTTGTTTTGTACCCTCTCACTAGCCCTATTAATGAAATTCTCAAGAGGCAGGCCCTCTAAAGATTAGTACAAATTTCTATTACACCCAAGATCCACAAATGGCAAGGGGAGAGGATACTTTTTGTACTAAAATTGGGAAACATAAACCCTAGCTATTCTAAAAAACACAATTGACACGATGATCTATTCTAAGGAAAATACATGAAATTATAATACATATCATACTTTAAGCCCAAATCAAAGTTTTGGTTTGAATTTAACTACCACTTTTAGCAATTCTTGCAAACAAGGATTAGATAAATTTTTAGGGGTCTTCTACAAAATAACTAGAAAACCAACCTAGTAACTACTAGAACAAATAGAAACTTGTTAAAATGTTAGAAATCTAAATGAAACTAGAAAAACTAAAAATAAAACTATGAACTAAAATGGATGCATAGAAATAGTAAATGTAAGTGCAAATATTAGGAACATAAGAACAAATAAGAAACATGCATAGTAGTGTGAAATGGATGCACATGAATATGTAATGGAATCCCAAATACAATATATGTGAAGCATAAGTATATATAAGCATCATTTTGGTGGATAATAGGTTTACAATAGATGTGTGTTAAAAATAAACAAAAGCACAAAAAAGTGTGATTAATGTGTAAAATTATATGAAAGCACAACACAATATGATGGATGTACAATATTGCAAAACAAAAGTGCTAACATAACATGTAGATCACATGCACATATAAAAAAATAAAAACTAAAATTAAATTTTGGAGGCTAGGCCCCATGGTGGGCACCAAAAATATATGTAAAATTATATGAAAATACAGAAAAGACTATAAAACAACTAACGTAATCTAATTATGCACACCCAATGAAGGATTACAAATAAAGTAATCTAAAAATGATATTTTTACCAACTTCAGCAAGCCTCCATTTTCCTCTTACCTTTGAGTTCCTAGATTTAGTGAGCTCTCAGACTTGAATCAACTCTCACCTTCAAAATGCTTCAAGGTTTTGGACAATTATGATTTCTAATGCAATTTTAATGCAAATGATACTAGAATTCTCTATGAACTAGATGAAATGATAGATGTAGATGGATAAAAAATATGTTGCTAATGATATGAAATTTTCTATAAAATGCTTGATAATTTCTTGATTGATAAAGGATGTTTGAATGCCTATTGCTTGAACATTAATTCACAAAGATTGCTAATTGCCAAGAGTTCTTATTACCTTGTGTAAGAGAATAAGGGTCCCTTTTATAGATTTTGGGAGAACTCTAGCATATGTGGTGACATCTAATGGTGGAGAGAAAATTTAAGACAAGTGTAGGGATGAGATTGACTCAGTTAAGGGAGTTGAGAGAAAGGACATAGTTAGAATGTGAGAGAAAAACAAGGAAATATTTTTTTCTCACATGGACATGAAGGTGTTTGATAAGAGAAGGAGAGACACATGGTGCATGTCTCACCAAGACCCTTGAGAAGACCCTTCCCTCAAAGAGAACTTCTAGAAAAGTGTCTCATGAGTCCTCTTTGACCCTATTACATGGATTGAATAACTCCTATATTTGGAAAAGACTTTGTCACCTAGAGAGATGTGTCCCAAAGTGTCAAAAATTTGGTCAACACTCCCATCAGGATTTGTGATGAGATCTTAACTGCCTCCTATGTACTATAAGTTGAGTGGTTGTATCAAGCATTAAAAGATTAGTATTTTGGTGCAACAACAACCCCACTCTAACAAGTTGTATCAGATCTTGGTCACATGTTTGAATCCTCAAACCCTAAAGTAACACTAAGTGGGAGATTATTAGAAATTTGTTCAGTGCTCCCCTCAGGATTTGTGACAAGGGTTTAACTACCTCATATGTACTATAGGTAGAGTGGTTATATCATGCATTGAAAGATCAGTCTTTTGGTGCAATGGCAACCCCACTCTAACACAAAGACCAAGTCGCATGAGGATAAGTGTTCTTGTACCTCATTCTTTGAGGATACGTACCCATTTTTGACCCCATAAGAATAGGACACATGAGTGATGATAAATAGAACTAATTAATAATTAATTAAAATTAATTATTAATGTAAAGGTAATGTGTTACATGACATGGACTAGATATGTGGACTAGGATAGTTAATCACTTAGGTGAGTGTCTAATTAATTAATATTAATAAATCACTTTGTTGGTGTTTAAAACTACTGAACAAAAAAATGCTCAATACCAAAGTGATAATACTAACATAACCTAAGGATTAGCCATTTCCTATAAATAATTACATGTGCAAACCACTTGGACCCAACTTCAACAAAACCAAGGATGGTTTTCTACTCTTTAGGTTGTGTAGAACCAAGGTGGGTATACCTAGGGGATGATTCATATTGAATGTTGTTGTATGAGAATTTTATTAGTTTCATTCTGATTCTCATCTTCTATCTTCAAAAACATACACATTTTATCTATTCCTTGATATTTTAGATGATATGCATCCCTTATAATCAGATTCGGTCACAATTCTTCTCAGATTTGCAAGTATTTCCAGCAATAGTGGCTAACTAAGGCTAAAATATTCCATGCAAACAAGTACTGACCACCTTTAAAATTCTTCAAAATAGTAAAATAAAGTTGATTTTGATTTTAGACTTGATGCTTGTTCATGATCTACCTATCTATAGACTAAATTAATTTGATCAGTGCCTATTCCATTGGGATTTAGAGTCTACTACAATTTATAGATCTGATTTGTTGCATTACAATAAATATTATCAACAATTCTTACTAGAATTCATTCTTACAGACATCCTTTCTATTACCATAGAAATCCCATCAAATTCACTAAAGCATTTACTTAATTCATTGAATTAATAGCAATAATGAATTGACATACAACCTAAGTGAATTACATTCAACTCGACAAGCTTTACTCACACAATATCAAAATAACTAGGTAATAACAAAGGAGACAAAATTCAACAAGAACAGATATGGGGACAGCTCACTTTTGTATTAATTTTCCTTGAAAATTGTATACAATTGTAGTAAAACTCAGAATGACTCTAAAAAGACATAAGAATAATATGTCGCAAAAAGAGGGGTAAAAATTTATTAAGACAGAAAGGAATACAACAAGGAGAGCTCAACAAGGAGCTTGATCTTGAGCAACAAGATCATCAAATTCTTGCACCATCTCAAAGGACAGTTGCCCCCTATCCCTAATATTCCAACCTAGATCATGACTAGAAGCCCATTTGGCTAAACAATCAGCAGGTCTATTCCATTCTCACGGAATATACTTGAACCTAATGAACTGAAAAGAGGAAGAGAAGAAAAGAATCTGCTTAACAACAGTGGCCAGCTGCCAACTAACATCCTCAAGCTCTTGCGAAGAAAGCATGTTCACCACCACCTGGGAATCAGACTCACAAATAATCTTGCTCCATCCCCACAAGCAACACTGTTCCACGGCATATAAAATAGCCTAAGCTTCCATGAGATTGTTAGTATAATCACCCTTATGAATTGAGAAGAAAAATTCAACATTCCCAAAACTACAACGAGCCACTCCGCCAATACCAACCGGACCAGGATTCCCACGAGAAGAACCATCAGTGTTAATTTTCAGAACTCCACAGGGAGGAGGAGTCTAGTGCCCATCCCGGTTAACCCGACCCTTCCTCTGATGGTGAAGCTGCCTGGACATAGAAGGAAACCTATGAGCCGCAACCCCATCCTGCAGATGAAAATTGAGGCGATTACAGATAGCAAGATCAACCGGATCCATACCCCCATCAAGCTCACACTTCACAAGAATAGTTTCCTGGAGAGAATGTGATATTTTCCACCAAAGATGGAAAACACCAAGCCGAACATCTTGGAATATGCGACGATTCCTCTCCAACCAGATATGCCATGGCATGAAAGATGGGCCAGCAATCCAAGCAGCATGGAGAGAAGAAGACTTGGAGGGAGCACTACCCAAGTGAGCCCAAAACTCGGGCAAAGAGGAAGCATGCCGACAAGAGCAACCCCAAGCACTCCACCGAAGGTGCCATATCTGAGTAGAATAGGATCAATGGAAGAATAGATGGGAGACAGACTCCTCTCCATTACCACACAAAACACAATAAGAGGGGCCCTGAAATCCACGTTTACAAAGATTATCCCAGGTAAGACAACGGTTGTGAGCCACTAGCCACATGAAAAAATTGCACTTGGACCAAGAAACTTTATTCCAGACTTGCTTCCACCAAGGGACCTCAGCATCCCCAAATAATTGTCTAGTTATCTCCTGATACCCAGTAGAGACATGATATTTACCAGACAAGGTATCGCCCCAAGCCAATACATCTGGACCAAGCAAAGAGGAACACTCTCTAGAGGCCAGAATTTGAGAAAGCTCCTGAAAATCCATGTCTGTACCTCCAGGAGGCCAATCAGAGGAATGCTTCCATCTATAACCAAAAATAGGTCCCAATTGATAAGGAGTCTTATAATGAGCCACTTTATCCCATCCAGCAGCAAGAAAAGAGTCACAAAGAGGCTGAAGATGAGGGTATATGGATAAAATGGAAGGGAATCCATCCCAAGCATCAGACCAAAACAAAGCCTGAGAACCTCCTTTACATATCCAGAACAGACCCCTCTTCACCAACATCGCACCTGTCTTCAAAGTATGCCAAACCATTGAGCCATGACCTTCAAGAGGAAGTGCAGAAACAGAGCAAGGATCAGCACCATGAAAATATTTATGAGTGATAATACGAGCCCAAAGTTGATGCTATCTAGAGCACCATCACCAATAAAGTTTAGCAGCCAAAGCTTGTCTAGTCAATAGAGCAGAATGAAGACCAAGACCACCCTCCTTTTTAGGCCTACAAATAGTTTCCCAATTAACCAAGCTCCATTTAGTACTATGCAAATTACCACTCCAAAGGAATTGTCAAGAAAGAGCATCAAAATCCTTGAGAAAGTAAATAGGTGCAGCATGAACCATGCTTCTATAAGTAGGAAGAGCTTGGATAACAGCTTGAAGAAGAGTAACCCAGGCATCAGTAGAAAGCCATCTATGAGTCCAATGATTTACCTTATCTTGAAGCTTGGTAATCAATTTTTTCCAAAAGAGACGTGGCTGCCTAGAAATAGCAATAGGAATGCCAAGATAAGTCAAAGGAAGTGAACCTATCTGAAACCGTAGAATACCAACAATCCTGTGCTGAATAAAATCAGGAGTGTTAAAAAAGTAAATGAAAGATTTGTGCTCATTAACTTTCTGGCCTGAAGCTGCCAAATAAACGTCCAAAGCATGTTGAAAGGCTTCAGCTTCCTTGATCCTAGAAAGACCGGCAAGAGCAGAATCATCAACAAATTGAAGATGGGAAAGAGAAGGTAAGCCATTACCCCACCGCCAGCCTTGAATAGAATTCTGGGACACCTGATGCTTAATGAATCTGCCCAAGCCTTCAGCCATGATAATGAATAGATATGGGGAGAGAGGGTCACCCTGGCGAAGGCCTCTAGAAGCACCAAATAGTTGTGAAGGTTGACCATTAATAAGAATAGAAAAAGAGGCAGAAGTAACGCAACTCATAATCCAACTCACCCAGTCAGAGCTAAATCCAAAAGAAAGAAGAATACTCCTTAGGAAGCTCCATTTAACTCTATCGTAGGCCTTAGCCATATCCAGCTTAACAAACATGGCTCTCTCCCTTGAAGTAGCCATAGAGTGAATAGCCTCAGTAGCAATAACCACCCCATCCAAAATTTGTTTTCCAGCAACAAAACCACCTTGTTCTTCTGAGATAATAATGGGAAGCCACCTTTTTAGTCTCTCAGCAATCAGCTTAGTAATAACTTTGTAGACCACATTACATAAGGAAATTGGTCTAAAAAACTCCAATTGATTAGCACCCTCTCTCCTAGGAATAAGAGTCAAGAATGTAGTGTTCAAAGCTCAAAGCATCTGCTTGCTAGCATAGGATTCTTGAACCACCTCCAACAAATCATGATTAATAATGTCCCAAAATTCTTGAAAGAATTCAACTGGAAAACCATCAGGACCAGGAGCCTTCCCCTTAGGCATGCCAAAGACCACCGCCTCCAACTCTTCCAAAGAGATAGGATGCATGAAATAATCATTCATTTTCTGAGTGATAAGGGAAGGAATACAGGACAAAATAATATTTTCTTCATTATCAGCAGGAGGAGAGTCCTCAGAGAAGAGGGTAGAGAAGTATGAAATAGCCTCCTGGAACAAAGCTGGCAAGGAATTCAATTGGATACCTTGAGAATTAACCAAAGAAGAGATAGTGCTCTAATTCCGGCAAGATTGCACTGTTTTATGGAAAAAGGCAGTGTTTCGATCACCTTCCTGGAGCCAATCAACTCGAGCCTTTTGCTTCCAAAAAATTTCCTCTCAAAGTTCCCATTCTTCTAGAGCTCTAGAAGCAAGGGATTCAGCCTGGCCAAGATCCTTCGAGAAACCTTGATCTCTAATCTCCCTTGTGATGACATCAAGATTTTCTTGAGCAAGCCTCTTCATAAAGTGAAGATTCCCAAAGCATTCCCTATTCCATATCTTGAGCTGCCTTTCAACATATTGAAGCCTTTTAGAAAATGAGAACATTGCAGTACCATATGCAGGGGCACCATCTTTCCACCAACAAAAAACAAAATCATGAAGAGAGGAGTCATGAAGCCACATCAATTGGAACTTAAAAGGAGGATGCTTTGGAACATAAGCCCCTATAGCAAAAAATTTGATTTTCCAATGATCTGAACCCCTCCAATCAAGAATTTTTGAAGAGATAGTAAGGGTGCCACTAAGCCAGAAGCAAGAAACAAGAAATCTATCCAGGCGTTCTGAGATAGCAGCAACACCAGTCCTACGATTATTCCAGGTATAGAGGCCATTAGAAGGCTTAACATCAGAGAGATGCAAAAGAGATATGTGTTGTCGAAGAAGAGCAGAAGAAGGCCCCAATTTAGCCAAACCACCGTGCTTCTCTTCCAGACTTAAAATTGAATTGAAGTCCCCTGCTAACACCCACGGATGATAAGGATGACAATTTCTAACATATTGAATATGTTCCCAAAGTTCCTCCTTTCCCACAAGATCAACAAGTGCATACACATTAGTAACCATGATTACCTCTCCTGAGTCTAGAGTAGAAGCTACCATAGAGAGAGCTGAGCGAGAAGACATCCAGCCAAGAGGAGAAATTTTTTGAGGATCCCAAAATATAGCTAAACCACCAGCACTACCTATTGCCCCAACACACTGGCATTGGCCATGAGACCAAATACTAGAGGCATGTTGGACCATAGACTCCACAGAGAGCTTAGTCTCTTGGATACAAAAAACATCAGGACTATGATCAACCACCAAGTTATGAATAGCCTTTTGTCTAGGGATGCTATTCAACCCCCTTACATTCCATGAGAGAATAATCATCATTGGGTAGATTTGGGAAAATGAGAATCCAAAGGTTTCACTGAACCAGACTCAATCAATATATCTCCTGTGAGTTTAATCTTCTCTTCGTCTGTTTTGCACCCACTCCTTAGAGGGGGAGAAGAAGAAGCCCGCTTAAAGGGTCAAGGCAGCAACCCCAAGGGGAGAGGAGATCCCTTGCCCTTACCTGATGGTAGCACATCCTTAACCAAGTCAGCCAAAACAACATCATCATCTTCCAACACTGCAGGAGTCACCAGAGCCGCTGTCACAGGAGCTACAGGAACCTCACAATTCTGATATACTACAACCTCAGATGCCCCACAAGCATCATTAGGAATAGATCTCTCATCTGGGCAAGCTGGATCAAAAGAGATAGGAGGAGGAATACCCTCCTCTAGAACCATACTATCCAGCACCTCAAAATGGTTAAAACCTGAATCAGATAATCTTTCTTTCAAAGGCCTCTTTTGACCATGTCCCTTAGCTCGAGGACGAACAGGGGTAAATCCATCCTTATCCTGCATTGGAGCCTTACCCTTACCTGTAGCACCTTGTGGATTCATCCCCTTGGTAGTATTAACCATTTGAGATTGTCCTTTCCCTGTAGTATCTGCCAAACCACCAGCATTTCCAGCTGTAGATCGATCCACTCCTTTGAAACTTGAGTTATGGGGGCACTGCCGTAGTAAATGACCATACTCATGACAAATCTGGCAATGGAAAGGGAGGGATTCATAATCTAACTGTTGCACCCAAGAAGAATCCCCTAGACAAATTTCCAAAGAATCTAGTAATGGGTTATTCAAATTAATTTCAACACAAATTCTAGCAAAAGAAATAACCTTTTTATCGAGGGTTTGATGTGCGATCGCAGCTGGCTTCCCCAATAAAGAAGCAATTTGTCGAAGGATGTCTTCATGCCAAAATTCCAAGGGAAGACAAGGCAAGCGAACCCAAACTGGCACTATTGAAGGGAGATCCTCAACATAATTAAAACCTGAATGCCAAGGTTTGACAAATAACCCCACATTGTTGTAGAAATAAGGGCCTCCTTCAAAAACACAATCATGATCAGACATGCAAGAGAATACAACAAAAAAATAACTATTCCCTGCCAACATAATCTCCATATCGCCTTCCACCTGCCAAGAGTAGCAGATCCATGCCTCAAGAGCAGATAGGGAAATTCAGATTCCAAGAAATTTGCATATCAAATCATGATTGGTCCAATAATCAATGTCCTCCATTACAACCATTGGAGGAATAACTAGAACAGGGCAATCACGGCTACGCGGAAGACAACCATTAACTATTTTCATCTTGGAGCTCTCCCCTGAATAAAATGATTCAGATCACATTGCATGCATAGTTGGAGAAGAACCATCTGTTCTCACCAACGGAGAAGAAATCCCAGGCCCTGCCATGCAAACAATAAAACCCCCAATCCAAAATTGACTGCAGAAGATCTCCAAAAACACTAATGCAAATTATGTCCAGTAGCTAACAATCCAAACAAAACAGAAAAATAGTAAAGATCAAACACCAAGAACAGGCTAGGGGAAAACCCCTAGCCCAGCCGACAGCCAACGCTTCTCTTGGTAGGTCCCATTTTTGTTACATCTTCACAAGTTGTTGGTTCTTTGGTTAATCACTACAATTCTGAATCTTTGGAATATGTAGCTACTATAGTGGCTAATGATGATTCTTTTTGAAGCACTTGGAAATCAATTTCTACCCAAGGATTTTCACTATTTTCACCCTAAACTGATAAAATTACTTTTACTTTTGTTTGTTCCTCCATCATGTCCACATCTTGGGCATCTGAACCTATACCTAAAATTGATTGTTGATCTTTATTTTTTTCCTCTTTCTAATCTGGTGTTGTTATATTAACAATCTATACTTCATCATCTTCCACCTCATCATCATCTATTTTAGCTTCTTCCAACTATTCATCAGAAGCAATATCTGCCATCCACTTGTCAAAAAGTGTGTCATTTGGC
Source organism: Cupressus sempervirens (assembly GCA_028749045.1). Taxonomy (NCBI): domain Eukaryota; kingdom Viridiplantae; phylum Streptophyta; class Pinopsida; order Cupressales; family Cupressaceae; genus Cupressus; species Cupressus sempervirens. Next base: position 241,076,694 of record CM053793.1, read on the forward strand.
CAATCAAATTGTAGAATATCTTGTTGCTTCTTGATAACATATTCAGCTTCATTGTCAATGTCAACAAAATCTTGTTTTAAAGAATCAAAGAATATTTAGGCTTTCACCATTTCTTCTATTGTGGTGGCCCACCATGCATGTCCTATTTCATTGATGATTTTATTCATTCTTAGACAAAATAAATCATCTAATTCCTTAGCCCATTCATCTTTATTCTTTAATTTATTCTTCCTATCTAGAGCACGAGGGAATAAATCAAATTTTTGACTCTTATATTTATTCAAGTAGCTACCTATTCTTCTTTGTAGGTGAACTCTTTTATTATCGAATTCTGGAAGATCACTAACAATATCATAGGTTTTTTCAATTTGATCATGCGAAGACCTTATGACAGAGTAGCACAAAAATATCATTTCCTTCCTCGTTTTTACCGACTTATTCACAATAGGCTTCAAGGCCTCATCATTGGCTTTCATTTCATCCCATATGTTTATTGTTCTTGCTAGCCAATCATAAAATAGTGACCATGCAATTTTATCTCCCAGATACATGAGAGATTTTCTCAATTTGTCTTCATAGTACACATTTAACTCTACATGCAAAGCCCATAATTTGCTCTTTTCTTCTTCAAAATATTCAGCTGTGTAATATTATGGCCTTTGTGGGGTATCTGGCATCTCTATGAGAGAAGTGGATTTAAAAGGTTCCACTAGAGGATGGGGATATGTTATTCTTGTCCTAGAAGACCTCCCCATTAATTTATTTTCAAGTTCAATTCTTTTTTGAACTTCTTTATTATAAGCCTCCAAAACACTCTCATACTTACTCTGAAATTCAAACATTATTTTTTCTTCTTTTTTTGCAGTGGCCAAAACAAACTAAGATGTTCCAACACCCATGTGAGCTGCTTGTACATGGGAGGTATCAACTACTCTTCTCACAATGATATTTCCCATTAAACTAGAATCATTTGGTTGTGATGAAACAACCGTAGATCCTTTCCTTAATGAGCATATGACCAAAGTAGCTTGGTCCTCACTAAAAGAAGTACTTGTGAACTCTTTCTTATTTTGGTCTTATAAATCCAATTTATTTGAAACATAATTAAAAATCAAAGCATCACTTATATCCCAATTGGATAATAATAAAATATTTGATGCTTTTACCATCTGTCTCCCCTCTTCAGGAGTTATATTTTGGAATTCTTGCATCATCTTTTATTTTATCTAATTCTACAAGGTTGCCTCCTCTAGCTCTAGATGCTCTATTCTTAGCTTATTACATCTTTCTTCAAATTTTCCCATGTTGGTTCTCCAAGTGAACTGGTAGAAGGCTCTAGATTTGACAAAACTATCATCTGACAAAAAATGTTGACTACCTTGTTCTATTATAGGGTCTAATTCCCTTCCCTTAAAATCTACTACTATCAATTCTAGGCTTGGCATAGGAGGCTCCTAGGGGTTTCCTTAACCTCTTTCAACTTGAGTAACAAAAACTCCTTCTTGGGACCCCAGTTGTTCAATTTTCTCCTGAGTAAGTTGTTCCTCTTCAATCCTCAGAGGGGTCTATGAAGGTGAATATTCCTCAATGTGAGCATCTTGTTCACTTATTATTTTTTGCCTCTTAGGGGAGGGCTCAGGAGGTCTCTCTTCCCAAACAATAGTAGTGGATTTAATTACTTGTTTTCCTTTTTCCATAGTGGTCTCCTTATTCTAAATGATAGTATACCTTTGCTTTTTTTGGATAGTCAATTGTCCTACCCCTATATTGGGAGTGAATCCTAGTCTCCTCATCACCTCCTTATCCTTATCTAGAAAAGAATTAATAAAAATTTGCTTCTTCTCATTCATAGTTTCTATTGTTTTAGGAAAAGTAAGCATGAGTTTATTTATCCTATCTACCTCTGTAATGGCATTACCTAGAGGACTATAATCTGCATCAAAACAATGAATGAAATCCAAAACTTTTGAGAATACTCTCCATTTTTCCTTCTTAGTTTCCTGCTCTTGCAAGGAGTATTCATTTCTTACTATGTCTTCAGGAAAATAAAATTCATGGTCAATCTTGCCAAGCTTGACCTTGTCCCTAAAGGCCAAGTTATAGAATCCCTCAATATCACAAAAATGGGGATGAGAAACAAGCGTCTTGTATTGATCTAATATTTTATGCAGAGAAAGCCAACCCACTTTTGTGATCAAAAATTGATGGGCTATAGTACAAGTGGGGAATATTGAGCCTCTTGACCTTTTCAAGAAAATAGTTTCCTCTAATCCTATGAGCTACCAAAAATTTTCAGCTACTCCTACCTTTAGAGGCACCTAGTAAGGTAACACATGGGGAGTACCTCTGAAACCATAAATCCTAACGATAGTTGAGACTAAATATGGGATGATGTCTCCCCAATTGTGTGAAACTTTAAAACCAATAGGATTTTCCAGGGGCCTAATAAGATTTTCCAATGCCTTGGGTACTCTGGGATTGTCACTTAATAATAGGCATCTCAACTTTGAAGTAAAATACCTATCGAACCTAACAAAACTAGCTTTTTCTACTTCCCAAGTCATACTTGCACTCCATAATTGGATTGGTAGTGCTTCCCCATCCTATTTCTTGTTCAATTTTATCTCTTTACCAAAATACATTACTCTTTTGAACAAAAATATATGCATTAACAAACAATGGTGACCAAAAATATTCTCCACCTTGCCTTTCACAATACCAACTAGGCCATTGTGAATTTCTTCTACTAAATAAGAGGCAAAATAAAAAATAATGTCCACACCAAAAGAGGAAATTTGAGTGATCATGTACATAAAACTTACTGGCATAAAGTCCTCTTCATCTTCTCCAAAAACTCTACATAGTGTCCTGTATGCCTCCACAACCCTGTTATTGAAATACACCCTTTTGAAGGGTTCCCTGGAGAATGTTGTTATTGCTGGTAGAGTTCCAATTTTTCCTATATGTGCCCTTATTGCACCTTTCTTGACTTCATCCTTCTTTGACATATTCTCCTTTTCTAATTCCTTTAGGCCAATAGGCACATGATAGTCAATGAGAGGCCCTAAACCAAATACCTGTCAAATTTCCTCTGGGCTGATTGTGATCAAAATTTCACCATCAATTCTTCTCATCACTCTAATTGCTTGGTCATAATTTTTTGCAATATCTTCAAGGAGGTCATAATCCATAAAAACACTTGGAACAACTAACTTTCCTAAATCAAAATTCCAAATATTGGCATGTGGGGAAAATAAATTTCTCTTTGAAAACCATTTCTTAAAAAGAGAAAGACTAGTTTGAGAAGTCTTGGCATCTTGGACCCAGTTCCCCTTATCATATAATCCATCTGTGATTTTAAGCCTAGGGTTTAATAAAGTTAATTTTTTAACTTGCATAGTTTTAGTGGTGGACACAAGGAGTAATTCAAGTAGATCATCATGAATGTTTCTAGCCAAATAATCCTCTTGCCTAGAGAACACCTTCTTTGGAGGCATATTGACTATAGTTTGTAGAAATAATCCTCTTGCCTAGAGAACACCTTCTTTGGAGGCATATTGACTATAGTTTGTAGAATCTAAGATTGCTTACAAAGTTTATAGTATATAGGCACTTACTTGATTTTCTTGCTTGTTCTATGATCCTGAAATGTCTCATGAACAAAGGGGAAACTGCTTCACATTCTATTCAAGCTCAATACAAATTCTTACTAATTTCTTCTGCTCAGAAAACTTGAAATCTTGTTTGTGTGAAATGAAAATGGCGAGATCTTCTGTAATATAATCTATTTTTTGCTTGTACGTGAAGCTTTTATTCCTAATTAATGAACTATGAGTGAAACAGAGTGGTGTTACCTTCCCTTTTAAAATTTTCACTGTTGATCTTAGAAAATCCTACAATCTAGGAGTGAAAATAGGGATGACTCATCTTCGACTTGACATGCTAGTAGTCAAAACAATGAAAACTCTCCATTTATACATGTTCTTCACTGTTGGCATTTCAAACTAGGCCCACTAATCTTTGAGGACATGTGTCATTGAGTCACTACCTTGCTATACATAAAGAGTGAGCATGTTACCATAGTGTCAAAGTGATAGTCATTAGTTTCATCTTGATCTGACAACACACATTTTAATGCATTTTTTAATATCAAAGTGGTGGGTCCCTCCTTCATTTACCTTATTTTCTATATCGCTATACATAAAACCTGAGCAACTTCCTATGGCAACAAAGCGAAGAAATTGTTGATTCCATCTTGATCGAGAAAAGGATGTTTGCTACATCACTTAGTACAAATGTGGTGGGCCCCCTATCTGTTCACCTTATTTTCTATGTAGCTATCCTTAAACCTTGAGTAACTCTCCATTGTGATGAAGCAATAGTCATAGATTCGAGATTAATCTAAGGGTGAGGAAACTGTATTACATACATATAATTATGGTGGGTGCCTTGGTCGCCATGTTGCATTGGGTAAATAGTGCACAACTTCTCATAGCGACTTGGCAATGATCGTTGATCTGAGCTTGATCCAATGATCAAAATCTTTCATCTAACTTCTAACTTGGGTGTGGGTCCACATTACTATTGACGTGGGACTATCCTATCAAGATGGCATGTAGTTTAATATGTTAATTATAGCTATATCACCACGTGACTTAGGTCCCACCTCATGCACATTTTCCAACTAGGCGCTATGTCACTGATGATGAGGCACAAAGATTTTTTGATCATGACATAGCGACCTCTGGCATTCTTAAAATTTTAGGTTCATATGTGTTTCCAATAGGATGCCACCATGTCCATGAGATGATGTGGTTTATTTATGACATCACTCATTGGGACCCACCTTTTGTAATTATTGTTGCATTGTCATTTTTTGTCAAGGCGTTATGTCACTAACAGTGGGATGTAAACTTTTTCCAATAGCGACATAGTGACCTCTTTAAGGCTTTAGAGATTCTGATGTAGGAGCATCTAGAGGTATAAGGGCAATCTTGTGTCACCCAAAAAAATGTACTTAGACTTAGTTTCTGTTTCATGTCTTTATATTTTTGGATACCCATTTGGGTCAAATAAAGGTTCCAACTCTCACAGTTCAACTATCAATGTGCTAGAAAATCTCAAAAAAATAGGAGCATGCAATTTGGCCATCATTTTGGTGACCTAGAAGGTGTGAATTGGCTAGATGAATGTAATCATGATTTAGAGCATTCCAAAAAAAGAATCAGGTCAAAAGGCCCCACTGTTTGAAAGTTATTGCAATTTTTTGAGTTTTGGAGACCTCCTAAGAATGTTTCAAAGTCAGGTTAGGGGCATTAAATGACCTTGAAAAGGGCCAAAAATGGGGGATGAGAAAAGCTTGTCCATAGGCCTATAGAGCACTTCAAGATCTTTCCGAAAATGTAAACGGTTCGTCAATCGGAGCTACGGTTCAAAAGTTATGCCTCCCGGAAGTTCGATTACCATTTCTAGATTCTTCTAGATTTGCACTAACTTCTAACGCAACTTTTGGAACCTTCTATTTGGTCGGTGGATGACTAATAGAACTTTCTAGAATGTACTCCTAGTCCTTAACCCTCTGGGGTCTATTTAAGGAGATTTCTGGCATTGTAAAAGGCAGTTCGGAGTGGAGTTTGAGAAATGGTACTGAAAGGAGAAATTATCTCCAGATTTATGCTATTGTAAGCCCTTAGGGCATGTTTTGAAGTTTATTTTCCCTGTACTATTTGTACTAGCTTATTTTCTCAGTTATTATAATTTTCCCTTTTCTGTTGTGTCCATTCTATTCTTGGGTTGTGTCCTCATCAGATTCTAGTGCTGAGAAAAAATTTTAGTTGCACCATCATCACCACAATCAATGCTTCTGACACATCAATAAAGTCACATGACCAATATTAATGACATGAATTTAGGCACCCGTCCATTTCATAATTTCCCATCTTCCTCACTTTCTAGCAAGGTGCTATGTTGCTACCAATAAGATCCATTATTTTTTTGGTCGCGACATAGTGACCTCATGGATATTGATGAAATCCAAAGCCAGAAAAACTTGCTAATCAAGAATGATTACCATAATTAATACTTTTGACATAGTAATAAAAATGCATGTCCACAATGCCACTTAGGATTTTTCATGGTCATTAGATTTTTCAAAAGCTATCATCTTCTATATTTTCTATCTAGGCACTATGTCGCTATTGGCAGGATGCAAACTTTTTTCGATCATGACATAGTGACTCATCAGAAAAATGGGATTTTGGTGACGCCATTTACACCTTATTATACTTGGTTCCTTTTCTAGTTCTGAAAACTCTGACATGAAACACATGACTGAAAACTTCTGAAACAATGCACTTTCTAGTTGTCGCACCTCCATTTCATGACACTGCTAGTCAATTTTGTGGCAATTGCTATGTTGCTATGGATAAAATACTTGCATCTTCACATAGTGATGATGTGACTATCATAGATCTTATAAGGATAAAGTGATGTGAAACAAAAGGTAAAAGGTGCACAAAATATTTAAATGGTACATGGAATATTTGAGATTTGAAAATCTTCACGCTCGAATAAATTTAAAAGGAACAAAAGACTTAGGGTTTGACAAATTTTTCAAAGGTTATTAAAATGCAATGCCAAAGAATCAAAAACCCTAATCAGGCAAATAATGAATTCAATTCTAATTTTTAACCTAGGATTTGGAAAAAAATATTTTGTAAAAAATAGGCCAACACACTTAATAAGGATAGTTAATGGACTTAGGATAATGTAGATAAACCTAGGTGAATTAACTCGATAAATTAAATAATTTATTAAAGCTAATAGAAGAAAAATATATACAATTATTTAATTTATTGACAAGATATTAATTAATTTAATAAATTTAATAACTTGATAAAGTTAATAGAAGAACAATACTATTAAATGTTAAAATATTTAATTAATTGACTTGATAATTTTAAGTGTAAACATGGTTTGTGTGTTGTTCTTCTCTATCTGATCAATCTCTTCATTAATAAAATTTATTTCATCCTCATTAGAAAGTGAAATCTTAACTATTTTAGGTTCAAATTTATCTATTAATCAAGTACAATCTTCCAACTTACTTCTTGTCATTACTCCAACACTTCTGTCTACAATGATTTGTTCAAGTGAATGATTCTTTTCGACATATTTGTTAAGTCGTCAAATGGAAGAACTTTAATAAGATGTATAATTTCACTTTATGGGGTCACCAAGACATTCAAATATATGTGTGAGGGAAAGAGGGGAATTTCCAAGTATGATTCCACATATGATCAAAATTAGATTAGCAAGAACCCAAAGGAAGAAGAGTGCTAATACTAAATTTGGATTATAAAGAGAAATATGATGTAAGGAAATACACTCTCTTAAACCCTTAATATGATTGTGTGAATGTGAAATTGAACTAATTTCTTAAAAAATATAAATCTAGATGTTTTGTGAAGACAATTAGCCCAATTTAGATATAAATCTAGGGTCAAGATATGAAGGGAAATAAAATATAAATGACTCACCTTGAAATGTGTAGAAGAAGATTTTTTTTGCTCCAAAACTCATAGATCTGAACTATATCTAAATAATTTTCAACGGATCTAATAATAAAATGATGAAAGGAACAAAACCCTAAAATCTCCAAAAAATATGAGACTAAAGGAATAGGTCAACTTGGGAAGACATCCTACAATTAGGTTGATGTAGTCAAGTGATTTAAAACTAATGACTCCAAAAATATCATGAATAGTAGGATCCATATATGTAATCCTTTTCACTACCAACCTATAAATCAACACAAAAAGAAAGGTTTTGGGGTTGGGGCTTGTTACCTAGAGATTTTAATGCATGATTTAGTTAGATTAATTCTAGAGAGAGAGGAGAGGTTAATTCCCAACTATTTAGAACTATCTCTCTCTCTATATACTTTTCTCTCTCTACGTACTCTAACTTTCCTCTATGTACTAAAATTATATCTCTCTACATACTAAATCCTTTCTATAGGTTAAGGTTAGGAAGTTCATGTTTGAATTCTAACTTCTCCTAAAACCTTTTGAACTAATCTTAACCCAAACTTTCCAACCCAAACTCCATCTTTTAAAATAGCCACTAGTTGAAAACAAAGTTCATAGATATAATCTAAAGATTGGATCTATCTAGAGGGGATTCATCCTTACAAAGTATATAGGCACTATTTGGCACTTGTAGGTTAGTCATGAGGATAGCATGCAGATATATCTATGAGATTCTAGAATGATCATTATTTGATGGCTTCTGTGAATACCAAGCTTAACCTCTGAGATTCATGATTCATAATAGAATGTCATTAAAGAAGAGAAAACATCAAATATATGATGAAATGCCTAATAAAAGTTTAGTATACCAACCAATAGACTTGAAAAATACAAAATGGATAGGTGATTCATATTTACCATGCCAATTTTTTTAGGAAACCTATGCATACATAAGTTTCCAAAAATAATGAATTAATAGAATTACACATTAGCATTGGTCCTTAGCCATTGAGGTGAATTCTAAAAACATATTAAGTAGAAAAGGGTCTATGTGATCCTCAGTAAGTTTATCAAGTCACAAAGAAACAAAAAACCATTTGCACATTAGGTAGATACTTTGAAGGTCAAGACTGTGACATGCAAAGTTTGGAGAAGGTGATGACAAGTCCCATGAACTGCTTGACCAAATGCCTCGTTGGGGGTGATGCCTCAGATCCAAAAAATAAACTGGTCACATGACTCCAAGTAAGGCAATGACAAGACACATCTAATCTTCTTGACTAAATGTCGACTACTCCTCACCCATCCATAGCCTTGACAAGAGCTTATACAAGGCACATGAGTTGTTTTCTCTAAATTTTCCATTTTCATCTTGACCATGCACTAAGGTACGAGAACTATTTGATAGAATGAGTAGCCCAATTGTAAACAAAAACATATGTGAGATTTTTTTAGAACTCTCAAACTACTGTACATTGTATGATGGAGTAGAAAATAACCCAAGACACGAGCCATTTGACATAGCATCTATTTTCAGTGATTAGTGCAACCAAAATAAGGCATGTGGACTATCATACTAGTGACCCATCTTCCTTGCAACCTGCAAGCGCCCAAAAGTATAGAAGTTATCACCCAATATGTTTGACTGAATACCTTGTTAGGAGTGATGCCTCATATTCCAAATGTAGATAGAAAAATGAACTATTTGGTATTATGTCTTCAAGTAAATACAACCACAAATATAACTGATAGGTGTAAAGTGTTGATGTCCTCACGATTAAATCAATGCGTAGGCAAGTCATGCGAGTTGTTTGATTTTATTTCCAAAATTCAATTTGTAATGCTTTAATAGGTGAGGCCCAGGAACAATTTTCCTCCAATGGTTCCATGAACACTTAGACAAGGTACATGAACTATTTGATCAAATCGTTCAACTCCCCAATCGATGGTAATGGCAATTTTCTTGATGAAATCTTGCCCAATACAAAATAGAAGGCCATGAATAATGCATGAAATTAATTTGGCATGATACCACAAGGAATGTGTGTATAGCTCAAACAAAGAGATGAGCATTAGACTATTTTTCAACATACCTTACTCATGCTTTGAATCTACAAAGAATGGACTCTGGAAAGGAACCAAGTTGTTTGAAAAAATGTTTGAATTGAAGTATAAAGTGCCTAACTAGTGAATGAATAGATGAATTCCATCATGCATGAGAATAGTTTGATCACAGTGTTCTTACACACAATGTGTCCTAGATAGGGAGGCCCAAAAGTATTCCATTGTTAAATTCTTAATGGACAGATATCAATTGATATAGAATGGAGAAAAGAGAAATGTGCAAATATAATGCAAAAGCATCAAATAAGAAGGTGAATTTTTCATTATAATGATTTTATGAAAGTCATCTCATTGGTGGTGATCAAGGAATGTGGTGTAGTAGAAACTTTCAGAGCTTCCATGTTTTTGTCTAATGTGAATCTCATCTCCAAGATATATATGGGCATATTGTTAAAGTCTCTAAAGACATGTAGGTGTAGTGTTAAATGATTAAAAAATGAGGATTCAAAGAGGATTTTATAAATTAAAAATTCTAGCCCAACCTATGGTAGTTTGATAGGGTATATCCAAGTTATTCACAAAAATTCCCAAAGAAAGTTCCATGAAGGCAATGAAAAGATCTTATCTCAAGGAGTTAGTTGGAGTGTACATCAGATAGCACCATTTCAAGAAAAGGAAAAAGGTTATTATAATATGTGAAAAGCATAGTCCATATATGCTAAGAATAATTATAGGCAATAGAATGAATATAAGTGGCAGAGACCACTTTTCTAATTAACCTCTCATCCTTTCAATATGTGAAGAATTTGGTATCCTAGAAAAAGCACATGACTGGTTTGACAAAATGTGCACTTGGAGATGTGAATAGTAAAACATATTAATTGGTTTGGTGTAATGAAAAGCCCATAACACCCTCCTTGCTCATGCCATATTGGGGCTTTTATAATGGCTTATAAATGCTCACTCAAATAATAGTATTACTTCCACCTTTACTAGCATCCTCTTCACTTAATCTAAGGACTATACAATCTCTCTATTGTAGTGATATTCCTATAAGACTAGTATATTGTAAGACCTTTTAGAATTATGAGAAAACATGATAGGTAGGTGAGGATTGATGAGAAATCAATTGTAGCTTTTGGATCAAAGAGTAGGAGTAGGAGTTATCAATGTTCACACTTGAAATTTAGAAGTGGGAGTGTCTAAAGTTGTCTTCAGTGTTTGGCATGCATATTTTGTAAGGAGGTCAAATTTATGATTAATTTTGGTTTTAGTCAATGCCTTAACTTTTTCCTAGTTATGGTTAAGTATTGAAAGTTAGACTTTGTAAAAGTTAGAATTAGTTATGAACCATCCTCAAAATTGTTCAAAATCTAACTTTTTCAGTAGTTATGAACTCGAAAAGTTGGATATGCTAGAATAGATTATAAATTTATCAACAAGGCAAGTAATAGGGGAATTTTTGGATTTTAGAATACGGGAACACTTATGTTAGAATTTGGTGATAATACTATTTTTGGAAAGTGTGTACGAAGGTTTTCTTTGTAATCAAAGTCTTTATTTATGTTCTTGGGAAAAGGAAATAAAGGAATGTGCATTCGGGTTCTTTTTCCATACTTCTAAACTATTAAAGTGTTGAATTTTTATATTGATTATTTTTATGGTATGGTGTTTTTAGCATGAATACTAATGATATTACATCAGGGGAGTATCCTAAGCATTAGAGAGTATTGATATGTTGCATTCATGACTATGTTTGTCATTGATTTCAACATAGCATTGATTCTGTAAAGACTAGTAGAAAAGCAAATAGAGATCTTGATGGTATGGAAAATAGTTTGATTATCTAGAGATGTGAAATTATGGACAATTATAGCACAATGTCTTGATGATGTGGTTAAGTGCACAAATCTTGAGTCAAATATGTGTAGAATTTGTACCTAATTTATAGAGAGTAGTTCAAATATAGAGTGTTTGGAAAGTAGTTCCTAATGTTTATTGTTTATCTTTCATATGAGATAGAATGATGAGATGCATGGTCAAGTAGTGATAGAAGATAGTCAGTTGATGATGTCATTGAGTGCACAAGCCTTAGTATCACACATGCTAAATTTTCTATAGATTGTGAGCCAACAGTGCTATTTTAATTGTGAATTAATTAATAATCTTATTTTAATTAATTGGGAAAGAATCAAGTCTAACTCAAGGAATTATTATAAAGATATGGTATAAAGGAAAGATGTTTTCCTTAACTATTACAAGTGTTGAAGTCTTATTATCATTGGTAAAGTAAAAAGTGCAAAAAGAAATAGATTGCTTGAGGAATGTGTGTAAGAAGTCCAAGGGATTATTGGATGTGTAGTTCATGATATGGTTACAAGAAGGAGCAGAAGTTTGGTTGAAAAGATAGAGATAGAGGAAGGAAGTAAAATTTAGTTTTATTATTCTAAAAAGAATAATATAGAGATCATTTGGACAATGGGTTCATTGGTCTTGCCCTCAAATTTGTTTGTGAAATGGGTCTAGCTATCTTCTACAACTCCTAACAGGGTTGGAATCTCCTAATAGGGAGTCATATGTATTGAACATATTCACAGACTCCTAATAGGGTCCATCCTCTACCAAGTAATATTTATATTAGTACATCATCTTGTGGGTACCATCCCCACCAAGGTTTTCCCTTTGATCAAGGGTTTCCCTAGTTAACATGTATGGTGTTATTGTGTATGAGTATCTTGTTGTTGTTTCAGTTTATTTTACTCATATGGTTAAGATTGTTTAAAAATTTGATGTTATTACTTGTATAATCGATTCACCCCCCCCTCCCGCCTCCCTCTTAGTTATATCAATAGACTGTATATTATAATAGATGTAAATATTCATAAATCATTGAACTAGTAGGGTGTTGATAATAGCTTTCAAGCGTAGTCTTTTCTTGTTTTCATTAGTTGTTTACATCAATTTTAGGGAAACTTTGAAGTCATGCAGTGCATTCTTCATCAATAGTTTCATTTCTATCTTCTTGTAGAACAAGATTTTAGTGTGCAAGGAACATTAGCAATAAGAGAAACATTCACAAACTAAAACTATATTCACATATGAGATTAGACAAAGGAAATAATTAAGGAATGCAAACCCAAAAAAGGAAACACTCCATGCTTCCTTGATTTTTTAGATGTGTCCTTTGATGTGGATGTATGCTCAAGGTTCCCAAAAACTAGCTTCAATGGAGATGAAAAATGGCAAATTGGTAGCTTTTTGAGCTCTCAATTTGGAATCATAAGGGTATGGTTGATGGCTTTTGGCTCTCAAAAGGGCATTATAACTTTAGCTCCAAGATTGTGATTGAAATGGCTTGGGATGGGATTCAATTTATAGGCCAAGGGGTAGAGGGATGGAGGGCTTAGATGCAAGGATGGGGAGATGGTTAAGGAGGGCTAAGATGCACTCAAAGGGGAGCACATGGATTGTGCTTGTTTAGCACCAATGGGAAGGTGAAACTTGTCACAAGGAGGATGAGTGTGAGAGGGTAGGGTAAAGGGTTGGTTAAAGGAATGATGAGTGGGGTTGAGTATGTAAGAGAAATGTAAGAGGAATGAGTGTGGAAGAGGGAAGAGTGTGGAAGATGGATGTAAGAGTCATGAGTGGGCTTGTAAGAGTCTTTTATGGTTTGTAAGAGAACTCATGACTTGGTGGTTGGGATTTTTGAGGGGAGACTTTGGTTTGGTTTAGGAAAGTCTTAAACTTGTTTAAGGAATGTGACAGAATTAGGGGGTGGATTAGGCTTGGGTTTAGGATTAGATTAGAGATGTTAGAGATGTGCAAGTGGATGGCATTAATGAGGGTGGGTGAGTTAGTGGCTAAGCTAGGTTAGCATGGGTGGATGGGGTGGATTAGGCTAAATGAAGGATTAGGGATAAGTTAGGGGTTTTTGGATTTGAGGATTTTATTTATCAAATAGATTTATTTAATAAATGGGGATTTTTGGAATTAGATAGAAGAATAGGATTTAATTGATAAATAATAGGTATTTTGATTTATCAATCAAGACTATAGATGATTAATTAAATTAATCAACTAAGGATGGCAAAGGATTAATTAAATAGAAATTTAATTAATGATGCCTTTAGAGATAACTAAATAGGATTACTAAAGTGGTGTAATCAAATTTAGGTGTCTAAACTTCTAAGTTGTAATCTTCTTTATTTGAAAATCTAAAAATTATATCTTACAAGGGAGTTGCTCCTCTAAATACAAAGGAAGGTCAGATATCAAGGGCCTATCCAACCATTGGAGAAATTGATTTTTCATGTATTTCATTGGGCCAAATCACATACTTTTCAAGTGACAAATCTTTTTACCAACAAGTTTTGATGAGGGCTTGCCTTTGTTAAGTCCTAGGTTAAGGAATTAATTGTAATAGAGAAATGTAGATGTAAATGACTAAAAAACAAGATAAATATTAGGATTCATCTTACTTCAATGTATATAGATGTATGGTAAATCTTGAACTTGGAATATACGATATCTCCATTCTTTGCAATGCATCTACCATAATCCCATCATGGTGTCATGGATGTAAAAGTACATCAATGAAGAAGATGAATGCTTTAATTTAGATCTAATCCCTTGATGGCCAACAATAAGCTAGATCTTGAAGAGGAAATTATCACAAAGAATCCTTCAATGCTAGATAGAAATCTCCTTTCTTAAATGCTTGAAAACCTTGAATACTTGAACTCCTTGGATACAAAAAGTAGAAATCATCACTTGAGAGAAAGAGATTGAAAGAATTAATTGATTGATATATGAATTAGATATGAAATGAAGCCTCCAAGTCTCCTTATATATTTTTGGGTGGGAAAATAATACAAGTCAACTGTATAAAAGTCAAAAACTAATTAAACCTCAAGGCCTTTAAGGCCTTGAGCTCCAAAACTTCAGGGCACTAGGTCAACCTAAGAGGACTAGGTCAACCTAAGTTCACATAGTCATGGAGGTCAAGTCTTAGGTGCCACATAAAGAAGAGGTAGATGAGAGAGATAAGATGTGTTGGTCTAATTTTTACAAAATAAATTTCTCTAAATCCTAGGTTAAAAATTAGATTGAATTCATTATTTTCCTAATTAGGGTTTTTTGATTCTTTGGCCATGCATCATATTAACCTTTGAAAAACTTGTCAAACCCTAAGTCTTGCATTCCTTTTAATTTTATGTGGGCAAGAAGCTTTTTCAAATCTCAAATATTACATATCCTGTTCAAATATTTCATACCCCCAAGTGCCTTTTTCCCTTTTGTTTCACACCGTCTGATCCTTATAAGATCTACAGTAGTCACATTGTCACTATAGAAAGATGCAAGTGTTTTAACCATAGCGACATAGTGATTACTGCAAAATTTATTAGCAGTGTCATGAAATGGAGGCATGGTGACTAAAAAGTTCTTTGTCTTAGAAGGTTTTAGTCACGTGCTCCATGTCAGAGTTATCAGTATCAGAAAGAAACCACTTGGAATAGTTTGTAGTTGGCGTCACTAGATTTTAGTTTTTTTCGGTGAGTTGCTATGTTGCAATGCGAAAGTCTTTGTGCCCTGCCAGTAGCGATATAATGCCTTGCCAAAGAATGAAGAAAGTGGCACCCCTTTGAAAATGACAAGGGTACTAATTAATACAATCATGATTGACAGGTAGTCATTCTCCTCGTACCTAATTTTAATAGATCACCAGAGCTCACTATGTCATGATCAAATTTTTTTTGCATATTTTTGGTAGCATCATAGCACCTAGCTTGAAAATGAGAAACACGACAGGGCCCAGAAAACCTAATGTCACAACTAGGATTAAAATATTGATTTATGTGCCAGTTGGAAAGGATATCCCCATGTCATTAGTAACCAAAACACATGCCCTAGTCAAAAATTAGATGAAGGATTCTGATCATAGGATCAAGATTAGATCAACGATCATCACTACATCACTATGAGAAGATGTGCACTATTTACCCTATGCAACATAACGACTAGGGGACCCACCATAGTCTATATACATAATGCAGTTTCCTCACCCTCAGATCAACCTTAGGTCTATGGTTGTCACTTTATTGCTATGATGAGTTGCTCAAATATTAATGATAGTGACATAGAGTGTAAAGAAAATGGAAAAGGGGCCCACCATATTTGTATTAAATGATGGATCAAATTTCCTCTACTCGATCAAAATGGAATCAACAATCATCGCTTTATCGCTAATGGAAGTTGCTCACTCTTTACATATAGAAACATAGAAAACAAGGCAAATGCAGGAGGAACCTACCATTCTAATATTAAAAATGCATTAAAATGCCTACCATCAAATTGAGATGAGATTTAAGGGTTGTCGTTTCATCATTATGGCAACATGCTCATTTCTTTTGCATGGCGAGGTAGCGATTCAACGACACGTGTCCTCAAGGATTAGCGGGTCCAATTTGTGTTACCAAAAATGAAGGAAAGGTAAACATGGAAAAATCTCATTGGAATGACTACCAACATGTCAAGTGGAATGTGAGTCATCCCTCTTTGCATTCCTAGATCGTAGGATTTTTTAGCATCAATAGTGTAAATTTGAACGTAGAAGGTGGTGCCACTTTTTTTCCCTTATAGTTCATTTATGAGGAATGAAAGCTTCGTGTGTGAGAAAAATAGAGTATATTGCAAAATATTTCACCATTTTCATCCCATGCAAATAAGTTTTCAAGTTTTTAGAGCAGAAAAAACAAATGAGAATTGGTGACTGATCAAAATGTGAAGCAGTTTCCCATTGTTTGTAAGATATTGAAGAATTATAGATCAAAACAAGTAGAAAATCAAGTAAGTTCCCATATACTATAACCTCTATAGAATTTAGGTTTTTGAAAATTATATTCAAGATGCCTCCAAAGAAGGTGTTTTCTAGGCAAGAGGATTATTTGGCTAGGAATATCCACTATGACCTGCTTGAATTGCTCCCTGAATCCACCATTGAAACTATGCAAGTTAAAAAGTTAATTTCATTAAACCCTAGGCTTAGAGTCATAGACGAGTTATATGATAAGGGGAATTGGGTCTGAGATGCTAACACCTCTCAAACTGGTCTAGTTTTATTCAAGAAATGGTTTTCAAAAAGAAATCTTTTTGCCCTACATGCCAATATTTGGAATTTTGACTTAGGAAAGTTAGTTGTTCCAAGTGTCTTGATGGACTATGACCTCCTTGAGGCTATGGTGAAAAATTATGATCTAGAAATTAGGGTGGTGAGAAGGATTGATGTTGAAATACTAGTCATAATCAACCCAGAGGAAATTAGGCAGGTATTTGGTTTAGGGCCTCTCACTGATTATCATGTGCCCATTGACTTGAAAGAATTAGAAAAGGAATACATGTCAAAAAAGGATACAATCAGGCAAGGTGCCCTAAGGGCACATATAGGAAAGATTGGAACTCTGCTAGTAATAATAGCATCTTCCAGGGAACCCTTCAAAAGGGCATACTTCAATACCAGGGCTGTGGAGGCATACAAGACTCTACGTAGAGTTTTTGGAGAAGATGAAGACAAGTTTATGCTCATGGGTTTTATGTACATGATTACATAGATTTCCTCTTTTTGTGTGAAAATAATTTTTGATTTTGCCTCTTATTTAGCAGAAGAAATTCATAATGGCCTAGTTGGGATTGTGAAAGGCAAGGTGGAGAAGATTTTTGGTCACTATTTTTTTTTAATGCATATGTTTTTGTTCAAGGGAGTAATGTATTTTGGTAAAGAGATGAAATTGAACAGGGAACAAGATGGGGAAGCACTACCAATCCAATTATGGAGTGTAGATATGACATAGGAAGCAAAAAAGGCTAGTTTTGTCAGGTTTGATAGATATTTTGCCTCAAAATTGAGATGCCTATTATAAGTGACAATCCTAGAATACCCAAGGCATTGGTAATTCTTATTAGGCCCCTAGATAATCCTATTGGTTTGAAGGTTTCACATAATTGGGGAGACATCATCCCATATTTAGTATCAATTGTCATTAGAGTTTATGGTTTCAGAGGGACCCCCATGTGTTACCATACCAAGTGCCTTTAAAGGTAGGAGTAGACAAATTTTTGTGGTAGTTGGGAGGATTAGAGGAAACCTATTTGTTGAAAATATAGAGGGGGTCAATATTCCCCACTTTCACAGTCACCCATCAATTTGTAATCACCAAAGGGGGTTGGCTTCCTTGCACAAAATATTAGATCAATATAAGATGGTTGTTTCTAACCCTTATTTTTGTCACACTGAGGCATTTTATCATTTAGCCTTTAGACACAGAATTAAGATTGGCAAAATTGATCATGAATTTTATTTTCCTAAAGACATAATAAGAAAGGCTAGGTTAATTGACTATAGAGGAAGGTCAATATAGGGGAAGGTCAATTGACTATCCAAGAAAGGCTAGGTTATACTATTATTCAGAATAAGAAGAACACTATGGACAAGGAAAAATAATAATTGGATCCACTAGTGCTATATGGGAAGAGATACCTTATGAGCCCTCCCCTAATAGGTGGAAAATAAGAATGGAACAAGATCCTCACATTGAGGAAGACCCCTTTGAGGATTGAAGAAGAACAACTTACTAGGGAACAAATTGAACAATTAGGGTCCCAAGGAGGACTTTTTGTTACTCAAGCTAAAATAGATGAAGGAAACCCCCAAGAACCTCCTATGCCAAGTTTTGAGTTGATAGTATTAGATTATAAAGGAAGGGAATTAGACCCTGTGTTGGAACAAGCTAGTCAACAATTTTTGAAAGATGATAGTTTTGTCAAATTTAGAGCCTTCTACCAGTTTGCATGGAGAGCCAACATGGGAAAATTTGAAGAAAGATGCAATAAGTTGAGAATAGATCACCCAAAGCTAGAGGAGGTAGCCTTGCAAAATCAAACAAAAGAGAACATGATGCAAGAATTCAAAAATATAACCCCTGAAGAGGGGAGACAGATGGTAAAAGCATCAAATGTTTTATTATTACCCTATTGGGATATAGCTGATGCTTTGAATTTTAATTCTATTTCAAATAAATTGGATTTGCAAGATCCAAGCAAGAAGGAATTCATAGGTACTACTTTCAGTGAGGAACAAGCTGCTTTGGTTATATGGTCATTGCGAAAGGGATCTAGTGCTATTTCATCACAGCTAGATGACTCAAGATTGATGGGAAATATCATTGTGAGAAGAGTACTAGATACATCCCATGTACAAGAAATTCATATGGGTGTTGGGACATCTTAGTTTGTTCTTGCCACTACAAAAAAAGAGGAAAAAATAATGTTTGAATTACAGAGTAAGTATGAGAGTGTTTTGGAGGCCTATAATAAAAAAGTCCAAAGAAGAATTGAACATGAAAATAAAGTAATGGGGAGCTCTTCTAGGCCAAGGATAACATATCCCTATCCTTTCGTAGAACCTTTTAAATCCACTCCACTCATAGAAATTCTAGATACACCACAAAGGCCACAGTATTACATAGCTAAAAACTTTGAAGAAGACAAGAGTAAACTGTGGGCATTACATGTAGAGCTAAATGTATAGTATGAAGATAAATTGAGAAAAAACTCTCACATATCTAGGTGATGAAATTGAATGGCCACTATTTTATGATCAACTAGCAAAGACAATAAACATACAGGATGAAATGAAAGCTAATGATGAAGCTCTGAAGCCTATTGTAAATAAATGGGTAAAAAGAAGGAAGGAAATGACATTTTTATGTTATTCTATCATAATATTTTCACATGATCAAATTGAAAAGACTTATGATATTTTTAATGACCTTCCAAAATTTGATAATAAAAGAGTTCATCTTTTAGACACTCAAAAATGGTTCGTATCGATGGTTTCATCACTTCTTTATACTAATTTGTCCCATTTTCTCATTCTACTAACTTCAATCTTTTGGCCAACTTGATCATACTTTATCATTTGTATCCTCTTTCACATCAATTTCATGTCATTTCAAAATCATATCAAATCAACCCAAAATCATTTCATATCAACTCAAACCCCCCCCCCCCCCCCCCCCAAATCAACTCAGAATCACTTAGACTTAGTCCTAATCAACTTCAAACATATCAAACATCCAAAATCAATCATCACCTATCTAATCCTAGGTATTATTGTGGCTTTTAGTGCCTTGGAAACCTATCAACCTATCAATCTTATCAATCTAACCTTAGTACTATTGTGGCTCTCAATGCTAGGTCAAACTATCATTCATGTCATTCAATCTTTGGTGTTGTTGAGGCTTTCAATGTCAAATCATGGCATCATCAACCATTTTAATAATATTGACAGTGTTCGTCGATGTTATTATGATCAACCTTATCAACCAACCTAGATCCTATAGCATTTGCAATGTCAGTTAAATGTTACATATCAATCAATTCATGTCATGTGTCCTCGGCATGTTATCAATTTCAATCAATCAATCTAACCATGGCTTTGGTCTACTTGTAATCATCTTATTTGATCTATGTCATCATCATATTTTCATCAAAGGATACGGTTGAATTCATTTAATCAATTTGGCCAATCATTTACTAATTTTCTCTATAGGATTAAATAACCCATAATTTAATCCTATTATTCTTCCTAATTATCATCCTTAATTAATTAATTTTATTAGCTAATTGATTCACTATCCGCAAACCATGGAAATTCTTAATTTCCTAAGTTCCATTTTCCATCATTAAATCCATTTTCTACTAGTTCTTATTTTGTGGAATAAAAGGATTTCTAATTCAAATATTCCATAAAATATTGCATCATCATGACACTTGGATATGACACCTCATGGATTCTCCTTTGACATTTGGATAAGATTTTTCATAATAAAATATTCTTATTCTCTTATGCATGTCCCTATTTGGCTTATTTGTCATACATTCTTGGCTTTAAGTGGGCTTGAGGTATCTTATGACACATCATAGATCCTCTTCCACATTTAGCCAAGTTTGACTTTCATGCATCATAGAATCTTACAATTGGCATATTTTGTCATATGCGTCATGGATTCTCAAAGGAATCTCTTGCCACACTGAACATCTATGGGTGACAAATTCAATGCTATTATCCTCCATGCCCATTATAAAATGAGCATTCTTCCTCTCATTTCCAGTCTTGGAAGTCCTTAGGTCCTTGAACTCTTGAGTCCTTAGCTCCTAATTCTTGAGTCTTGAGTCCTTAGCCTATTTGTATTCTCACACCTTTTTCTCTCAAATCTTAAATCACACTTCTAGTATTCTCATGGCATTATCCCTATCATAGAATTTTCTTCAATATTGTGTGCACTATAGGCAAGTTGGAGCTACATCATTTGGAGAAGAAAGAAGGACATGAGAGCTACAAATGAAAGAGGGGGTTCTTATTGCTTTCTTTATTATTTTGGTTTTCATGGTAGACTAGTGGGTGCTAACGTATGTTGATTGAGTTTGTGATTTGCTCATAGTATGTTATGCATTTAACCCATTTTCTATGTGCTACATTTTTGGTGAACCCGATGTGAACATGCATATCTAACTTGGGTTTTCTTGTTTTGTTCTTGTAGGTGCAAGGAAGGAGCTCACTTGGAAGGGTATAACAACTATATACTCTTCCTTTTCACACCTAGATTAATTAGGGGGTCTAGTAATATGGTTAAATCCTTTCATTCTATGCATTTTGTTAGCTTGATATCCTAGGGTGCACTCTACTCTATCAAGGTGCACTTGGGACTCCTAGGAGCAGTTTTAGGAGTCTAGAAGCCACCAAAACCTCTTTCTATTGTTTTTGACATCAAAAATACATCAACAACTTACCAAATACATCATTGATGTAGTCTACAATATTTGGGTACACTTGGTAGTATAGATGTCAAAGTTTGCAATTTCTGAGTATCATTTAGGGCACCATTTCACCATAGTTTGTGCCTGACCTCCCAACTGTGCCCAAAAACTACCAAATAAACCCAAATGGGCCTCAAATATGTCATTGATGTAGTCTACACTGTCTAGGTGCACTTGGGAGTGTTCTGATCCATTTTAGCTTTCTGGGGTGCCACCTGCCCTATTAGAGCACACCTAGTTCATAGTGAGCACATACATCAATCAAAATCTACACACAAGGTTTCCATTTCCTTCTAGAAAATATATTGGATGATTTTGTGTTACTAATGGTTTACTTGTAGAATGTGGCAATTATGGGATGAATACATGATCATAAAAAACTACTAATGCTTGCTTTGCAGGATGTTGTCGAAGACCATTGTGTGTTTGTCAAAACCATGTGTGTGGATTTCCTAGATTAGATAATGCTTTGTTTGGTGCTTAAAATGAACTTTTTCTTTTCTACCTAGCCTATCTATAATTTTTAAATTCCTAGCAGTTACATTGGACATATCCTCTCCCCTCTCCATTCATGGATCTTGGGTGTAAAAGAAATCCATGTAACTTCTATAGGAGGCCTTCCTTGGACCAAGATACTCAATATTGGGTATGCCAGGGGATGACCTTAGAGTGGTAATGAACCAAAGCTAGGTCAACATTCTAGCCACTATATAAAATTTAATTATGGTGAAAGTCGTGTTGGTGGTATCGCTACATGATAGCTCTCCTCCAGTACCCTTGTGGAGTTCTCGAGGCTGGGAGACCTTCTGCAAAAGTTTATGATTCACTTGCCAAACAGAATGTTTTTACTAAAAACCACATTTTACTAGCCAAAATACTTTCTATCCACTAGCTCAAGGGGTCACCCATGCCTAGAAGACATCCTACATTCTCGCAGTCCTTAGTAGAGGCAACAATCTCTTGGGAAGTCATGCCCCTTCGAAAACAGATCTTGGTAGCCCCGAGAAGAGAGTGTGCTATAAGGGGAAGCTTGTGGTGCCAAGATCATAGGTTTTTCACTCTAGATAAGTGTAGCTAAACTTTAGTTCAAGTAGGAATTTAGTGGATACAGTCCTAAAAGCCTAGGTTATGGTGTCTTTGTTCACTTTTAACAACAACTATTCTTGTCTTAATGTGTCTTGTGTGTGTGTAAAACATAATCAAGATAATAGACAACATTCAAATTTACACCTTGAACCTTCTCCAAACATTACACATTGTCAAAAATTTATAACCTTTATCAAACTTTGCAAACTTTGGTTCAACACACTCAAACGTTGGAAAACATGGCAACTTGTGCTCCTAAATGTGCTTGGCAAAATGTAGAACTCATCCTTGCATAGACTCCACTTGCATTCACCCAAGTATAGGTTTCATTCTAGCACCATATAGACTTCATATTGCACCTTTTAGTCCTCATTTAGTATCTATTACCTTTCATATTGCATCCATTTAGGTTTAGTTTACCTCCCTTAGTCTTTTACATTCCCATCTCAAAATCTACACTTTGCATCCACCACCTTGCATCTTTGCATACCTAACCATCATCTTGAACACTTTAACCATCATTATAGGTGTCCTAACCATAATTTTTATCATTCATACTAGTTTTAACACTATCCCCTACTATTTACCTCTCTATGATATCAATCTAGGAAGCATAGCTCCTAGAATTGCCTTAGTTTCAACCCAATTTACCAACTGCGCCCTGAAACTACCAACTGCATCATAAGACTACCAAATACATCATTGAAATAGTATATACTATATAGGTTCACTTGGTGGTCCTCAAACCCATTTTGGGATTCTAGATAACATTTTGGGGCTTCAATTGTGTGTTTAGGTACCTGGTTAGCTCCCCTTGCATTAACTTGCCCAGATCAGCATTCTGCATCACCTAGTCTTCATCACCTTCACTTAGTACATCATTCCATAGGTCATAACCTATTTTATACATTTCCCAACCCATCCTAATATCAACCCCAGTATCTTAGGTTCCTAGCATATCAATTTGGCAGCCATACCACTCAGAATTAGCAAACCTTCATTCTAGTTTACCAACTGCGCCCAAAAACTACCAACTGCACCCAAATTGGCTCCAAGTGTGTCAATTACATATTTGTTACTGTTTGAGTGCACTTATCACTATTAGGGTGAACTTGGGCACCTGCATTACCATTTTGGGCCCTCAAACTGCACTTTCGGACCTCAAAACTGCATCTAGGAGCCTTCATACCTCCCCATTCTGCACTTGACCCAAAACTGCATCTTGCACCCAAAATCCCACTTTTCATCATAGTAATTTTCCATATTACATATCCACTCAGCATCACCACCATTTTGAGTCCCTGAAACATCATTTTGAACCCTCGAAACCTTTGAATTTAGTCAAAAATCTAGACAAAGTATGAGTCTTAGAGTATCTCCTAGTGTTGATGGATAATGGATCTTGACTAGTCTTTTTATCTTTTATTATCACTTTCTTTGGTCAAAATCTATCTATTTCTTGATAGATTTGACCTTGTCATCTTTTTTCAATTTGGTCTTTTCATCTTTTATCACTTTTTGGTCAAGATCCAAAGTCCTTTATCACAAGGTTAAACTCCTAGACAAAATACTTTCTAAAGGTTTTACCTAAGTTCAAAACATTCCATATACCCTTGTCATAGAATAATCACATCCCTAAAATCCCTAAATTTCATTTTGACTTACCCTAGTGGTATATCTCTTTCATCTTGCATTGATCAAAATCCTTAGCATCATTTTCACTACCAAACCCTATCAAAGTGTCCATCAACCAAATTGCCTTCTTGATCATTTACCCTCATTTTGCATATCCCAAACATCATTATCAACCTTTGGAAACCATCCTTTGCATAGTCTATCTTACATACATCAACCTTTTTCATCCTGACCAAGTCCAAAACATAACCCTAATTGTCATCTTGCATACCTTAGAGTCATTTTCATCCCGTCTAGTCAAGCTTCAAAATGACATCTTGCATTTGCATTTGCATAACATCCCTAGCACATTTTCACTTTGCACATCAAAACCCTAGCTCATTTTGCATTTCCTTACATTTCATAACATCCCTAAATACTTAAAAATCCCAAAAACACTCATATCTTGCATACCCACATTTTAATTATCAAGTTTTGACCTCTTTTGCACTTGGGAGGCAGAAAAGTCCATTTAGGTTTCTCCCCATTGCATCTGCATTCGTAGGTATCATGCTAGAACTTACTAGGACATGATCAACTCAAAGACCTAAAGGACTTTATCAACCTTTGTTTTCTAAGGCACAAGCATAACCAAAACCTCATCCAAGATAGAAGAAGGGCAAGAAAACCCAACTGACATTTGATGAAGACCAAATTGAGGTGTCACAACCATTGCTAGTAGACCCTTTGAACATGTATCCACAAGATCCTTATAATCAAGATATGACACAACAAATTGTGAACAATGCACCTACAATGAGATTTCCTAAAAAGAAACCTTCTGTGGCTTTCACTAGTACAGGTGGGCTACATGAAGAATGTGTCTATGAAAATACCTCTACATGGATTGAGAAGGCTAAATCAAAACAAGAAATTACTCCTATATCCCCTAACAGGTATGGACCTGGATTCACCATCATGCAAAAAAAGGGATATGATGGATGTAGTGGCCTAGGAATCCAAAAGAAAGGCATTTTTCAACCCATGACCACATCAGGACAACCTCGTAGCTTGGGACTAAGATTCAAACCATATTTTTTGGGTCTTCCTAATACCGAGTCATCCTCATCTGAGGAGGTGAATGCTTCCAATGATGACAAGGCATCTGAGAACACCCAACCCGAACTCACCCAATATGTATCTAACATTAACAATCTTGATACCTCCCTTGGTCTTGATCATATGTTTGTTGACCCCGATAGCCTAACTATGGAAGTTAAATATGTCAATCCCCCTGTCACTCCAACCAATTCTTCACCTTGGATCGAAACATTCTGGGATCCAAGCCCTCCTGCTTCTAAACATGGTCTTGATGATATCACTAAGTTGGATATCCATATATATGCCTTTAACCAATGCTTATTCAACACTGATGATGGCATTTCCTTAGTTTCCCCTAAACTTATTGATTGGGACCAACAAGGACCACCAATGTTTGACCAATTTGAAAATGATGACTTCATCGCAGAATTCTTTGAGCTCCATGAAAATGTACAACAAGGTGATCACAAGTGTAGATTTTCCATTGATCTTAACATTATGGCATATTTTGGGGAGTCAACTCCATCTTTCAATCACAAAATTGAGAAAATAACAAAAAAAGACACAATTAGGTCTCTTGGTGAAAACTAAAAGGTGTCATTAGACCATAAAAAAGTAAAAATAAAGGATATATCCAAGGGTGAAAACCTCTCTGAGGCACCCAAGGATGTAAGATTGGACACACCCCCATTAAGGGAAAGATCAACATTACTTGTGGAGATGACAGAAGAGATTAATTTGGAAACTCCTAACAACCCCAAAGTCATACACTTTATAGCCTCCTTATCACCAAAAGAAAAGGATGAATTTTTCAGATTCTTTCTAAAAAGGCAGATCAACTTTGCTTGGTCTTATGTAGATATGCCTAGATTAGATCCTAAACTAGTTCTTCATCACTTACCACTAAAACTAGGAATGAAACCAGTAAAGAAAAAGTTGAGAAAGATGCATCCTCAAGTTGCCCTCCTTGTCAAAGCTGAATTGAAAAAACTATTGGATGCCAACTTCATAAGAGCCATTGATTATGCAAAGTAGATATTCAATCTAGTACTAGTAAGCAAACACTCTGTGGGCATCCAGATATGCACTCACTTTCATGATCTTAACAAGGCATGTCCCAAGGATGATTTCCCTTTACCAAATGTAGATATCATTGTAGACATGACAACTAGGTATGAGATGTTATCACTAATGGATGGCTTTTCTAGCTATAATCAGATAAGAATAGCCTCTAAAGATCAACACAAGACAACTTTCACATGTCCTTGGGGAGCATACTATTGGAATGTCATGCCATTTGGTCTTAAAAATGCTATGGCAACATATCAAAGAAAAATGACCACTATCTTCCATGATTTCATGCACATCCTCATGGAAGACTATGTTGATGACTTACTTTGCAAATCCTATAAAAGAAAAGATCATTTGGGCATCCTAGATCAGATATTCACTAGAATGGAAAGCTATAAGCTTTGTCTAAATCCAAAAAAGTGTGTATTTGGAGTTGTCTCTGGAAAGCTCCTAGGCTACATTATTTCTCAACGAGGCATTGAAGTAGATCCCAAGAATGTTAAAGCAATACTTGGCATGCCTCCACCAAAAAATCTAAAAACCCTAAGAGGACTACAAGGAAGATTGCAGTCTATTCGTAGATTCATTGTGCAATTGGTAGATAAGTGCCACTCCTTTCAACACCTCTTATGTAAAGGAGTATCCTTTCAATGGAATAAGTAGTGCCAAGAATATTTCCAACTACTCAAGGATTATCTTCTACATCCACCAATTTTAATGGCTCCCATTCCAAGAAAACCATTCATTTTATAGATATCTGCGATAGATACAACATTAGGAGCTCTCTTAGCACAAAATGACAAACAAGGAAGAGAGCAAGCCATATATTACATCAGTAGAACACTTGTGGGCTATGAGCTAAATTATTCACTAATTGAGCAAGCATGCCTTGCTATTGTCTTTGCAACCCAAAAGCTTAGAAATTACATGCTCCATTAGAAAACAATGCTCATATCTAAGATAGACCCACTAAAGTATCTCCTAAGTAGGGCTTCTCTCACAAGATGACTAGCAAAATGGGTCATGATCCTTAGTGAGTTTGACATAGAATATGTAGACAAAAAGGCCATCAAAGGGCAAGTGATAGCAAATCAGTTAGCAGAAGCACCTATGTCAGATGATCATCCCATGTCGATAGACTTTCTAGATGAAGCCATATTTCACATAGATGTAGCTAATGAATGGAATATTTATTTTGATGGATCACATACATGAAATGTTTTAGGAGGTGGCATCATGTTTATCACTCCTCAAGGAGATATAATCCCCAAGTCATATAGGATAGCATTTCATTGTACAAACAACATAGCAAAATATGAAGCACTGATCATAGGACTTAAGATAGTTATCCAATGGAACATTCAACATTTACAAGTCTTTGGGGATTCCCAGTTGGTCATCCACCAAATCAATGATTACTGTGAAACCAAAGATGATAAACTAATTCCCTACAAGTAGATGGCAAACTTCTTTAAGTCAAAATTTATCACTATCTCTTTTTGTTAGCTACCAAGAATACACAAGCAAGCTGATGCTATGGCCACCATTGCTTCTATGATTGATATGCCTCAAAATGTGGAATGTTGTGAATTCCTTGTTGAGAAACTTTTGATTCTGGCATTTGAACTTACTCAATGTGAGTTTGTGTGTGAACTTGTTGGTCTCAATTCCCCCTGGTATCAAGACATCTACAATTACCTACATGCCCAAATCCTTCCACCCAAATAATCCAAAAATGATCATTGAGCCTTTATCCGTCAAGCTGCTAGGTGCATCATCATTGGTGACACCCTTTACAAGAGATCCTTTGACCAAACTCTTCTCACATGCCTTGACTCGCAAGAAGCTAAAACTACCTTGCATGAGGTTCATGAAGGTATATGTGGAGGCCATTTCAATGTTCTGAGTCTAGCCAAGAAACTTGTCAAAGCTGGGTATTATTGGCCTACCATGGAACAGGATGCCCATGACTTTGCCAAAACATGTCATAAGTGTCCGATACATAGCAATCTAATCCATGCACCAACACAAGAATTACAGCTAGTCATATCACCATGGCCCTTTTCACAATGGGCATTTGATCTTATTGGAGCTATTTTTCATCCATCTTCTAATGGTCATAAGTTTAGTATCATAGCAACAAAATATTTTACCAAGTGGATTAAAGTTGTCCCTTTGACCTTCACCACTAGCAAGCAGATCTCAATGTTTATTCTAAACTACATCATATGGCAGAATGGAGTCCCCTTGGCTATTATTACTGACCATGGTAGTCTATTTCAAAATAAAGATGTAGACAAGCTTTATGAGAAGTACAACATATACCATGGATATTCTAGTATTTACCATCCACAAGGAAATGACCAAGAAAAGGCATCTAACAAGACCATTGTTAAGATTCTCCAAAAGATTGTCAATGATTCAAGTCGAGACTGGCACCTCCAACTAAATCTAACTCTTTGGGCATACTGAACAAGTGTGCATGCTCCTACTGGCACAACACCATACTCTCTCATCTATGGCACTGAGGCCATACTTCCGATTGAAGTTGAAATTCCATCATTAAGAGTATCCCTACAAGATGTTGTTGATGATGCAACCTACTAAATATCTAGACTCCACGAGTTGGAAATGCTTGATGAATGGAGATGAGCTTCCTTGACACATTTGCAAGCTTACCAAAACTGACTCAAATGGAGCTATAACAAGAAGGTTTGAGGTCATCATTTTGAGGTTGAAGATCTGGTCCTGAAGATGAACTACAATACTTAGTAGCATAGAGAATAACAAGGCAAATTTGAGCCAAATTGGGAGGGACCTTATGTAGTTACTTCATCATTTGGGTCTGGAGTATATCAGCTTGCAAATCCAGATGGCAAACCACTACCCATGTCCATCAATAGCATGCATCTTCTCAAGTACTACACTTGATTCTATCTAAAAGTCTTGAAAAAATATCAAAAAAATAGCAAAATGTCCTGGTAAAAAAAAAAACTGAAAAACGTCATGAAAAAATGGATGCCTTGATGAAAACCTAGACAACAGGTGTCTTGGCATGAAAATTTGAGTCAAGAGAAAAATTCCTTCCAAAAGTGAAAACCTAGCAAATAGGCACTTTGGGCAAGTACCATGGTGAAAACCTGGTAAACAGGCACCATGTGTAATCAATTGTTGCTCCTCCATCTATTGGGATTCCATCTAGCTATTTTTCCCCCTCTATAATTCCTTGATCATATCTTTCCTATTACAAGACATCCTTGGCTCCTTGACCATGGCTCACTAACTGGTTAATGTCCTTTGTTACCTTGCCGAAGCATCACTAGTCTGCACACACTCTGTCATTGGCCTTTGTACATAGTTTGCGTCTTGTTTCGGGGCATATCACTTACACAGTGCATGACTTTGAATTTGAACTAGGGGCATATCCCTAAGGACTTTTTTCCATTGGACCTATCGCATAACAGATTGGAGCTAACACCTGTTTATGCTTTTATGATCCAAAAAAAATCCTTAAAAATTCAAATACAATCTTGAAAAAATCACTAAAAATCATAAAATGCCCTGAAAAAGCCACTAAAAATCATAAAATGTCATAAAAAAATCACTAAAAATCGTAAAGTGTCCTGAATAAACCCTAAAAATCAAAAAATGTCCTAAAAAATTGGTCACACAAAAAAATCAAATATCCCAAAAAACCCTAAAAATCATAAAACCCATCAAAAATTTGCAATAAACCTTGGAAAACTCAGGAGGAATTAGTCACTCAACTGAGTTGCTTCAAGGGGCATCTACAACCTCCAGGATCACACACTAAAATCAGATTCAAAACAGAACTTTGAAAATAAATCCCCCAAAATTTCTTCTTGCTACCTCTAGATAGACCTGCACTCAGACATGAATAACTTTCGAACCAAAAAATATTTACTCAATCCAACCATTGATATTTGGCATAACTAGGTTTCAAACAATATATATTTTTTTTAGAGAAATCCAACAGTTCAAACCCGAGATATTGACCACGCATCAGAGTACATTTTTCTGCAAAACATTGCTTCTTGTTGTCTCTAGATAGACCCGTGAACAGACATGTATAACTTTTGAACCAAAAAATATTTTCTCAATCCAACCATTGATATTTTGTGTAACTAGGTTTCAAACAATATATAAATTTTTTAGTGAAATCCAATGGTTTAAACTTGAGATATTGACCCCGCATCAGAGTACATTTTTCTGCAAAACATTGCTTCTTACTGTCTCTAGATAGGCCTGCACTTAGACATGAATAACTCTTGAACCAGATCAAAACTCTTCAATCGCTCTAGTGAAGATGGGCATAATTAGGCCTATAATAACATATCCAAAGCTCATGAAAATCCAATGATGCATTTGGGAGATATTACCCATGCACTGAGACTAATTTTCTGCAAACATACCGAATTCGACCCAAAACTAAAACTTTTTTAATCTTTTGCAAACTATCAACTTGTTTCCAGTGAGAAGATAAGAAAAATCCATTCAAAACTCAGACCATCGAAAACTTGCACAAAGATAAAATGAAAAAAACATTCCATATCTCTCCAAATTCGATTCGTGTCTTACATAGCCGACTGGCTCACCCTTAAAACTGACTTTCTTTTTCCTATTAAAGGATGTGAAATGTTTTCTTCTTATTTTAGAAAAGAAGAATGTCTTCTATCCAAAAAAAGGATAAGAATCTGAAATGTTTTTTTCTACCAATATTAGACAGTCATTTTCTAAGTTAGGAATATTCCAAAAACTACCTACTACCTATTATTGGATTCTAAAAATCATTAAACACTCCACCTACGAACTAAAAAAACTATTCTAATTTAAGATCCACACACCTGGTCCTAGGTGGCGATATCTGGAGAGCTTATCAAACTGCTACTCTAGGTACGCCACCACATGTAGGACGTTATTACAAACTTCAAAAGCTAAAAGCATTTAAAACATAACATTAAATTCCCTATTACATTTTCAACAATGTTGTCTCCTATAGTGTTTCTCTTCTCTGCCACTGCAGCATACTCTCCTGTAGAATGAATCTCAAGTCCTCTTGAGATGATGTGTTGTAGAAATGAATCTCATTCTTCTTTCGAACTTTCCGATTTCTTTGAACTAGGATGAGCATATCTACAAGAAAAAAAAAAAAAATATCCAACTTCTCCACCTTGTAGCTTTGATTCTTTAATGCTGTAAATGTCACAGAAAATTCTCCAGCATGATTCACTATATATGAAATCTGCATCTCTGCATAAACATTATTAGAAGAAAACATATCATTAGCATTAAGATTATTTGAGTTCTCTTTTTGAATATGAGCTTCCTTATACACCATGTAATGTGCATCATATCTATCTTCATCAATATTAACCATAAACTTATCTGCTTCTTGACTATCAACCAGTTTCACATCTTGAATCTTAAGAATCGTATTTATCTCTTCTTCCTTTATTAAACATTTATCATCATCTTGATCTTCTGTAGTAATCTCACTTTCAAATATCTCTTTCTTATTACAAATTTGCTCAAGAACAATAACAGTATTGCACTCTTTCCTTTCTTCTTCAAGCTGAGTTTCCGTACTACCGCCATGTCTTTTCCATTCTCCCACAATGGCTGCAAATTTTTCCCATAAATCAGATTCTTTTTTAGAACTTGCTGTTACACATTCCTTAGCTTCATCTTCATGCCATTCCTCTTGACATTTTTCTTCATTATGCATATTTAAGGCTTTATCAGTTGCTTCCAAAATCTTTTCCATAGGAGTACCTTCCAACATTGTACTCTTCTCTATTTTCAAAGGACACATTATTGTTCCAACCATAACTTTATCACACTCAAATCCCATAGGGCTTTCCTCTTTATTCTTTTCATCAACATTTACTTGCTGCACTCCTTCTTTCTGCATTTTATTTTCTCTCAACTTAGCTTCATTCTCTTCACGTTTCCTTCTCAAACTTTTTATTTCCTCTTCTATCTTGCTTACCTCTTCTTTTTGTTTTCTCATTTCTTCTTCCTCTCTTTTCTTTTTTTCTATCACTTCCACCTTCAAGTTTGAAGACTCCATCTCTGAATTTTCTTCCTCAGTCTGATTTTCAGCATCATTCTGTAATTTGTCTTTGAGTATCGGAACTAGTGCAAAGAGTGGGCTCTTCTTTCCTTTCACCTCTTTCAAGAATTCTTTCTTACCCATCACCATAACTTTGGCTTCTGTGGCTTTTGATTCTTCTTGACTTGGCTCAACTAAAAGTATCAGTTCAATGACCTTTCTATTCTTTGTAATGGTATACGTATTTTTCACTCCATCATGATGTGCCTTGAGATCATATTGCCAGGGTCTACCAAAAAGTAAATGGCATGCATCCATATTAATAATATCAAACAATAATCTATCCTTATAGGCTTCAATCTGAAATTCCACCCAAGCTTGCTCTTCTACTATAGTTTGTTGTCCTTTATTTAACCAAGATATTTTGTAAGGATACGAGTGTTGTATTCTTGGTAGCTTTAACTTTTCTACCATTTCAAGAGACACAAAATTTTCTGTAGAACCAGAGTCTACTAGTACCTTACAAACTTTTCCCCCAGATTTACAGGTAGTTCTGAAAATGAACTTCCTTTGTGGTGGTTCTTCTTTGACAGGCATTTTCAACAGTGTTCTTCTCATCATAAGTGCTTCCCCCTTTTCTAGATAACCATAACTGTCTAAATCTTCTTGTAAATCCACTTCTTGTGCCAGGTGTATTCTCCTTTCACCATGAGTACTAGAGCTTGCTTTTGCTGGACATTTGTGTGCCATATGACCTTCCTGATTACAGTTGTAGCATCTTATTGGTCCATTTGTCTTTCCTGGTGATCTTCCTCTGAAATTTGGCCTTCTACCTGTGAAACTTCCTCTGAAATTATCAAACTTATTATCTTCATTATGCATCTCCATTTGTGGCTAAAAATTTGGACTCCTTCCGCTAAATGTACCTCTTCCTCTGAATGGTTGTCTTTCTCTGCCTCTGTTATTATTTTCTTGTCTCCTTTTGATTTTCTCTTCCACCTTTAAAGCCAACTGATAGCACTTAGCTACAGTGTTAGGACTCAGCAACTGCAACTCTTCTTGTATGTTCATCCTCAAACCATTTAGGTATCTTGCTACCTTGATACTCTCAGGTTCTGCAAATTTTGACCTTAGACTTAACTTCTGAAATTCTTCTGTATAAGTACAGACATCCATATCCCTTTGTTTGAGATTTTGCCTTTTCTGATGCAACTGTACCTCATAGTCTTCAGGGAGATACGTCTCTCTTATCATTGACACCATCTTCTTCCATGAACAAATCTTCCTTTTATCCTCTTTTACCCTTTCTTCTTGCACAAAATTCCACCATGTAAGGGCTGCTCCCTTCATTCTGGACTTAGCCAACTTAACTTGTTGTGATTCTAAAACTTTCTCACATTCAAAATGATTCTTTAAGGCTTCAATCCATTCCAACACTAATTCAGCATCCATCTTTCCTGTAAACATAGGTAACTCAACGGTTTTTCCCCCCAAAGCCTTTAAAGCTTTAAAAAATGGCTTCTCGTTCTCAGATATCCTATCTTCTTCACTGTCGAGTACGTCTTCATCTTCTTCCATTTCTTCTTTCATTTCTTTCTTCTCAACTATATTCTGCATATATTCCAACTTACTGGCTAGTTCTACCACTATCCCCTTCAACTCTCTATTCTCTTTCTGGATAAGTTCTTCTTGCTCCTCGACTTTCTTCACTAACTCTGCATTGGTTGCCATCTTGCTTGACCCTATTGAGGAATCTTGATCAGGGGCGTTCAACATATAACTTCACAACCTGCAACTCTCAAGCTCTGATACCAAAAATATGCAGAGCCACACCTTGGAAAACTCAGGAGGAATTAGTCACTCAACTGAGTTGCTTCAAGGGGCATCTACAACCTCCAGGATCACACACTAAAATCATATTCAAAAAAAAACTTTGAAAATAAATCCCCCAAAATTTCTTCTTGCTGCCTCCAGATAGACCTGCACTCAGACATGAATAACTTTCGAACCAAAAAATATTTACTCAATCCAACCATTGAGATTTGGCATAAATATGCTTTAAACAATATATAAATTTTTTAGATAAATCCAATGGTTCAAACCCGAGATATTGACCACGCATTGGAGTACATTTTTTTGCAAAACATTGCTTCTTGTTGTCTCTAGATAGACCTGTGAACAGACATGTATAACTTTTGAACCAGACAATATTTTCTCAATCCAACCATTGATATTTTGTGTAACTAGGTTTCAAACAACATATAAAAGTTTTAGAGAAATCCAACAGTTTAAACTTGAGATATTGACCCCGCATCAGAGTACATTTTTCTGCAAAACATT
This sequence comes from Cupressus sempervirens, assembly GCA_028749045.1. NCBI lineage: Eukaryota > Viridiplantae > Streptophyta > Pinopsida > Cupressales > Cupressaceae > Cupressus > Cupressus sempervirens. Next base: position 241,111,446 of record CM053793.1, read on the forward strand.
GCTTCTTACTGTCTCTAGATAGGCCTGCACTTAGACATGAATAACTCTTGAACCAGATCAAAACTCTTCAATCGCTCTAGTGAAGATGGGCGTAATTAGGCCTATAATAACATATCCAAAGTTCATGAAAATCCAACGGTGCATTTGGGAGATATTACCCATGCACTGAGACTAATTTTCTGCAAACATACCGAATTCGACCCAAAACTAAAACTTTTTTAATCTTCTGCAAACTATCAACTTGTTTCCAGTGAGAAGATAAGAAAAATCCATTCAAAATTTAGACCATCCAAAACTTGCACAAAGACAAAATGAAAAAAACATTCCATATCTCTCCAAATTTGATTCGTGTCTTACATAGCCGACTGGCTCACCCTTAAAATTGACTTTCTTTTTCCTATTAAAGAATGTGAAACATTTTCTTCTTATTTTAGAAAAGAAGAATGTCTTCTATCCAAAAAAAAGGATAAGAATCTGAAACATTTTTTTCTACCAATATTAGACAGTCATATTCTAAGTTAGGAATATTTCAAAAACTGCCTAGTACCTATTATTGGATTCTAAAAATCATTAAACACTCCACCTACGAACTAAAAAAAACTATTCTAATTTAAGATCCACACACCTGGTCCTCGGTGGCTATATCTGGAGAGCTTATCGAACTGCTACTCTAGGTATGCCACCACATGTAGGATGTTATTACAAAATTCAAAAACTAAAAGCATTTAAAACATAACATTAAATTCCCTATTACATTTTCAACAATGTTGCCTCCTATAGCATTTCTCTTCTCTGCCACTGCAGCACACTTTACTGACTGAAACTCAAAGCACTACACTCTCAAGGCAATCACACCATCTGAGAAAGGTGAACCAACAACGAATCCAACATGTCACTATGAACCTATCAACTAAATCCACAACTAGAACTATCACATCATCAACATGTCAAACACTATTTGAACACCTCAAAAACTAAAAAGAACATAATAATGGACAAGAATAGCTATTGGCTCACGCTATTTAGTTAGTGATTTATTTTTTGCTTTTTTTTTCTTTAATCATGTCCCTATGCTACTCAATGATATCAACTGATATATGAGAGTGGTCAAGATGGTTTATGCTCATCTTTTTCTATTTTTGTCTGTTACAATGTACCTTTGAGAGTCTGGGGCATGTACATATGCCTTAGGAAGCACAAGGTCATTTTTTTTCTACATCGTGCTTGTTTATGCAAAAGACTTACATTTGCACTCTGACCTTTTATGCCATGATGTGTTGCATTCTATTTGCCATATCAAAATAAAGCTCCATTTGACATATAGTGCACTTTCTACAAGAAAAAGTCTTCCCATCATACTAACAATTCTTCATCTCATTTCCTCAGTCTTTTGCATCTTCTTCATCTACTACCTTGGTCTCGTACTCTAATACACCTAAAGCATTGTCATCCTACATTCCTACATATGTCCAAAGTCCAAAATGATCCAAAGAAATACACATGGAATTTATATTATATTCACATTTCATTTGCATCCATTTTAAATTTCATTTGCATTCATTCCCTATCATATTCATATTTCATTTACATTCATAAAACATGTGGCAAAAAAAAAGATGGCATTTCCTACACATAACATGTGATAAATCAACACGTGATGTCATCATACATAAGTCCACGCAAAAAGCATAAATGCATCCATATAAAATATATAAAGCATAAGCATAACATAACATATAGGCATCATAACATAAGTCATCATCTAGTCCATCTCATATAGTCATCATAACATAAGTACATCTCATAAATGTCACACAAAAGTATCAGAGTACACAACCATGCTTTACATCAATACTAACTACCCGTAGGAATGAACCATGAAAGAGCATAGTAAAAAACCAAAAAGCAACGTAGAGAAGCCCCTCTATACATGAGTACGCTAGTGTCATCCTATGCTATCCCTAGCCTCATGGCCTCTTACTAGCCTTGAGGAGGATCCCTCTACTCTTTGTGGTGACCTCATAGGCCCCATCACCCCCATACTACTCTGTGTCCTCCATGTCCTCTGGGAATGAGATCTTGATGCCTGAAAAATCTCTACTCTCTGCCCTAATGGCAACACTCTCTCATATTGATCTCACCAATACTGTGCCTCCATGTGAGCCCTGCTCATCATCGTTGCTAGATCTTAGAAGTTTACATCTCTAATGCTACTGATGAAATCTTGAGACTCCTAGACTACCATCTCTACCCTATGCATAGTTGCATCTCTCTCAACCTTAGCTTGGTCTCTCTCAGCCATTGCCTGATCTCTCTTTACTATAACTACATCCCTCTCTCCTGTCATAGCATCCCTCTCTACCACAACTCAACCCAACTAAATCTGTAGCCCTCTTATCACCTCCAAGAGATCTGACTAACTAGGCCCTACCTATACTAGTACTAATGCTCTCTCGGTGTCCTCCATTGGATCCTCCTCCATGCCCATCATAGTTGCACCCCTATCTTGCTAGTAGTCATCCTCATCCCCCTCCTCATCATCATCACCCTCATCCTCACCCTCATCATCACCCTCATCATCCCCTGCATCATCCTTGTCATCCTAATCATCACCCTCATCATCCCCCCTCTCCTCATTCGTAGTATCATCTCCATCCTCATCCTCCCCCTCCTCATCACCACCATCATCAAATCCCTCCTCATCCTCTCCCCCATCCTCCTCCTCCTCATCTTGTGGCCTCCCTCGTAGTACTAGTACTACCGAATCTTTCAACGGTCTCGATCGATGCTATGAAAACCACCTATCATATGCTATTATCATGCTTGTGTCCACTATATATGCTGCTACCCCCCATAGTCTTAGTTGTAACTCTGCTAACTATGGATATGCTACATGTGTCTTAATGGTTGGTCCCCACTCCTACACCTCTTATCTAGATTGTTCAAATAATGCTAACCTTATAGGTACATCCTATGTCTCCCCAAACTGTCTCTATACCCGCTCTGGTAGGTACATCTCTATAACTAGGTGACTAATCACTATGCACCCTATGAGGTAGCACTCTTGCCTATAGTATGGTAAGTGGATTTCATCATCATCCCATTTGAGGAAATCTTTGTATGGTCTCAATATGAACTGTGTCATCATGTCTATCTGATGGTGAAAGTACTTTATATATCCCAATGGTCCTCGGGCTAGGACACCTCTATAGTTGTAAGCATATCACATATCACCCACCAATGCTCGCTCTACTAGAGGCCTAAATACTACAATATGCTCATAGGCCCAAATATATAATAATGTGCCACTAGTACTAAAGGATATTCCCCCTCTATATGCTACCTGATGCATATAATAATATAACATCCCCAACATGCATGGGCCCTAAGAAAACATAGTGCCCTCCATAATCATCTGAGTACTCAACCCCATCCAACTAGGAATCCATGTCCCCATCTATCAGGTATTAGCAATCCACCAATCACCTAATAGATCACAACTATTAGCCACTCATGGTGTGCCACCAATAGGTCCCATCCAATCTCATAGTCTCGGATCACTAGTTCTACATCTCTACATCCAAATAACCAATGTAGAGCTGCTCATCCTATAGCTGGGTCATATGCTACTAACTCTCCATGGATAGGGATCCTCAAAATGCACCATACATCCTCTAGTGGCATAGTCACTTCCCCCATTGGTAGGTGGAATGAACTACTCTCTGAATGCCACCTCTCTGTCAAAGCTGTCAGCAAAGCTCTGCTCCCCCTCACCTCTAGCATAAACATCACTTGATATAATCCCAACCTAGCTAATATCCCCTACTCACCGGGTGTCATTTGATGATGTAGTGCAAGGCTCTGTGGCTTATGTCCCCTTATTTCTAATAGGGGCAGCTCCTCTTGCATAATCACATAGCCTATGTCAACCTCCTATGGTTTTACATCTAGTTTACCCTACTTTTCACCCAAGTTTAACTTAGTTTGACTCTAGTTTCACTAAGTTTGAGTTTTTCAAAGAATTTTTTAATAAGTTGACTTATTTTTTTGAACTCTTCCTAGGATTTTGAACATGTTTGCCAAGTTTTGGGTCATTTCGAGCTCATTTGCATCATTTTGACCCTATCCCTATCCATCAGTCAGCCTTTCTCCTCCATTAGAGCTAAGTTTGACCAAGTTTGAATTTTCTCCCACTATCCTAGCCTTAGTTAACCTATGTTTTCAACTCTTAATAGGGTTTTTAACATCTCCTCTAACTTTCAAGTCATTCTGAGTCTATTTCCACTCTTTTGGGCCCTTTGCACTGTTTGTTGTCAGCATTTACCTAGGTTTGACCTTCATCTTCCCTATGTTTGACCAAATTATAAGAATTTTGACCACCTTTTACTGCATTTTATCATGTTTCTAACATCCCCCTAGGGTTATACTAACCTCTACCAAGTTTTGGCTCGATCTAGGACCATCTGGACCTGGATTGGAGCTCTGGTGCATCCTAGGGTGCAGTTGGGCTTCCCAACTACATCATTGATGCACCTGGTCATACCAACTGCATCATTGATGTACTTGGTAATGCCAACTATGTCATTGACACACTTGGTTGCATTTTGGGTGTAGTTGGGGCATTTGGAAAGCCCTACTTGGCCCCAGGACCCCCAATTGACCCTGTTTGACCCCTGTTTCCCCCTGACAGACCCCTAAGTGTCTAAAAAGTAGTAAAAAGGCATGTAAATGTAGAAAAAAGCATGAAAAAACATAAAAAGTACAAATATGGCCTCAATTTACTCACCAAAGGTCTAGCATCTGCCCGTCGTTGGAAGGTTTGCACCCGTTCACCACGATGTTGCTCCCTAGGTAGTCGATCCATCCTCCTTGCTCCAGATCTCTTTCCTTTCGAATGAGAGAGTGAAAATGACTTTCAAAATCCTCTCCAAGCCTTTTTATACCTTTTTTCTGCCTAGATTTTTGTGCCAAAGACCCTTTCTATGTTGTTCATGATGCCTATTTGCACTTCGAAGGCCATAACTTTTGTGTTTTTAACTCTAATTTTTGATTCATCAGTTGCTATGGCTTTTCTTTCTCATTGTTGATGAAATTGACCCATCATATGCCTATGTTGGTCAATTTCTTGAGGGGGTATAAATATATACCACATTGTTGGGGCATGCTTTTATGGCTTTTCCATTAGCATTCTTTGACACAATGCTCTAAATCACATTGTGTCAAAGAGGGGCAAAATATAGATTCTCAAAAATGGTTTGCATCTATGGTTTCATCACTTCTTCCTACTAATTTGTCCCATTTTCTCATTCTACTAACTTTGATCTTTTGGCCAAATTGATCATACTTTATCATTTTTATCCTCTTTCACATCAATTTCATGTCATTTCAAAATCATATCAAATCAACCCGAAATCATTTCATATCAACTCAAAATCAACCCAAATCAACTCAAAATCACTCAAAATTTGTCCTAATCAACCTGAAACATATCAAACATCTCAAATCAATCATCACCTATCCAATCCTAGGTATTGTTGTGGCTTTCAGTGCCTTGGAAACCTATCAACCTATCAATCTTATCAATTTGACCTTAGTATTTTCGTGGCTCTCAGTGCTAGGTCAAACTATCATTCATGTCATTCAATATTTGATGTTGTTGAGGCTTTCAATGTTGGATCATGGCATCATCAACCATTTTAATAATATTGATAGTGTTCTTCGATGTTATTATGATCAACCTTATCAACTAACCTTGATCATGTAGCATTTGCAATGTCAATTAAATGTTACATATCAATCAATTCATGTCATGTTTCCTTGGCATGTTATCAATTTCAATCAATCAATCTAACCATGGGTTTGGTCTACTTGTCATCATCTCATTTGATCTATATCATCATCATATTTTCATCAAAGGATATGGTAGCATTCATTTAATCAATTTGACTAATCATTTACTAATTTTCTGTATAGGATGAAATAACCCATAATTTAATCCTATTATTCTTTCTAATTATTCTTCCTAATTATCATCCTCAATTAATTAATTTTATTAGTTAATTGATTCATTATCTGAAAACTATGGAAATTCTTAATTTCCTAAGTTCCATTTTCCATCATTTAATCCATTTTCTACTAATATTTATTTTGTGGAATAAAATGATTTTTAATTCAACTATTCCATAAATTATTGCATCATCATGACACCTGGATATGACACCTCATGGATTCTCCTTTGACACTTGGATAAGATATGTCATAATCAAATATTCTTATTCTCTTATGCATGTCCCTATTTGGCTTATTTGTCATACATTCTTGGCTTTAAGTGGGCTTGAGGTGTCTTATGACACATCATAGATCCTCTTCCACATTTAGCCAAGTTTGACTTTCATGTGTCTTAGAATCTTACAAATGGCATATTTTGTCATATGCGTCATGGATTCTCAAAGGAATCTCTTGTCACATCACATATCTGTGGGTGAAAAATCCAATGCTATCATCCTCCATGCCCATTATAAAATGAGCATTCTTCCTCTCATTTCCAATCTTGGAAGTCCTTAGGTCCTTGAACTCTTGAGTCCTTAGCTCCTAATTTTTGAGTCTTGAGTCCTTAGCCTCTTTGTATTCTCACACCATTTTCTCTCAAAGCTTAAATCACACTTTTAGTATTCTCATGGCATTATCCCTATCATAGAATTTTCTTCAATATTGTGTGCACTATAGGCAAGTTGGAGCTACATCATTTGGAGAAGAAAGAAGGACATGGGAGCTACAAACGAAAGAGGGGTTTTTTATTGCTTTCTTTATTAGTTTATCTTTCATGGTAGACTAGTGGGTGCTAACATATGTTGATTGAGTTTGTGATTTTCTCATAGTATGTTATGCATTTAATCCATTTTCTAGGTATTACAAATCTATAGAGAATAATAGTGGGCTACTTGAATAAGTATAAGATCCAAAAGTTTGATTTATTCCCTCATGCCCTAGATAGAAAGAATAAATTAAAGAACAAAGATGAATGGGCTAAGGAATTAGATGATTTATTTTGTTTGAGAATGAATAAAATCATCAATTAAAATGGACATGTGTGGTGGGCTACCACAATAGAAGAAATTGTGAAAGCCCAAATATTCTTTGATTCATTGAAACAAGATTTTGTTAACATTGATAGTGAAGTTGAATATGTTATCAAGAAGCAATAGGATATTTTCCACTTTGATTGGCCAGATGACACACTTTATGACAAGTGGATGTTAGTTATTGCTTCTGATGAACAATTAGAAGAAGCTGAAAGTGATGATGATGAAATACATGAAGATGAATTACAAATCATTGACTCACTCCCATCAACACCTGGGAAAGAAGAAGACAAAGAATGGAAATCATCTCTTACAAAAGATGCAATGGATCAGTTGAATGATGTGGCAAAAATGGAACCAAATGTAACCATCACCTTGGTAGCACATGATGATGCTAGAGTGGAGGTGAAGTTACATGAATCAGAGCCTGACACATCACTAGCAAGTTTGATAGCTACATATGTCAAGGAATCAAAGTGAATAAAGGCCAATCATGGAATTGTAGCATTTGAAGATGTAACAAAAGAGGGGCCTACCCAAGAGTTACTTGATGCATTACTTTTCTATTACACAAAGTTTTTTGTCTTTTGTGACTATTTGTAAAGTGTAAATACCTTTTTGTAAAAGGGCACCTATCAATTCTCTATGCCTTAAGCTTGTTGCATCTCACACTATATAAGTGAGATTCCAAGGCTAAAGAAGGGTCCAATTTCTAATACAGTTTGAGTCTATATTGAGTATAGTTTGGTCTAGTTATGGTAGAAAACTTCATGATGTATCTTCTCTATAAATTTTCTAAGAATACATTGATAGCATATGATCTTTGTGTCTTTTTAGAGTCATTCTAAGTTTTATTGCAATTGTATACAATTTTCAAGGAAAATTAATACAAAATTGAGTTGTCCCCATATCTATTCTTGCTAAAGTTTATCTCCTTTTTTATTATCTAGTTACTCTGATATTACATGAGTAAACCTTGTCTAATTGAATGCAATTCAGTTAGCTTGTATGTCAATTCATTATTGCTATTGATTTAATGAATTAAGTAAAGGCTTTAATGAACTTGATGGGATTGCTATGATTGTAGAAAGGATGTCTGTAAGAATGAATTCCAGTAAGAATTTCTGATGATATTTGTTGTAATGCAACAAATCAGATCTATAATTTGGAGTAGACTCTGAATCCCAATGGAATAGGCATTGATCTAATTAATCCAGTCTATAGATAGGTAGATCATGAATAAGAATCAAGTCTAAAATCAAAATTGCCTTTATTTTACTATTTGAAGAGCTTCAAAGGTGTTTAACATGTTTTCATGTAGCATTTTAGCTTTAGTTACCTACTATGGTTAGAAATACTTGCAAATCTGAGAAGAATTGTGACCAAATCTTCTCATAAGGGATACATATCATTTGAAAGTGATAAGAAATGAATAAAATATATATGTGGTAGAGATATAAGATGAGAATTAGAATGAAACTAATGAAATTCTCACACATCAGCATTCATTCTGGATTATCCCTTAGGTATACCCACCTTGGTTTTGCAGAGCCTAAAGAGTAGAAAGCCAGTCATGGCTTTGTTAAAGTTGGTTCTAGATAATATGCAAGAATAATTGTTAATAGGACATAGCTAATCCTTAGATTTGTGAGAATTATTATTTTGGTATTGAGCCTTTGTTTATCAATATTTGAAAAACACCAAAAAAATGGTGACTCTGCTAGGGAGTTGTCAAACAAAAATGTAAAAAAGTACTTATAGTGTCTTTGGTCTTGTTGTGTGCATGTCTGTCAAATCCTTTGGTATGGTCCATGGTCATAGTGGATGTGTTTTAGTGACAAACCTTGAGAATTTAAAAAAGAAAAAAGAAAAATTAAATTAAATCCCATAGATGCATACCAACATATACAACCCTTTCAAGTGTCTTATTTGTTAAGCAAGAGTTGCAGTCTTATGACCTTATCGATTGGTTCATCTGTATTAGATATTTTTATATTGTCTTGTGTCCTATCCTTAAAGTTAGAAGTACTTTTCATTGTTATATTTTCCCTATAATTGGGTGGTGACTTAGTCAAGGTTTGGAAGCTAGAGCTTATTTGATAAATAACAAATATGGTTAATAGGAGAAAAAACACAAGAGCTTACACAAGAGCCAATCCTAATGTACTGATATATATTGAATTAACTCAAGGTGGTAGGAAGAATCTAAATAAGAAAAAGGCAGAACCAAACCCCACCTAGAAACCAAGAGGTAGTGTGTCGATTAATTCTCATACCAATCAGTGGTAGGGAGAGAGTCTTCTTCGCCTAGCTCTAAATTAGAAACCACAAGGCTTTTAGGAGGATGATTCAGTACCCCATTACCAGATGAAAGAACATATCAAGACAAAGATAGGTCACTAGTATGGAATGCATCCCCTAGGCCAGATTTGATATCTAAGATGAACCATAGCTTAGGACTCAGAAGTTCATCTAGGGATCCTTTTAATCCTAGAGTTATCCCATACATGGAACCTAATCTTATAGACCTGGATGACCCTACTGATTCAAAAGCCACTTCTATAAACCCCAAAGAAGTATGATCAGAGATAGGAGTTCTAAAGAAATGGGTTGCTAAGGAAGAGACAAAACACACTCATCTAGAAAAGGAAAGGGAGCAAGCCACCTTAGAGGCCCTTGTTGAAAGAGATAATCTTCTTAGAAGAATGGTTGCCTTGAAAGAACAAAACAAGAAGTTGGAAGAAAGAACTTCATTCCCTCATTCTGATGTTTTTGGGGATGCTGATAGTTTGAGAGCCAAAGTACAAGAGCAAGAAAAACTCCTAATCCAAAAACAAGAATCTGTTATTTCCCAAGTTCAACCCTACAAGCTTGTCTAGTCTAACTAGGTAGGACCTAGTGGCAAGAAAATAGATAAAGGAAAAGGCAAGGCTATAGGAATCTAGATAAATGAGGCCCAAGCAGCAACTAGCAAATCTGCAAACCCCCCAATGTCTAATTAGAACTAGATCTAGAAAAGGCTAGGAAAGAGAAAGAAGATCTTGCAAAAGAGCTTGAGAAGGTTGAGAATGAAGCTCAAGCTATAAAAACTAGGAGAAAAATCCAATTTATTAAGTCTAACTCTACATTGGCTTCATGGCCAAATTTTTCTACCCTAGCTACAACTTCTATACCTACTAGTGGTTCAACAATTCCAACTTAGGGAATATCTCAATCTACCCCTGCTTCATCATCCACCACAAGTACTCAAGGCCCTCTTGTCCAACCTCAAAAATCCAAAAATCTTATTCTTAACCAAGCCAATGTAGAAAGCACCTCAAATGTTGCTAGTTTTCAAAAGAAACTCATCTACATGGAAAAATATAAATAGATGTCATTTGCAAGTGTCTCTAGTGATCCACATCCCATATATTTTGAGTTAAGAGATAAGGTGGTCAAGTTCTCTAGAAATAATGTTGTTACTAGTGAAAAGCACTTGAGAGTTTTCATAGATATGCTAAATGACTATGAACTTGAACATGAGGATGTGGTGATGAAGTTATTTTTTCACTCACTAACTAATGATGCAAGGGATTGGTTTAGAAGATTACCTAATGGCATCATTAGTTCATGGAGTGATTTGGAGAATTTTTTCAAAGAACAGTATGAAGATAATACTAATGTTGGGTTCATGCTGAATGAATTCAATAACATCAAGAAGAAACCTAACGAGTCTATATTTGATTTTAATGTGAGATTCCAAAAGGGTATGTACAAATTTTTCTAGGTTATGAGGTTGAATGAGGATGTTTGTCTTACAACCTATTTTAATGCTTTTGATAGTAAGATGGCCTACTAGTTGAGGGATAAAGATCCTAAAACTTTGAGGGATGCCTATAAGATTGCAGTGAATATTGAAAATAATAGGAAAGCATCTAGAAATATAGATAAGAGAGATGATTCAAAGTTGTTCAATCCAAAAAATAACAATAAGAAATAAGTGGATAAAACTCCTACAAGTAAGAAAATTGAAGAAGCCATAATAGGTCAAGTATTGGAAATATTAAAAAAGATGAACCCAACTACTTTCAATACATATAAGCCAAATGTTGGTGAGAAAGCCCCAATGAACAATAACAACTTCAATAGACAACCCAAAATGCATAATTACCCTTATACCACTCAGTGGAAGGATGGTAAGCCAATTTCTAACCAAACCCAGAATGTAAAAGACAAGGGTACACTAGATCCTTTGCAAAAACACTTTGTTAATATGAATGATGATGTGCCATGGTGTATCATTTTTCAATCACCTCACTCTTTAGATTATTGTGCAGTTTCTCAGTCATTTACTCCAAGACATAATGCACAAAATGAGGAGGAAGAAGAAGAAAAGAGCCATGACGATGTAAGTTGTAACATGGTTAGCATGTGTAGTGATTGTGTGGATTTTGATTTGGAAGAGAATGAGAATGATCTTGAAAATAAGAGAATTTCCTATTAGCTACACCATCAACAAGCATTCTCAAATAATAAAGCATATGATGAAGATCAAGTATGTGCTACATCTTCTAAAGTTGGTCATGTAAATTTAAGAATGCCTTCTAAAGAGGAGATCGATAGGATCACTATAGAGATGATTTCCCAAGTACATAGTAATTATAATTTGAGAAATCAAATAGTTAACAATGATATTGGGAAGCCTTCTGGTATATTCATTAAGGATATTACATACAAGATGAAGGATGAAGACAAGAAGGCTAATGTAAAGATAGTTAAATTTAAAGATATCAAAACCAAGAAGTGGGAACCCAAGAAGAAAGTTCAATTTCAAAAAAATGAGAAAGCAAAAGTAATTGTGCAAGAAAAGGGATTAGGATCTAATACTGTCAAGAAAATAATAGTTCTTGATGCTCAAAAGGTTCCTACTCTAGGTATGACTATGAAACCTGCTATATCTAATCCTATTGATATGATATACATGTTGTCACAAATTACTATTAAAGTACCCTTATCTAAACTATTTAGAATTGAGGAGCATAAAAGCAAAGCCTTGTCATGGTTGGGAGGGATAGGAAGTAATAGCAACAATGTAGAGAAAAATGTCACTCAAGAAACCCCATTAGTAGTGGAAGATAGTGCTATCATGTCTCAAATTCCCTAAATGTTCTTGGATGATTCGTCAGTAGCATATATAGAAGACATTGAACCATTCTTTCTTAGTCTGATTATAAAAGGAAAAACCTTTTAAAAACTATATGATAGATTCAAGAGCTTCTAACACCATTATGCCTTTCAAGGTAATGGAAGCCCTAGGGTTGAAAGTAGACACTAAGAAAGGTAGATGTAGAGGTATGGATGCTAGAGAAGTCCCAGTTATAGGTACTATAAATGCTTTACCATTTAGGCTAGCTACATACTCTAACGTAGAATTGACCATGTTGGTCCTTGTTGTTGATATTCCTCCACATTATGGAATGTTGCTATCTAGGAAATAGAGTGTTTCTATGGGAGGTAGTTTACAATGTGACCTAACCTATGCAACTTTTCACATAGGAGATAAGGTTGTTAAAGTAAATAGAGAGCCAAGGGTTAGTCATATTTTGGGGGAAGAAATTGACAAAAATGTAACTTGTTTTTTAGACATAGGTGTGAATGCATTCATAGCTGAATTAATCATCCAAGAAGTTGAGAAGTTGTATGTTGATATCAAACATGAAGTTGAGTGTTATATAAATTCACCAATATTATGGTCCATGTTCTTTGATGGGACTAGTTCTAAAGAAGGTTCAGGGGTGGGGGTGATTTTTTTTTCTCTGAAAAGAATACTTTTAGATACTCCTTCACCCTAAAATTTTCATGTACCAACAATATAGCTAAATATGAAGCCTTGTTGTTAGGATTGAAAGTTGCTACTCACCATGGGATTAAAAATTTGCATGTTATAGGTGATTTTGAATTGGTTATCTCACAGATAAAGGGGGTGTATGCATCCAAAAATAAAATATTGAAATAGTATAGAAATGTTGTCTAGGATCAAATAGAATTTTTTGATGCATTTCGTATTTCATGGAAAGACAAAACTCGAATCCAAATGGCTGACTTATTAGCAAATGTAGCAATTAAACCACATGAGGTATCATTTGCTGGAATTTCATAGATTGAGGTCCAGAATAGACCCTCAATACCTGATAATATTGAACATTGGCAAGTATTTTAAGATGACAAAGATATTGTTAATTTCTTGTTGAATGAAGATAAATACCATAGTCAAGAGTTGGATTGTAGTGATTTAGTTAAAACCATAGATGGGAAGGAAAAAATCTTTGGTCAAGGGGTTATACAAATAAAGACTAATAAAGTACCTAAAGCTTTGGTTTTTTTGGAAAACATGTTTGATAACAAAGATAGGGTGAAACCTAGGGCTAAATATTGTAAACCTCAAGAACTAGAAGAGATAAATCTAGGTACTAATGAGGCCCCTAAGAAAGTTTATATTGGTCAGAATTTGTTAGCTGAAATTAGAAAGTCTTTAATTGACTTACTGAGGAAATATAGACATGTTTTTGCATGGTTATATGATGACTTAAAGGCCTATAGACAAGATCTTTTCAACATGTCATACCATTGAAGGATAATGTAAAACCTTTTAGGCAGAAATAGAGACCAGTCAATCCTACTCTATCCCCTAAAATGTAAGAGGAATTGATGATGTTAATGGATGGAGTGATAATTAGACCTATTAGACATTCCACTTGGGTCTCAAATCTAGTACCTGTCAGGAAAAAGAATGGAGATATCAGATTGTGTGTGGATTTCATAAACCTGAATATTGCTTCTCTAAAAGATAATTATGGGTTACCAAACATGGAAGCAATGTTGTAACAAGTAGCTAGGTCTAAGCTTATGTCCATGATGGATGGGTTCTCAAGGTACAATCAAGTTATGGTGAAAGAAGAAGAACAGTTTAAGACAACATTTACAACTCCTTGGGGAACATATGTATATGTGAGAATGCCATTTGGATTGATTAATGTTGGTGCCACTTTTCAAAGGGCTATGGATGTAGCTTTCCATGAGTATATCAATAAGTTCATGGTTGTATACCAAGATGACCTTATAGCCTATTCCAAGAAGGTTGAGGACCACTGTAGGCATTTGGAGAAGATTTTTATCAAAGCATTGGAATATGGAGTATCATTAAACCCTAAGAAGTGCACATTTGGGGTAACTAAAGGAAAACTATTGGGACATATAGCATCAAAGGATGGAGTAAAGATAGATTTTTAAAGAGTAGCAACCATTAATAAGGTCCCTAAGCCAAAGAGTGTGAAAGGAATTCAATCCTTCTTTGGGCAAGTTAACTTTCTAAGGATATTTGTTACAAACTTTGCTAAGATTAACAAACCCATTTCCAAAATGCTCAAGAAAGGAGCTACTATTAACTTGGATGGTGAACCCTCATAGGCATTTCAAGATATTAAAACTGCTATAAAGAATGCTCCAGTCCTCAGAACTCTAGATTACACAAAAACAATGTACATATTTTCTTTTGCATCTTTCCATACTATAGTTGTAGTCTTGTTGCAAAAGAATGAGGAAGGATATGAATATCCAATTGCATTCTTTAATAAGTCATTATAGCATACTAAATTGAAATATGAGATAAATGAGAAGCAATCCTATTCTTTAGTAAAGGTTGTTAAGGATTTTAGATGTTATTTGGTAAGTGTCATTGTAATTGCATTTGTACCAAGTGCTATCGTAAAGGATATTTTTTCTCAACAAGAAGTATTAGGTAGAAGATGCATGTGGATTAACATGATCCAAAAATTTAATATTGAAATATAGATGACAAAACTAGTAAGAGGTCAAGGACTAGCTAAACTTATGGCTCAGTCTAATCTAGATTCCAATTAGATAAATATGATAGTTGATGACCTCAAATCTGATTTATGTGACATGGATCACTATGAGTGGTATGCTAATGTTATCCATTATCTACAACACATGGAAGCTCCTTCCCATTTGACTAAAAATGAGAAGAGGAGTACAAAGTTACAATCCATCAAGTACATAATTGTCAAGGGTAGTTTATGGTGGTAAAATTTTGAGGGAGTTTTACTGAAGTGTGTTGATCAAGAAAAAGTAAATGAAATCTTGAATGAAATGCATGTCGGAGTCTATGGAGGACATTATATGGCCAAGACCACTGCACATAAGGTAATGAGAGCTAGATTTTGGTGGCCATCTCTTTTTAAACATGCTCAAATCATGGTTAGGAAATGTGATGTCTATCAAAGGTTTGCTGGAAAATTGAAGCTTTCAGGTAATACTCCATTAAAGCTAGTTGAGGTTCAAGCACCATTTCAGCAATGGGATATGGATTTCATAGGTGAGATCTCTCCTAAATCTAGCACTGGCTCTTCTTGGATTTTAATTGCTACTAATTATTTCACAAAGTGGGTAGAAGTAGTCCCTATAAGAAATGCAACTAGTAAAGTTGTCAACAATTTCTTGTTAAATAACATTATTTCCTGATTTGGATGTCCTCATAAAATTGTAACAGATAATGCAATGTGCTTTAGGTCTGAGGAATTCATAAAATTTTGTGAAAAATATGGAATTACAAGATCAACATCCTCCACATATCATCCAAAGGGAAATGAACAAGCTGAATCCACTAATAAAAGCTTGTGAAAAGTCATTAAGAGGACCTTGGATGAGAACAAGAAGGCATGGGATTCCAAGTTGCAACTAGCAATATGGGCTGATAGGGTGACTATGAAGAAAGCTATTGGAGTAGCCCCATTTGATATGGTATATGGAATTCAGGCAAGGATGCCTCAGAATAATTTAATGAGCTTGTATAGCTATATTCAAATGTAGGATGAGGATATCATTGATGACATGCAAGAAAGGATGGATGAGCTTGTAGGACTAGGAAAAACTAGGAGAGAAGCATCTTTCAAGAACCAAAAGTTGCAACTACTAGTCAAGACATTATATGAAAAAAGAATAGTAAGTAAAAAGTTTGAAGATGGAGATTTAGTCCTCATGTGGAATGCCAAAATTAAGGATAAAGGAAAACATAGTAAGTTTGATCCTATCTGATTAGGTCCCTATCTGATTGAAAATACATGGGGAGGAGACTCTTATATCCTCAAGGGTTTGTCAAATAACATTCTTGAACTACTAGTTCATGGATAGTTCTTGAAGAGGTATTTTTCCTTAAAATACTTGTTTCTTCCATGAACATTAGTCTAGGGTTTTTTTGTACATTTGTAAATTCTATGTCTTTGTGTAGTTTCCTGTACATAGTATTTTCTCTATTGTTATTGTTCTCTCAATTTTGTTAGTTTCTAAGCTTAGTGGTCTACTTCAACCAAAAATTATAGATTCTTGTATAGACTCGGGTAGTCTATCAATCCCAGATAGAGCCAATGTTGGTCTATGTTTTACAAAATAAATGTTTCCAAATCCTAGGTTAAAAATCAGATTGAATTCATTATTTCTCTGATTAGGGAATGTTTATTCTTTGGCCTTGCATCATATTAAAATTTGAAAAACTTGTCAAACCCTAAGTCTTGCCTTCCTTTTAATTTTATGCAGGCATGAAGCTTTTTCAAATCTCATTCAAATATTTCATGCGCCCAAGTGCCTTTTTCCCTTTTTTTCACATTGTTTGATCCTTATAAGATATATAGCAGTCACATCGTCGCTATAGAAAGATGCAAGTGTTTTAACCATAGTGACATGGGAACTACTGTGAAATTAATTAACGATGTCATGAAATGGAGGCACGGTGACTGAAAAGTGCTTTGTCTCAAAAAGTTTTAGTCATGTGCTCCACGTCAGAGTTGTTAGTATCAGAAAGAAACCACTTGGAATAGTTTGTAGTTGGCATCACAAGATTTTAGTTTTTTTGGCGAGTCACTATGTCACGATCAAAAAATCTTTGCTCCCTTCCAATAGTGATATAACACCTTGCTAGAGAATGAAGAAAGTGGCACCCTTTTGAAAATAATGGCAACTACAAAATTCCCAAGTAGAATCATGAATGTGCACATTCATTTTTCTGACAAAGGTACTAATTAATATAATAATGATTGACAGGTAGTCATTCTCCTGACACCAGATTTCAACAAATCACTAGAAGTCACTATGTTGCAAACAAAAATTTCTTGAGTGTCGTCGATAGTGACATATCACCTAGCCTAAAAATGAGAAACATGGCAAGGCCTAGAAAACTTGATGTCACAACTAGGATTAAAATATTGATTTATGTGTCAACTAGATAGGATATCCTTGTGTAATCAATAACCTAGACCCATGCCCTAGTCAAAAATTAGATGAATGATTTTGATCATTAGATCAAGATCAGATCAATGATCATCCCTACATCATTATGAGAAGATGTGCACTATTTACCCTATGCGACATAGTGACTAGGGGACCCACCATAATGTATGTACATAATGTAGTTTCCTCACCCTCAAATCAACCTTAGATCTATGGCTGTCGCTTTAAAACTATGATGAGTTGCTCAAATGTTCAAGATAGTGACATAGCGAATAAAGAAAATGGAAAAGGGGCCCACCATATTTGTATTAAATGATGCATCCAATATCCTCTGCTCAATCAAAATGGAATCAATGATTGTCACTTTATCGCTAATGCAAGTTCTCATTTTTTATGTATAGTGACATAGAAAATAAGGAAAATGCAGGAGGGACCCACCATTCTGATATTAAAAATGCATTAAAATGCCTACCATCATATTTAGAGTAGATCAAGGGTTGTCACTTCATCGCTATGGCAACATGCTCATTTCTTATGCATAGCAAGGTAGCAACTCAATGACACGTGTCCTCAAGGATTAGTGGGTCCATTTTGTGTTACCAATAATGAAGGAAAGGTACACAAGGAAAAATCTCATTGGATTGACTACCAACATGTCAAGTGGAATGTGAGTCATCCCTCTTTGTATTCCTAGATTGCAGGATTTTTTAACATCAATGGTGTAAATTTGAACATAGAAGGTGGTGCCATTTTGTTTCCCTTACAGTTCATTTATGAGGAAAAAAATCTTTGCATGCAAGAAAAAAGAGACTATATTGTAGAAGATTTCACCATTTTCATCCCACATGAACAAGTTTTCAAGTTTTTAGAGCAAAAGAAACAAATGAGAATTGGTGCCTGATCAAAATGTGAAGTAGTTTCCCATTGTTTGCAAGATATTGTAGAATTATAGAGCAGAACAAGTAGAAAATCAAGTAAGTTCCCATATACTATAACCACTGTAGCATTTTAGTTTCTGCAAATTATAGTCAAGATGCCTCCAAAGAAGGTGTTTTCTAGGAAAGAGGATTATTTGGCTAGGAATATCCATGATGACCTGCTTGAATTTCTCCCTAATTCCACCATTGAAACTGTGCAAGTTAAAAAGTTAACTTTCTTAAACCCTAGGCTCAAAGTTGTAGATGGGTTATATGATCAGGGGAATTGGGTCTAGGATGCTAATACTTCTCAAACTGGTCTAGTTTTATTCAAGAAATGGCTTTCAGAAAGAAATCTTTTTGCCCCACATGCCAATATTTGGAATTTGTCCTTAGGAAAGTTAGTTGTTCAAAGTGTCTTTATGGATTATGACCTCCTTGAGGTTGTGAAAAAAAATTATGATCTAGCAATTAGGGTGGTGAGAAGCATTGATGATGAAATACTAGTCACAATCAACCCAAAGGAAATTAGGTGGGTATTTGGTTTAGGGCCTCTCACTAATTATCATGTGCCCATTAACTTGAAAGAATTAGAAAAGGAATACATGTCAAAAAAGGATACAGATAGGAAAGGTACACTGAGGGCACATATAGGAAAAATTGGAACTCTGCCAACAATAATAGCATCTTCTAGGGAACCCTTCAAAAGGGCATACTTCAATACTAGGGTTGTGGAGGCATACAAGACTCTATGTAGAGTTTTTGGAGAAGATGAAGATGAGTTTATGCTTGTAGGTTTTATATACATGACTACTTAGATTTCATCTTTTGGTGTGGACATAAATTTTGATTTTGCCTCTTATTTAGTAGAAGAAATTCACAATGGCCTGGTTGGGATTGTGAAAGGCAAGGTAGAGAAGATTTTTGGTCACTATTCTTTGTTAATGGATATGTTTTTGTTCAAGGGAGTAACATATTTTGGTAAAGAGATGAAATTGAACAAGGAAAAAGATGGGGAAGCACTGCCAGTCTAATTATGGAGTGCAGATATGACCTGGGAAGAAGAAAAGGCTAGTTTTGTTAGGTTTGATAAGTATTTTTCCTCAAAATTGAGATGCCTATTATTAAGTGACAATTCCATAATACCAAAGGCATTGGTAAGTCTTATTAGGCCCCTAAATAATCCTATTGGTTTGAAGGTTTCACATAATTGGGCAGACATCATCCCATATTCAGTATCAACTGTCATTAGAATTTATGGTTTCAGAGGGAACCCCCATGTGTTACCTTACCAAGTACCTTTAAAGGTAGGAGTAGCCAAATTTTTTTGGCAGCTGGGAGGATTAGAGGAAACCTATTTGTTAAAAAGATAGAGGGGGTCAATATTCCCCACTTGCATAGTGGCCTGTCAATTTGTAATCACCAAAGGGGGTTGGCTTTCCTTGCACAAAATATTAGATCAAGATAAGATGGTTATTTCTCACCCTCATTTTTGTGACACTGAGGGATTTTATCATTCAGAATTTAGACATAGAATTAAGCTTGGCAAAATTGATCATGAATTTTATTTTCCTGAAGACATAATAAGAAATGAATACTCCTTGTAAGAGTAGAAGACTAAGAAGGAAAAATGGAGAGTATCCTCAAAATTTTTGGATTACATTCATTGTTTTGATGCAGATTATAGTCCTCTAGGTAATGTCATTACAGAGGCAGATAGAATAAATAAGTTGATGCTTACTTTAGCTAAAATGATGGAAACCATGAGTGATAAGAAGAAAATTCTTTTTAATCATTTCCTAGATAAGGCTAAGGAGGTAATGAGGAAACTAGGGTTCACTCCCAATATAGGGGCAGGTCAATTGACTATCCAAAAAAGGCTAGGTTATACTATTATTCAGAATAAGAAGACCATTGTGGACAAAGGCAAACAAATAATTGGATTCAGTAGTGCTATTTGGGAAGAGATACCTCTTGAGCCCTACCCTAAGAGGCAAAAAATAATAAGGGAACAAGATCCTCACATTAAGGAATATTTACCTTCATAGACCCCTCTGAAGATAGAAGAAGAACGGCTTATTGGGGAACAAATTGAACAATTGGGGTCCCAAGGAGGAGGTTTTGTTACTCAAGCTAAAATAGATGAAGGAAACCCCCAAGAGCCTCCTATGCCAATTTTTGAGTTGACAATAGAAGATTATAAAGGAAGGGAATTAGACCCTCTATTGGAATAAGCTAGTTAGAAATTTTTGTCAGATGATAGTTTTGTCAAATCTAGAGCCTTTTACTAGTTTTCATGGAGAGCCAACATGGGAAAATTTGAAGAAAGATGTAATAAGTTGAGAACAAAGCACCCAGAGCTAGAGGAGGCATCCTTGCAAAATCAAACAAAAGAAAAGATGATGCAAGAATTCCAAAATATAACCCTTGAAGAGGGGAGACAGATGGTAAAAGCATCAAATGTGTTATTATTACCCAATTCGGACATAGTTGATGCTTTTATTTTTAATTTTGTTTCAAATAAATTGTATTTGCAAGATCCAAGCAAAAAGGAGTTCATAGTTATTGCTTTCAGTGAGGACTAGGCTACTCTAGTTATATGGTCATTGCGAAAGGGATCTAGGGCTATTTCATCATAGCCAGATGACTCAGGATTGATGGGAAATATCATTGTGAGAAGAATAGTGGATACATCCCATGTACAGGTAGCTCATATGGGTGTTGGGACATCTTAATTTGTTCTTGTAACTTTAGAAAAGGAGGAAAAAGTAATGTTTGAATTGTAGAGTAAGTATGAGAGTGTTTTGGAGGCCTATAATAAAGAAGTTCAAACAAGAAATGAACCTAAAAATAAAGTAATGGGGAGGTCTTCTAGGCCAAGAATAACATATCCCCATCCTCCAGTGGAACCTTTTAAATCCACTCCACTCATATAAATTCCAGATACAGCACAAAGGTTATAGTATTACACAACTAAAGACTTTGAAGTAGAAAAGAGTAAACTGTGGGCATTACATGTAGAGCTAAATATATAGCATGAAGATAAATTGAGAAAAGATCTCACATATCTAGGAGATAAAATTAAATGGCCACTATTTTATTATCAATGAGCAAAGACAATAAACATATGGAATGAAATGAAAGCCAATGATGAAGCTCTGAAGCCTATTGTAAATAAATGGGTAAAAAGAAGGAAGGAAATGACATTTTTGTGTTATCATGTCATAAGATTTTCGCATGATCAAATTGAAAAGACTTATGATATTGTTAATGACCTTCCAAAATTTGATAATAAAAGAGTTCATCTACAGAGAATAATAGTGGGCTACTTGAATAAATATAAGAGCTAGAAATTTGATTTATTCCCTCGTGCCTTAGATAGAAAGAATAAATTAAAGAACAAAGATGAATGGGCTAAGGAATTAGATGATTTATTTTGTTTGAGAATGAATAAAATCATCAATGAAAAGGGACATGCGTGGTGGGCTACCACAATAGAAGAAATGGTGAAAGCCCAAATATTCTTTGATTCTTTGAAACAAGATTTTGTTAACATTGACAGTGAAGCTAAATATGTTATCAAGAAGCAATAGTATATTCTGCATTTTGATTCGCCAGATGACACACTTTATGAAAAATGGATGGCAAATATTACTTCTGGTGAATATTTAGAAGAGGCTAAAAGTGATGATGATGAAATACATGAAGATAAATTACAAATCATCAACTCGCTTCCATCAGCACCTGGGAAAGAAGAAGACAAAGAAGGGTAGTCATCTCTTGTGAAAGATGCAATGGATCAGTTGAATGATGCGGCAGAAATAGAACCAAATGTAACTATCACCTTGGTAGTACATGATGATGCCAGAGTGGAGGTGAAGTTGCATGAATCGGAGCCTGACACATCCCTTGAAAATTTTATAGCTACATATGTCGAGCACTCATAGTGAATAAAGGCCAATCATGCAATTGTAGCAATTTGAAGATGTAACAAAAGAGGGGCCTACCCAAGGGTTACTTGATGCATTACTTTTCTATTACACAAAGTTTTTTTCTTTTAGTGACTATTTGTAAAGTGTAAATACCTTTTGTAAAAGGGCGCCTATCGATTCTCTATGCCTGAAGCTTGTTGCATCTCACACTATATAAGTGAGATTCAAGGGCTAGACAAGGGTCCAATTTCTAATACAGTTTGAGTCTATATTGAGTATAGTTTGGTCTAGTTATGGTAGAAAACTTCATGATGTATCTTCTCTATAAATTTTTTGAGAATAAATTGATAGCATATGATCATTGTGTCTTTTTAAAGTCATTCTAAGTTTTACTGCAATTGTATACAATTTTCAAGGAAAATTAATACAAAATTTAACTATCCCCATATCTTTTATTGCTGAAGTTTGTCTCCTTTTTTATTATCTAGTCATTCTAATATTCCAAGAGTAAAGCTTTTCAAATTAAATGCAATTCACTTAGGTTGTGTGTCAATTCATTATTACTATTGATTCAATGAATTAAGTAAAGGCTTTAATGAACTTGATGGGATTGCTATGATTGTAGAAAGGATGTCTGTAAGAATGAATTCCAGTAAGAATTACTGATGATATTTGTTGTAATGCAACAAATCAGATCTATAAATTGGAGTAGACTTTGAATCCCAATGGAATAGGCACTAATCTAATTAATCCAATCTACAGATAGGTAGATCATGAATAAGCATCAAGTCTAAAATCAAAATCACCTTTATTTTACTATTTGAAGAGCTTCAAAGGTGGTCAAAACTTGTTTGCATGTAGCATTTTAGCTTTAGTTAGCTGCTATAGTTAGAAATACTTGCAAATCTTAGAAGAATTATGACCAAATTTTCTCATAAGGGATACATATCATCTGAAAGTGATAAGAAATGAATAAACTATATATGTGGTAGAGATATAAGATGAGAATCAGAATGAAACTAATGAAATTCTCACACATTAGCATTCATTCTAGATTATCTCTTAGGTATACCCACCTTGGTTCTATAGAGCCTAAAGAGTAGAAAGCTAGTCTTGGCTTTGTTGAAGTTGGTTCCAAATAATATGCAAGCATAATTGTTAATAGGACATAGCTAATCCTTAGATTTGTGAGCATTATTATTTTGGTATTAAGCCTTTGTTATTCAATAGTTGAAAAACACCAACAAGGTGGAAGGATGGAAGAAGACAAAGGAAAAGGATATTGAGAATAGTTATATTCATGGTCCAAAGAGAGTTATTATGAAGAGGGAGATAAAAAAATTTAGAAGGATAGTGCATCCATTTTAATATGGTACATTTAGCACCCACTTTATCGGGAGTATGAGTTTCCTCAAACTCATGGTAAAGTAGATCAAGAGTAAAAGAGAAAACCTTATAATAATTCAAGAGGAAAAGAAATTATCAAGCCCCTAATAGACTGGAGTCTTTGTCATGTCCAAAATTATAATAAGAGACATTAGTGCTACAAAAAAGGGGTTTGGTTGATTTTCCAATAAGGTTTGTATGCCTTATTATGAACCACACAAGAGAAATAAAAAGTGGGGAAGGTCTCTACAAAAGAAAAAAAAGGAGATGGCATTGAATGGTCTAGAAAGTGTGTTTGGAATTCTAGTCAACCCATCAAAAGATGAATCAAATTCTCTATCAAATGTGTGTGGCATGCTAGGTAGTCAATCAAAGGATTCAACTTCAAGAGAACTCCATGTACCAAAAAGAAGAATCTAAAAGTGACCCAGGCATAAGGATGTGTTTATCCTTAAGGGATCAAAACAAGATCAGGCTTCCCAAAGTATTCATAGTGAAAAGAAGGGTCCAAAAACAAAAGAGACCAAGCCCCCAAGAACTAGTTTCTAGAAATGAGAAGAAAAGAGTGAGAGAGGGATAAACATGAAATAACAATGCATAGATTTTGGTATACCTTAGAAATTATACCAAGCACTAAAGGCTAAAGTATTCCAAGTTATACACAGAATCCATATTTGTATTCCATGGACAAAGGATGAGAAGAGTGTATGCCCCCATGCTAAATTGATTGCATACACCTTGATAGGAGAAATAGCTTTAATAGAAGCATACATGCATCTACTAAATAATGTTTCCACTATGACATGCCCCCAAGAAGAGAAACATATCAAGGGAAATGAGCACATAACAAGAAAGATCACAAAAGGGATCTACTAACTTTGGGGTCAATAAGATCATATGATAACATGTTACATTATATCAAGTATGAAAATATCATAATTATCCAAAGGAAGTATAACTACGACAAAATGGAGGAAAAGAAACAAAAGAGCTACAAAGAAGAGTACTTTTGGGCCAATAACATGGAGACCAAAAAGAATAAGTGCTACCATATCATAAGCAACCAAGAAGACTATACAAGATCACAAGTATAAACAATAGCACAAGAGTGACATAACATGTAATAACACATAGAAGAAAAGAGATACAAATAAAAAAAATGTATACAAAAAAACAATTACTTTATCCTCATGAGACCAACAAAGCAACAAGGATTTTCTAAAGAAATCAAAAGACAAAAAAAAAATGACACAAGAGAAAAAAAAAATATTAACATAATGAATGAGGTCCACATCAAGCATTCTATGTGTCCCTCCATCTCAGCCCAAAATGCTAGGGGAAGAATGGTAACTCGCAAGAAAAATGATATTCATTATAGTAGGAATCATAGTGAGTTCTAAGAAAGGACTTTGGGAGTCACAGTCACTATACTCATTACTAGGAGTGATTAGAAACTACATAAAAATCATGATAGGAAAATCACCATGCATGTCAATTAATTCTTCATCACTATTATCATCTAAAGTATCTTCCATCTCTAGATAAAGAGAATCTAAAATATGAACAGAATCATCATGTTTATTCAATTGCATAATTTTACCTTCTTTAACTTCCTCTAACAATTCATACATGGTTTGATCAAAGAAAGGTAAAGATTGAGATGAAGATGTAGGTTGAGAAGTACGAGAACAAGTTGGAGCCTTAGCTTTATCTTGATGGTTCTTATGACACAAATCAGCATGTTGATTATAAATAGTCTTACAAGACATCATAGAAGGAATAGGATCAACTACCATAGATTCCAAAGAGGGAACATCAATGGGTTTAGGTATAGTAGTTGAGGGAATAGGTTCACAAGTAGAAGGTATAGATGAAGTAGGAAAGATAGAAATAATTGAATAACCCTTAAGAAGACTCATTATCATGATCTTAGCTACTTAATGTTTTTTATAGTTTTTATTGAGATGATCAGGACGAGTAGGTGGTTTTTCAAGATGAGATGGCCAATAAAAATTAATCTCATCACAATATCTAGGATGTAATGGTTTATAAAGAGAATGGTTAATAGTAATAATATTTCCATCATGAAAAAATTTAATGCATTTATGAATAGGAGAAGCTATAGATTGCATGGAAGAAATCCATGGAATGCCAATCTTAAATTGAAATTGATCTAAAGAAGGAATGACAACAAAGTTATAAGTAACAACTTTCCCTAATAAAGAGACAGTTAAAGTGATAGAACCTTAAGGATGTTAAAGAAATCCAATACAAGTTTGAATCCACATAGGAGTAGTATCATAAGTATCTCTATTTAAACCTTTGTTAAAAAGGTGTTCTTTGGTAATAAAATTAATAGTGGATGAAGGATCAACCAAAGTACGATGAGAAAACTCTAACAATGATGTAAAGTAGACCAATAGATGCCTTCAACATATCAAACTGATTAAAGATAACAATATGTGTTTGTTCAGGTTTAGGTGGAGAAGAAATATAAGGTTGAGGTGCTAACTCAACATGATTAACCACATGATTTTCTTCTTATATCTTTTCATCAAAATAAATATGGTGATTGAAAGAAGAAGGTTGATTAATAACATTCACTAAGTAAGATGGAAAAGGATTAGTGTAAATTTTCAAATTTTGATTAGGTAGCACAATAGATTTATTTGTGTTATTAACTTGAGAATAAACATATATAGCCTAAGAATCAATAAGGTCCTAAATAGAATTCTTCAATCCATAACACTTTTGAGCATCATAACCTGGCTGATGATGATATTGATAGAAAAAATTTGAATAGAAAGACTTAGGAAAAGTTTTACTATGATCAATGGGATGAATAGGAGGAAGATTAAGAATATGAGAATGACTTAACTTAGTCATCACCTCAAAAAAAGGCTTGAACAGTTGAGTATACTAATTAGGATGAAATATAGTAGAAAAAGTAGTCATTCTTGTAGATGTAGTAGCCACTTGATCATCAATTGTATTTGTAGACTTGA
Source organism: Cupressus sempervirens (assembly GCA_028749045.1). NCBI lineage: Eukaryota > Viridiplantae > Streptophyta > Pinopsida > Cupressales > Cupressaceae > Cupressus > Cupressus sempervirens. The sequence continues at coordinate 241,138,049 of CM053793.1, forward strand.
TTTTGATGAAATTGTTAAGTTTAGAGAACTTATTTGAATTTCTAGTGGCATCACTCTTATCACTAGAAACAGGAGCCATCAGAGTAGAGCTCTCAAGTTGACTCACTTGTAACTAATAATGGTGAAGCACTACACATAGATGTGAAAAGGAGGTATACTCAGTAAGGAGAATCTTATCCCTAATTTATTTTTGTAAAATAGAAATAAAGATACATTAAATATCATGATTAGGCATAGAATAAAAAATTTGAGCATACAAATGTTTAAATCTATCAATAAAATTGGTAACTTTCTCTTTAACATTCTACTTACGATGCATTAAATTAGTTAAAGAAAATTGTGGATCAATATTATTCTAAAACTATTGAATGAAAGAATTAATAATATTTTGAAAAGAATCAATAGAATAAGAAGGTAGAGAGAAATACCATCGCAAGGCTCTATCCCTAAAATTATGTGGGAACAAATTAAGAATAAGCCTATGGTTGTGAGTAAAAACACTACATATAGTCTAGAAAGTTTTAAAAAGGTGTTCTTTGGTAATAACATTCACAGCAGATGAAGGATCAACCATAAGTACCACAAGAAAACTCTAATAGTGATGTAAAGTGGACCAATCTATGCCTTACACATATCAAATTGATTAAAGGTAACAATAGGTTTTTGTTTAGGTTTAGGTGGAGAAGAAATATAAGCTTGAGGTGCTAACTCAACATGATTAACCACATGATTTTCTTCTTGTGACTTTTCATAAAAATAAATATGGTGATCAGAAGAAGAAGGTTGATTAATAACATTCACTAAGTGATATGGAAAAGGATTAGTGTAAATTTTTAAATTTTGATTAGGTGTCACAATAGATTTATTTTTGTTATTAACTTGAGAATAAACATGTATAGCCTAAGAATCAATAAGGTCCTGAATAGAATTCTTCAATCCATAATAGTTTTGAGTATCATAACCTAGTTGATGATGATATTGATAGAAAAAAATTGAATAGAAAGACTTAGGAAAAGGATAACTATGATCAATAGGATGAATAGGAGGAAGATTAAGAATAGGAACATGAATTAACTTAGTCATCACCTCAAAAGGCTTGAACAGTTGAGTATATTGATGATTAGGATGAAATATAGAAGAAAAAGTAGTCATTCCTCAAGATGTAGTAGCCATTTGATCATCAATTGTATTTGTAGACTTGATTTTTATGAAATTGTTAAGTTTAGAGAAATTATTTGAATTTCTAGTAGCATCACTCTTATCACTAGAAATAGGATCCATCGGAGTAGACCTTTCAAGTTGACTCACTTGTAACTAGTAATGGTGAAGCACTGCACATAGATGTGAAAAGGAGGTATACTCAATAAGGAGAATCTTATCCCCAATTTATTTTTGTAAATTAGAAATAAAGATACATTTAATATCATGATTAGGCATAGGATAATAAATTTGAGCATACAAATGTTTAAATCTATCAATAAAATTGGTAACTTTATCTTTAACATTCTACTTACAATGCATTGAATTAGTTAATGAAAATTGTGGAGCAATATTATTCTGAAACTATTGAATGAATGAATTAATAATATTTTGAAAAGAATTGATATAATAAAGAGGTAGAGAGAAATACCATTGCAAGGCTCTATCCCTAAATTACATGGGAACAACTTAAGAATAAGCCTATGGTTGTGAGTAAAAATACTACATATAGTCTAGAAAGTTTTAATATTAATTAAGGCATCCCTCTTACCATTATAAGTTTCAATATGAGGTACCTCAACATGTTGTGGGATAACAACATGAAGGGTATCTAAGAAAAGGGTATTAGCAACATCATATGTAGGAATATTGTACTTAGATTGAGTAAGTTGAGAAGAATTTTGTTGTAAAGAAGTGACGGTTTCAACCAAGGTACTAACACTAGGATTAGAAGAAATGCTAGTAGGCATAGATATGCCAGATAGATTAAGAAATTTATAAGAATATGAAAGGATGTGTAAGGATTTCAATAGAGGATGAGAAGGAATGGGTAAAGAGTTCAGATAAGTAAAAGGAACCACATTATACAAAGGTAATAAAGTGTTGGAAATACAATAGGGAAAGTAAACTTTGAGAGGTAGGGTGAATCAATGCTTCAAAAATTTAACTCATAAAACATTCACCACAAATCCATCTCAAAATTTTCATTTAAACTAAAATACCAAATTAAGCATATACATCCATAGCATAAAAATAATAAGCATTCAAAACATATATGACACAAAATATTTGGTTGCCTAGAAATCCTCTAATGAGAAGGTAAAACTAGGGTGATATTGACACCCCCAAATCTTCACTAATGTGATAATAAAGTGTATTTAATGAAGGTTACAATGTTTGATCATAAACTACGATCTACCTGTTGAAAGGTTTCCCTGTTAAAAGCTTACAAGATTGTTAGATCTTACCCTGTTAAAGGATTTCAACACCCTATTAGAAGTGTGCTTGTTTAAAGGACTTAAACTTACAATGAATTAAGGACCCTATTAAAGGATTTACAACAACCTATTAGGACTACTTTGTTAAGAGATTTAACTGATTCACCTGTTAGAATAATGATCCTGCAATTAGCACTCTATTGCTAGATAATTGATCACCTCTTTGCATGTATCATTGATCCTCCCTAATAAAATGTATCAATTATGTCCTCTAACCTCTTTCCTGTATTCTACTCTAACTAATTTTGCAATGTATAACTCAATCATAACTCCTTAGCCACCACAGATACTCTATTTGTGCATGCAAACTTTTCTCTTCGCTCCTTTCACACCTTTAATCTTTTAGGGTTTTTCCTCCTTAAGAAGACTTAGGTGAATTAGGGTTAGGTATGAACCAATGATTGTAATTCACCCATTTTTTCACTTAAAACATCCCTTTAACTGGTTGGTTGCATGTATTGCATACGGATTCTCAATTTTCCTCTAAAATTATCTTCTAGAATCATAAAACAATCCTTAAGTCAGCTCAAAAAATGTTTACATACTAGTTTGTGCCATTACAAACAACTATGTCAATATTATCTAACTTGGCACTTGAAGTATCTGATGCTCAGCATCCATTGTATCTTCAATGTTGTAACTTAGCTTTTGAATGACTTAGCATTCATTGATTTACTTGGCATATGAATCACTCAACATCATCTGTTTACTCAACACTTGAGTGACTTGGCACTTACTTCTTACTCGACATACACTATCTGATGACTTATGCTTGGCATGAACTAAGAAAATGACTTAAGTGTATTGTCACTCATATGTCAAAAACTAATCTGAGATTAACAATCTCCCCCTTTGACATGAGTGGAAAATACACTTGGTCATACATGAATAAACTTAACATAGAGTATAACTTATATAATCTCCTCAATGCTTGGCCTACATAAAAAAAATCAAAATTTCAAAATTTTGCAAGACTTGACTTATCAGTCATGCCTCAAAATTTGATAACTCCCCCTAAGTTGATTGTTCTATGTTGAATTCAAAAACTGAATACTCATGTTGAGTAGATCTATTGTGTTGTTTTTGTCTATAGTAACTCCTTTTTTTGGTCTCCCCCAAAACTTATTCATTCTCTCCTTTCATTCTCATTCTCCTTTAGTCTCCCCCTTTCTTCATTCTCCCCCTTTTTGACACTTATGTCATGGGTGGTACATGAATTGTGTATTTTTCCAAGAGAGATTTATGGACATCCATTATGATCTTTAGTGTTGCATCCTCGTTCGCACATGCTACCTCTAAAGATTTGATCTAAATGGCCAACTCAGCAACAAGGTTAACTAAGACTTCATGAGTAGAAAGATGGGGATCTTTTTTCATCAATGTCTCTACATAGGTTAGTTTCTTGTGTAACACTTCCATGTGAGGAGTCAACATGGACTGGATGTTAATCAATGTAGCCCTAATTTTGGCATCTTGTGCTTGTAAACCTACTAACTAACCTTGTGCTCATAGATTTTTTTTGAAATGAGACTGACCTTGAGTAGGAGATTATTGTAGAATGTTACATGTTTTCTTCAAATCTCCCTCTAGATTGTCAATGTGTCTCTGCACTTCTTTTGTGAATAGGGGAACATCACACAACTTTTTGTAAAGAGAGAAAATATTCTCCAATCTTGGTATAGTGCAATGGCACTAAATATCTTTTCATTCACCTTTGTTTGAAATTTCTTCTCAGACTGACATTAGTATCAAGGTATTCATCATTGAGCTTCTCTACAATATTTGACAACTGCTAAATGATTGGCTTTGTTTCATCAGGTGTAGGTAGGTTGAATGCATCAAGAAATATATCCCTGATGTCATGAAGTGTGTGTTTCTTCCTATGCTCCCTTCTGAGCAGTTCTTGGTGTTTCTTCCTTACTAGAGCATCCTATAATATGCTTATGTACTCAATTGTGATTGATGTAAGATCAAACAATGGCAATTCAATCACCTCATCTAAGTTGATATCACTATAGAATGTCACCTCATCAACAGTAGATGTGATAGGACTGGGCCTTGATGTTTGCAATGGTGTAGCTTCTATACTCAACCTATGAAGTGCTTGACTAGGAATAGGATTAGTAGTATATGGTAGGATAACCAGTGTTTGAATTGCTAATTGCTCCTTGGGTTTCATAGTCAAGACTGAATCTTCAATCCTATAATCCTCTTTTTCTATCACCCTTGTCCCACCTTGTGCATGTTTAGTAGGTGCAAGACTTGCTTCCTAGCCTATTTGGACTGGTATCCCTTCTTGTTCAATTATGGTGACTATTAGTATGAAAACATGTTGTACCAATGTTCTAGCATGTGAAGGCACAATTTCCTTTCTTTGGTATACTACAACAGACATTATAGGTTGCACCTATAGGGATTAAGTGGGGGCAATAGATAATTCTTGTGTTTTCTCCCCTGTAGATGCCAAATATACCTTCTCAATCTCATCCACACTCACAAATATAGGATGACTACATAATTTTGCCTTGGTGGTGGAATCAGTCAGTATCTTCTATATATCCTCCTTTGTTAAGGGATTGGTGTTCTAAATAGTGTTGTTAGAGACATCCTTAATCTTTATTGTTTCTTCTTGTGGATTGGCACTTGGCATATGTACTTTCGGTACATTCTGGTCTTATTGTTATTATTCCTTGGTTATTTCCTCTGTAGTGCCTTCCACATGTACTTCCCTTGTAGATTTATCTTTGGTTATCTCAACTACATCTTATTCTTCTTTCTCTTCACCTACTTCCTTAAGTACTTGCTTAATAGCCTTTTGTGGTGTCAACCCATAGATGGCATTCCATGTTTGTATGCTCTACTAAAAAACATCTTCAATTTTTTTATGTAAAATATTAAAGGCTCGACATTTTGGAGAAAATATCCCCTTATATTTGTTAATAGCCTTTGTCATTGTAGACTTATCCAAGTCTAGCATTACCCTTGCAAGTGTAGTCTCTCTAATGTTCCTTTCAGTTGTGAGACTATATTGCCACCTTTTCTCAACTCTATCATATAAACTCTTAGGTAAAGAGTTGGCAAGCTCAATTGGTGTTTTCCTAAAAGTTTACATCATGGCATACACAAATTCCTCTACTTTATTCATCTCGATGTTTCCAAGTTTATCAAACTCAACATGTGTAAATCCACTTAAATCAGCATTAGTCTTGATATTTTCACACAAATTTTCTAAATCAAAAGAGGGACTATGACTTACCACTTTGAATTTACTATTATCATTTGACTCGGTCCTCTCCTTATATGATTCATTTGGAGCAATGTACTTTCTCCTCTTAGGTTTTTCTTTCTTACTCTTCTCTAATGTAGCAGTTGTTCTTTTAACTATTGGTTTGTTAACTTCCTTTATCTTCTATGCAGTAGCCCTTCACTAGCCCTAGTAATAGGTATTGTTGGCTTTTGTTGTATTGGCTTCACAACCTTCTTTGTTTTATATACTACATGCTCCTTTTTCTTTCTCTTCTTCTTCTTTACAAGTTTGGGTTCTTCACTAGCTTCTTCTCCCTAGGCACCTTCATCTTTTTCTACTTCCTCTTCTTGTTGATCTTCTCCTTGACCTTGGATTGGTGCAAGTGGGGGTTGAGTAGATTGATCATCTTCTTCATCCTCATCATCTTCCTCTTCTTCCTCTTTTCCCCCTTCACCAAATCTCTATTGGAAGATTTGGGAAATTGTTAGAAGATTTGTTGCAATCATTAATGCTAATGATATTCCTATGAGGGAGTATTGTAGATATGCTACAATGATGATATGTTACATTCATGACTAATTTTTTCATTGATGTTGACATAGCAATTTTCTATGGTATTTGATAGAAGAACAACAGAAAGATCAAGTTTGTACAAATGGCTAGTTGAGTATTATAATTGTCCAAGGTTATGAGAGATAATTTTGAGCATTTGGTATGTGTAGTTAATTTCAGTAGAAGAAAGGATAAGTCTAGAAGAAGTTATGAGAGTTTTGGTGGTGTTTATTTTGAGATAGAGTTTACAAAAGCATGTTGTGGTAAACTTGTTATATATCTTAGCAAAGTTGATATCTCAAGGATTAAGGTTGAGGACATGAAGAAGACATGCTAAGGATAATGTGGCTTAACTTGATCATCATAATATTGTGTGTACAAAAAGTTATTCAAATTTCAAGGAAGGGGATCAATTTTATTGCTCAGTGTAATGTGTTCTGAATGTGGTCCTATAAAAATTAATTGAGAAGGACTAACAACCAACTAAGGGAATTTTTTTGAGGACTTGGTATAAAAGGACATTTTTCTTTATCTTAGAATTATTGATGATATGATTTGATGATTGATGATAAGAAACAAAGAGTATGGAATGCAAAGTTGAGAAAAGTAGTATGGAAGTGAAGGAAACTTCATTGTCAAGGTTTTTCTGAGTGATCCAAGGTTTGGTATTTGGATCCAAGGTTCATGACCTAGTCTACAAGGTTTGATAGTGATTTTTCTAGTTGATAAGATAGAGGAAAGAGCAAAGGAAAGAAGAAATATAATATTAAATTACTTGTTTGAGCAGTTAGCTCTTCTTGTAGTTGAAATTGCATGTTTGGGTAATGGGCTCATCTTGCATACATTATACTACAACTCCTAATAGGGTTGGAATCTTGTAATAGGGATTCAAAGTCTACTAATAGGGACTCATTATACTAAATGTTGTAGTAGACTCCTAACAGGGTCCATCCTCTAACAAGAAATATTTATATTAGTACATCATCTTGTGGGCATCATTCCCACTAGGGTTTTCTCTCTGATCAAGGGTTTCCCTAGTCAACATATCTAGTGTATTTGTCTATGAGAATTTTATTATGGTTATTGATTACTTTGGTTGAAGAATTAAGTTTTTTTAAAGAAGATCCATAGTGAACATGTTCAGAGAAGATAGTCCTACATTTGACAGAAGAAATTTTGACATCTAAGTAATGGAAATTCTTGGTGAGTTATCATATTTGTGTAAAGAGTAGAATATTGAGTTTTTAGATCCAAAATATTTTTGTTGTATACATAAGAGAAAAATTTCAAGTGAATTTACATCCAGATCAGAAGAAGACATAAAGATAAAGGAAGGTATTGATCTAGTTATTAAGAGAGAACCAAAAGGTATGAAAGTTTTGGTTTGTTGGACATGTAAAGAGTTTGGTCATTTTTCAAGGAAATGTCCTAAGAGGTTGAGAAATTCTAGAAAGAGTCTACTTTCTAATAAAGTTGAAGAATTTAGAGAAAATATGGAGAGATCCATGAAAGACTATGTCAATGAGTCTAGATTAGCTAATGAAAAGCGTGTATCAGAAGAAATATCTTTGGTAACCTTTTATGGAAAGTGAAAATGTGAGAATTGATAAGAAATTCAAGATACAAGAGCGAATAGTTGATTACAATTTAGATGATGATGTTGTTACTAAGCCAAGGAATGATGAGGTATTTCTTGAGACTAATAATGATTTGCAGAATGAAGGAGAGCCAAGGTAGGAACAAAGCTTGAAACCTTCAGTAGAGCCAAAAGTTGAGATAAAAACTCCTACTTTAGGAAAGAATATGATAAAGAACCATCCATCTAAATAGATCATTGGAAGAAAATAAAAATGTGTGATAACAAGAAGTGGAGTAAATGAAGAACTATGCTTGTTATCTCAAGTTAAACATAAGAATGTAGATGAAGCATGCAAAGATGATTACTAGAAACAAGCTATGAAAGAGGAATTGGATTAGATAGTAAAAAATGAAATGTGGGAATCGGTCCCTAAACCAGCAGACAAGAATGTGATAGGAACCAAATGGGTATTTAGGAAAAAGATGAATGAACAAGAAGAAGTGGTAAGGAACAAAGCAAGATTGGTATATAAAGGTTACTCACAACAAGAAGGAATAGACAATGATGAAACCTATGCTCTAGTGGCTAGAATAGAAGTAGTAAGATTATTCTTAGCCTATGCAGCACAAAAGAAATTCAAAGTATATCAGATGGATGTCAAGTTAGCATTTTTGAATGGATAACTTGAAGAAGAGGTATACATTGAGTAGCTTGGAGGATGTCCTTTAACAAATGACAAGGACATAGTGTGTAGACTAGGAAAAGAATTATATGGATTGAATCAAGCACCAAGAACCTAGTATGCAAGGTTGGACAAGCATTTGACAAAGTTTGGATATAACAAAGGTATAGTAGATAGCAATCTATATTGGCAAGAAATTGGTGATGGTTTGATTATTTTGGTAATATTTTTTGGTGATATCATATTTGGAGGAAACGATAAAGAAAGTGAAAAGTTTGCTGAAGAGGTGAAGAAAGAATTTGAAATGAGTATGATAGGAGGGATGAAATATTTCCTAGGATTATAGATTGTACAGAATAAAGAAGGAATCTTTATTTCTTAGACTAAGTATTTGAAGAATTTAGTAAAAAAGTTTGGTTTGGAAGCATGTAAACCCATTAGAACACCTCTAATAACTAGACACAATTCATCCATAAAGGATGAGACACCTACTATTGAGTAGAAAAAGTATAGATCTATGATTGGAGGATTGCAATATGACTCACACAAGGCTAGATATAGCTAATGCTATTGGAATTGTTAGAAGATTCTAGGCTGATCCCAAAGAAGCACATTATGTATTAGTAAAATGGATATTTAAATATTTGAAAGGAACTTCAAAATTTGAATTGTGGTATGACATATCTAATGATTTGACTCTAATTGCTTATACTGATGTAGATTTGGCAGATAGTATGGATGATAGAAAAAGAACTAGTCATGAAGCTTTCTTTCTTGGAGGAAGATTTGTTTCTTGGTTAAGAAAGAAGTAGGATTGTACATCTCAAAGTACAATGAAAGCACAGTATGTTGCAATATCAAATAATTGCAATCAACTCATTTGGATGGAGTAGATGTTGGAGGACATAAGGATAGAAATCAATGAACCTATTATCACACATTGTGACAACACAAGCATGATAAATATGTCTAAGAATATAGTGTTTCATTCAAGGACTAAGCACATTTCTATTAAGTATCATATGTTGAGAGAAAAAGTTGCAAAAAAGGAAATCAAATTGGAGTATGTGAGCACTAAAGACAAGATTGTAGATATATTCACTAAGCCTCTTCCCAAAGAAACTTTTGAGTATTTGCAAGGTATGCTTGGGGTTATGCCCCTTCCTACATCAAAGTAGAAGATGCAAGAGTGCATCAGTCCAAGGTAACAGAGCACCATTATTTTTCTGGACTGAATGCTAATGCTTCTTGAATGGGGGAGTATATGTGATGGATAGAGTCATCTAGGACTCTTGTTGATATTGTTTTGAATAGTGTATTTTGACACTCAAGCTAGTAAGAATCAATTGTTCCAGAGTTTGATGAAGAGATTTTAGTTGTTGAAACCTATGACATTGATGTCAATGGGGGAGAGTATTTGATGAAAAAAATCATGGAACATCATGGGGAGAAGTATTGCAGAAAGTGAATTGAGGTATATCAATAGGGGAGAATGATTGATGAAGAGGATTTGAAAAGAAGACTAATAGTTTTTTGTTAGTATTCTTGGAACTAGATGTTTTTTCATCTATGTTGCAATCAATGCCAAAGGGGGAGATTGTTAGAAGATTGGTTGCAAGCCTAAATGTTGATGATATTCCTATAGGGGAGTATTGTAGATATACTACTATGATCATATGTTACATTTATGACTGAGTTTGTCATTGATGTCAACATAGTCATTTTTTGTGGTATCTGATAGAAGAATAGTGGAAAGATCAAGTTGGTATGGATGACTAATTGAGTATTATAACTATCCAAGGTTATGGGAGATACTTTTGAGTATCTAGTATATGTAGTTAATGTTAGAAGAAGAAAGGATAAGTCTCGAACAAGTTATGAGAGTTTTGGTGATGTCTATTTTGACATAGATTTTACAAAGGCATGTTCTGGTAAACTTGTTATATCTCTTAGAAAAGTTGATATCTTGAGGATCAAGGTTGAGTACATAAATAAGACATATTGAGGATGATGTGCCTAAGCTCACTCATCATAATATTGCATGCACAAAAATTTATTCAAGTTGCAAGGTAGAAGATTAATGTTATCACTAAGTTTAATATGGTCTTAATGTAGTCCTATAATAATTAATTGAGAAGGACTAATAGCTGACTCAGGAAATTTTTTTGAGGACTTGGTATAAAGGAAGGACATTTTTATTTATCATTAAATGAATGATGATATGATTTGATGATTGATGATAAGTGGCATAGAGTACAAAATGTGAAGTTGAGTAGAGAAATGTGGAAGTGAAGGAAACTTCATTACCAAGGTTTATTTGAGTGATCCAAGGTTTTTTATTTGGATCTAAGGTTTGTGACCTAGTCTACAAGGTCTAATAGTGATTGGTATGGTTGACAGAATAGAGGAGAGAGTAAAGGAAAGAAGAAAGATAACATTAACTTACTTGTTTGAGTAGTGAGCTCTTCTTATAGTTGAAATTGCATGTTTGGGCAGTTGGCTCATCTTGCATACATTATACTACAACTCCTAACAGGGTTGGCACAAATCCTAATAAGGTTGGAATCTCCTAACAAGGATTCAAAGTCTCCTAATAGGGACTCATTGTACTAAATTTTGTAATAGAATCTTAAGAGGGTCCATCCTCTAACAAGAAATATTTATATTCGTACATCATCTTATGGGCATCATTCCCACTAGGGTTTTCCCTCTGATCAAGGGTTTCCCTAGTCAACATATTTGGTGTATTTTTCTATGAGCATTTTATTATGGTTGTAGTTTACTTTGTTTGAATGGTTAATTTTTTTTAAAGAATATAATTTTTTTAATTGTTCGATAACTAATTCACCCCCTCCTCTAGTTATCTTGGTGGACTATTGTTTCTAAAAATCTCTATTTAAGATTCTTCACCATTTTATTTTTCTTTCTCACTACTAAAGTTGTCTTCAAATCTATAGTGATTCTAGATTTGGCTTCCTCATAGTTTCCAAATGAGGTTGCAATCTTGTCAACTTCCTATGCTAATAATGTTGTGATGGTTGTTGATGCTTCATCCACATTGATTTCATAAGGTAGTGGCCTAAGCCATCTAACCCTAGGAATAGATGCCTGAACAAATCGGCATCAACAAGAAAACAAACATCATCATAGTATTTTTCCATAAGTGACACAAGTATTCTCAATCTTTCCTTCATAGACTTCTTAAAGTCTTCAAAATAGCTAATCACAACTAACTCAAAATTGTCACCAAGTTGCTCAATGAACTCTCTAATTTGCACTACAATAGACCTATTGTTATTTCAGGAAACTTTTCTAAATGAGGGAAAAGTGTTTTGCTCATAAAAGAATATGCAAACCAATAATGAACCAAATTCACATTGTGCACTTTTAGTCTTTCTTATGGCTCCCAAGTTTTGTTATAAATGTTGGAGTTGTAACTCAAAAAGGTCATAAGAAGGATCCTTCTTCACTATCTTATATCCCAAATCCATAGTCATGCATGAGACATTGTTCAATCTACTAGATTAAAATAATTTGTGAGCAATAATTCTCACTACAAATGCAATTATGGGATCTGAGATTGTGTCAATTTTCATCCCTCACTTGTTCCATAATGCCCTTGTATTCTTCTCAATTGCCTCTTTTGCATCACTCCTCATTGTCTTTGGTCTATCTAGCATAGGATACCCTGTTACTCTTTGAATGATTCTTTTGGTAATTTTGGTAGGGCCATATTCCAACCATATGGTATTATCATGAATTCTACTTAACACTATATTAATCCATTTTTTTAATATGTTTGGGAAATCTAGGGCATGGGTTAACCCTTTTCTCTCAGCAATTTTGTTTTCTTTCTTCAACACTCTATTTTCACATAGTTTCCCATATAGGTCTCTTATTTACATGTCACCAATGCTTCCAACCTTACAAGTGTAGAAAAAGTTTACATCTTGTACCATTAACACCTTTGGTGGTATCATAGATAATGATCTAGTTGAACCACCTATTTATTTAATCTTGGGAATAGCTCTAAACATTGGTTATTTTACTTCATTTCTTATCAATTGAGCATTCAAAACTTCCTTTCCTTCCTTTATAATAGTATTATAAGAACTAGATGCCATTTAAAATATCTAGGGTTTTCAAAAATTCATATAATGTAACTCAACACATAATAAATACCTTTGAATCTAATGATTGGTGATGAGTGGTAGCTGAATCTAGTTCACAAACGCTTGAATCCTTCAACTCAATTTGTCTTCAGTTCTCCATGATCTTTAATCTCAAATAGTTACAAATCAATCAAGAATCAACCATATAGCCCTTGAAACTTCACAATAAATGCTTAGTGCTTACACAACTGTAAGCTTGGCTCTAATAGAAATTTTGACTCACTTAGTTTCTATGTAATTTATACCACACTTGAAAACTACAGTGAGCTCAGCCAACACTATCACCTTTGATAGCTTGGTACTAATTAAAATTTTATTCGACAGTAATAATGAAACTTTTCATGCTCGGCAACAACATCAAAACTAACAAAACTCATATATTTCTTCTAGGTTCTAACCAATACTTTTCATCTTCCTTCATGCATACATGATTCTTTTAGAGCTAAAGCCTTGGAACTAATGTATAATTGAACTTTGAAATATCAATCCCACACATACCTCTTGATTTCCTAGTTGGGGGTGGTGTGAAAACCTAATCCATTAGACCAAGTGATCCCATTTAAACTTCATGTGTTGCAATCTTCCTTTCTCTTCCATGTCTTATTCATTTCTTCTTTGACATTCTCAACATCAACCTTTCCTTTTCCTTTATTGAATTCACCCCTAGGTGCCTTTGACCTTGTTAGACAATTTCTACTTATGTGACCAATCTTCAAACAACTAAAACATGTAGTTTGAAACAACCATCTACTATAATCACTTATGAAATGTGTTCTAATGCAATTTTCAAAAATATGTCTATACTCTTGATAGTAATGACAACAATACCTTGTATTGTAATCCCAATTATAAGAGTGTTTAGTATGGTTTACCTTGGCTTGCTTGTTTGATGACTAGTAAGGCTTGGATCTACATTCATATGTTCTATGTCCATACTTCTTATAGTTGTAGCAGTAACCTTCAAATATTTGTGTGTTCATGACATTAGTCTTGCATTAATATAGTTGATGACCTTGCTTGTTTCACTTATGATAGTTACCCATGAATTTCTTCTTAGGGTTCTGATTGCATTGTTGCTCCTATAATTATTTGTTATATGACCTAATTTTTGAAAATTATGACAAGTGGATTTGTAGTTCTTACCTTTTTTGTTCCTTTTTTCACCACTTTTAGATGATTCTCCTTCCTCAGTGTTGGAGTATCTCAATCTAGTAGTGTTATCATTAGATCTAGGAGATCTTATCAACTTCTTAAATTACTTGATGGCTTCACTAGGTTTGTTGAAACTTTTGAAAGATTCCTTTTCCCTTTTAAGGTTATTCCTTAGTTGTTCATTTTGTGACTTCACTGTTGTGATCTCAATGTCCTTACCATTTAATTCATGATTGGAAATCATTAGTTGATTCATTGTATCAAGTTGCATGCTAGAAATCCTTTGAACCTATGATGTCTTCTCTTTTATTTTTTTGGTCAATATCCTTTTTTCATCTTCAATCATGTCTTTGTCTTCTTCAGGTTTATTTTTCTTCTTGGTCGCCTTACATAGTAATATTGATTGGACTTCTTTTTCTATCTTAAGATTTCTGACCTCTTTAGTTAGGACATCATTTTTTTTCATTAGATCAACAATTGTTGCATCATATTCACTTGAGTTTCCATCTACAAATGATTTATTAGTGTCTACCTCTTTGCAGTGTGTGCCATTCTCTTCAATAGTTATATATTTCCTTCTCTTTAATGAGTGTTTCAACTCATCCCTTGCTTCATTCAACTAATGTAGTGCAAGTTGTATTTCAATCATCTAGTTCTCAATGACTTTTTTCAACTTGTAGACTACCATCTTCAAGATATTTTCTCAAAGTTGCAAAGCTTTTCCTTTCCAAAGAACAAGGATCTGATAGCAATTGTTAGAAATAAAATAGGGAAAGTAAACTCTGAGAGGGGGCAATGAATCAATGCTTCAAAACTTTAACTCATAAAAAATTCACCACACATCCATCTCACAATTTGCATGTAAACTGAAATACCAAATTAACCATATACATCCATAGCATGAAAACAATAAGCATTCAACACATATATGACACAAGATATTTGGTTATCCAGAAACCCTCCAATGAGAAGGTAAAATTGGGGTGGGGATGGCATCCGTAAATCTTATCTACTATACTAATAGAGTGTATCCAATGAAGTTTACAATGTTTGATCATAAACTATGATCTACCTGGTGAAAGGTAAACCTTGTTAAAAGCTTACAAGATTGTTAGACCTTACTCTATTAATTGATTTCAACACCCTCGTATAAGTGTTCCTATTTAAAGGACTTAAACTTATAATGAAGTAAGAATCCTATTAAAGAATTTAAAATACCCTGCTAGAACTACTCTATTAAGAGATTTAATAGATTCATCTGTTAGAATGTCTCAATAATGATCTTGTAGTTAGCACTCTGCCACTAGATAACAGATCACCTCTTTGCATGTATCCTCAATCTTCCATGATCAAATGTATAAATTTTTTCCTCTAATCTCTTTCCTCTATTATTCTCTAACTAATTATGCAATGCATAACTCAATTCACAACTCAACCACATTGGATACTCTAGTTTTGCATGAAAACTTCCCTCTTTGCTCCTTTCACACCTTTAATTTTTTAGGGTTTGTCCTCCTTAAAAATAATTAGGTGACTTAGGATTAGGTATGAATCAATGATTGTAATTCACCCATTTTGTCACTTAAAACATCCCTTTAACTGATTGGTTGCATGTATTGCATAGGGATTCTCAATTTTCCTTCAAAAATATTTTTTATAATTGTAAAAAAATCCTTAAGTTGGCTCAAACATGGTTTACATACTAGTTTGTGCCATTACAAACAACTATGTCAAAACTATCTAACTTGGCACTTGAAGTATCTGATGCTTAGCATCCATTGTATCTTCAATGTTGTAACTCAACTTCTGAATGACTTGGCATCGATTGATTTACTCGACATCTAAATCACTCAGCATCATCTATCTTCTTGGCACTTACTACTTACTTGAAATATATTGAATATCTCTCACTCGGCATACACTATCTAACAACTTATTCTCAGCATGAACTAAGAAAATGACTTAGGTGTATTGTCACTCATATGTCAAAAACCAATCTAAGATTAACATAAAGAAGGAGTAGAAGTAGGATGAAGAATCATTAGAAGTGAGAAATTGGGAAGACCAACACTTTAAGGAGTGGACACTTGGGTAGAAGTAGTCATAAGAGGTGGAGCATATGTAGATATGCTAGAAAGAGTGGTAAAATTTTGGACAAAAGGTTCAATGGTTGTGGAAGTAGGAGGATATCCTAACTCTTGAGAACATTTTTTCAAAGACTTAGCATGATTATTAATAACGTGAGATATACCATGCATGATAGAAAGGTTATTTTAATCATTGTTAACAAGCTTCTTAAGAGCTTCAATGGTAGAAACACTATCAAGATTATAACTTTCTTGAGCAAGCCAAGTTAATTTTCAATTTATCAAATTCACTACAAATCTTATCAACTTGTAAAGGAGGAACTCTTGAAGCATCATCATCATGAGATGAGTGAGAAATGTTATGCTCCATTATAGGATTGAGATCATGATAAAGATGTGAGTGTCATCATGAGTCTTGGGAAGAAAAGAGAAATCATGATCAAAGGAACCCATGAGTCTATGGCTTTGCCTAACATGAATGTCATAGGTTGCACTTTGTATAATTAAGCTCATAAAAGAGGAGATCACAAAAGGAGACCCTAATGAGATCTAACCATGAAAATATATATAAAGAGCATAAAAGAGAGATATGATCATATAAAAGATATCCAAATCTAACTCTATGATAAAAAGAGAAGAGGGGTTCACAAAAAAGAAGATAAAAACAATCTAGCTCCAAAAAGAAAGAGGCCAAAGAAGAGATATTTCCAAAAGAGGAATATTTAACTCCAAGAAAGAGGGTAAGAAGGTTAGATTCACCAAAAAATTTAGTGGTAAAATGGAAACACTTTAGTAAGATATAGACTTCCACTTTTTAGAGTGACTAAGTCATTCAAATATGTGTGTAAGGGAAAGAGGGGAATATCCAAATTAGATTAGCTAGAACCCAAAGGAAGAAAGGTGCTAAAAATATATATGGACTATAAAGAGAAATGTAATGGAAATACACACTCTTAAACCCTTAATATGATGGTGTGAATGTGAAATTGAAGTAATCTCCTAAAGAATGTAAATCTAGATGCTATGTGAAGATAATTAGCCTAATTTAGATATAAATATATGGTAAAGATATTGAAGGAAACAAAACATAAATGAATCACCTTGAAATGTGTAGAGGAAGATGTGTTTTAGCTCCAAAATTAGTAGATCTGAACTATATCTAAATATATGTCCCCAGATCTCAAGATAAAATGACAAAAGGATCAAAACCCAAAAATCTCCTTGGAACTTGAGACTAAAGGACTAGGTCAACTTGGGAAGATGTCCTATAACCATGTTGATGTAATCTAATAGTCTAAAATTGATGACTCCAGAAAGCTCACAAATAGTAGGTTCTATTTATGTGATCATTTTCACTCCCAACCTGCAAATCAACATAGAAAAGAAAGGTTTTGTGGTTGGCGTTTGATGAGGGCTTGCCTTGGTTAAGACCTAGGTTAACTATAATAGAGAAATGTAAATGTAAATGACTAAAAAACAAGATAAATGTTAGGTTTCACCTTTCTTGAATGTATGTAGATGTATGGTAAATGTCAAACTAGGAATATAGGGTATCACCATTCTTTGCAACAAATCTCTCATAATCCCATCATGGTGTCATGGATATAAAATTGCATCAATGAAGAAGATGAATGCTTCAATGTAGATCTGCTCCCTTCATAGACAATAATAAGCTAGATCTCAAAGAGGAAATGCTCACAAAGGATGCTTCAATGCTAGATATAAATCTCCTTGCTTAAATGTTTGAAAACCTTGATTACTTGAACTCCTTGGATGAAAAAGGCAAAAATCTTCACTTGAGATAAATATCTTGAAAGCATGAATTGATTGTTATATGAATAAGATATGAAATAAAGCCTCTAAGTCTCCTTATATATGAGTTTTTAGGCAGGAAAAAAATACAAGTCAACTAGATAATGGTAAAAAACTAATTAAACCCCTGAGGCCTTTTAGACCACAAGTTCTAGAACTTCTAGGGACTAGGTCAACCTAGTCTAGACTAGGTCTTCCTAGTCCTAGAGGTTGAGTCCTAGGTGCCACAGAAAGAAGAGGTAGAGGATAAAGAGATAAAGTGGGAAGATGGAAGAAGAGGAGAGAAAAGGAGATCAAGCATAGGCATGTCTATAGTCCAAAGAGGTGTATTATGAAGATGGAGCTAAAAGGTTTTAAAAGGCTAATGTGTTTATTTTAAGATGGTACAATATTTTTCCAACACAGGTTCAAAACTTTGATTCTCAGCATTATTCCCACTCAATTCGAGTTCAACTTCCTACTCAAGTTGTATTGTCTATTATTTAGGTAAAGTATGTTGTAACTTAGTAAATTTCTGTCATAACTCAGGTAGTGTATGAAGTATATCTTCATACATGAATACAAATTTATTTTATTCTATAGGTTCCTTCTTTCTTTCCACATCATTCCTATATGCAAAATTTTTAATCCTCAAATTTTCACTTTCAATCATTGTGTTAGTAACTTTTCTCAAACATTTCTATGCTTTGCTCTTAGATTAATAGCTTAAGAAAATACCTTCAACTTCTTTTGAATCAAATTTACCATTCCTTTCATCCTTATTAATATAACACTTACTTCCAAATATCTTAAAATAACTCACATTAGGTATGTGACCATACTAGTGTTCATAGAGTGTCTTATTTTTTCCTTTTTCCAACTTAAATTAGTTAAGAGTAAAGACTTCAATGTTGATGGCCTCTCTCCAGAATATTTATGCAATATCTTTTTCAATTAGAAATGTCCTTACACAATCCAAATTTGATCTATTTCTTCCATTAGCAATTCCATTTTTTTTGGTGTCCTTAGTGTAGATAGTTGTCTTTTAATACCATTCTCAACACAAAATTTAGTGAATTCAATAGAAATAAATTCACCACTTCTATTAGATCTTAGACATTTTAATTATTTACCTATTTCTTTCTCAACTCTAGTCTTATATCATTTCAAAATATCAAAAGAATGTTTTTTTACCTTCATTAAAATGACAATCATCATCCTAGTGTAATCATCAACAAGTAATATGAAGTATTTTTCACCATAATAACTTTCCACTCTCATTGGTCCACATACATCAACATGGACTAATTCCAAAAAATATCATTAGAAGTATGTGTCTTTCTTGAAAAACTTGACTTTTTTATCTTACCGAGATGATATTATTTGCACATTGCATTCTCAAGTTTATGTATATTTGGCAAACCTCTAACTCCTTTCTTTCTACTAACCTTCACCATATTCTTAAACTTTACATGACACAACCTCTTATGCCATAACCAAATATCATCAATTTTAGAAACAAACCTATATCAACAATAGGATTAAGATAAAAATAGATTACCTTTTCTTTGCACTCCAATTCTAATTAGATTTCCTTCATCGTCATAGATTTTGACTTTGTTGTTCTAAAACTCTAGCTTGTGACCTATATTATTCAAATAAGCAACACTCAATAGATTATACTTTAGTCCCTGTACCCAATATGCATCATCACATCTAATTTTTTTATTCAACATTAATGGTCATCTACCCTTCACTAGACATGGAACATCATTACCTAACTTAGACATAGCTTTCATCATCTTCTTCTTGGGAGATTTAGGTCACCATAATGTGATGTGAGAATCCACTATTTATGATCCATGTATCATTCTTGCTAACATGTGAAATAAGGGCATTTCACTCTTATACCTTTCTCCATTGAGATTTTCCTTGATAGCAACATATGCCACCTCAATTTATTCTTTCTTATCATTAGAAGTAGAATCAGTATTCTTTTCTTCAAAAATGTAATATGATTTATTCCCTTTTTTTTGTAGTCTTGCTTCTTCATGTACTTGTGATCTTTCTTATCATTTTTGTCACTCTTATTTTTGTTAGGATACTTAGCTACAAAATGAAAAACTTCATTGCATTTAAAATAGATTAGGGATAATTTTCCTTTGAATTTACCTTTTCCTCTTGATAATCTCCTTGCAATCAATGCTTCAATATCATCCATATCATCTTTAGATTCAGATTTAGTTGCATCTTTACTACTATTCTCTTTCCTTGAACTACCAATGGTTAGTGAAGACCTAAAAGCATTTCCATGTGTAGCCATTTGTTATCATAATTTCTCACTCAAATGTAGTCAACTAACCAACTAAACCATCAAGTGTAACATCATTACCAGGCATAGTTCCAACTTCTTGAATTACAAAAATATTTTTAGCATAGATGGGTAGAAGATTCCTAAGAACTTTACTTACAATTATGTCATCTTAAAATGGATGCACTATATTTTGAGACCTTTTAGCCATCCTTAGTGTGGTTTTGGTCTCTTTTTCTCCTCTTCTCTTCCATTTCACTCTTTCTCAGCATTTCATTCTTTTCTACAAGGTCTTCTAGGTGTCATTTTGATACCCTTTTGACCATATCTCTTGTTCAGTTCATTATCTCTCAGTTTCGTTTGCACCACCTCCTAGAAAATTTTGTGGCCTATATGTCTAGTCCTTTGGGACCAAGTAAACCTAATCTAGACTAGTTTGACCCAAGTTGACCTAGCCTAAAATTTTTAGAGTTTACCAATTAATTAATCTCACTCCCTAGTCAACCTGAGTTGTTTTCCTGCCTAAAAAATAGTATAAAAGGAGGCTTGGGGGCTTCATTTTCATATGTCACATTCTCAAGTTATCTCATCTCCACAAGAAAACATTCAACTCATTCTACTTCAATCAATCATCTTCAAGCATTCAAGTCTAAACATCTCCTTCTTGCATGAGGCTTCTTCCTTCAAGGTGGTAGTGGAGTTTGGCTCTAAGGAGAAGATCCACCATTCCAATCCATTCAAGTTCTTCCATTATTATTCCATGGAATGTCGCACACATTTCCATACATAAGGTTTTGATTTATTTGATATCTTTATGGTTTCTTTGAGTCAATGCTATTACACTTACATACTTGATCACATATCAAAGTTAATTTCATCTATCAAGGTTGTTGGTGTTTGAAAACATTACCAGTTTCCAATTACCCTGATGAGAAAGTGAAACATCTAGGGGCAGCTAACTCCCATTTTCAACATGTCATTTTAGACAACAGGCCAACTATAAGGCATGACCCTTCTTCTTCTTTAGGCTCTGCAAAAC
This sequence comes from Cupressus sempervirens, assembly GCA_028749045.1. NCBI lineage: Eukaryota > Viridiplantae > Streptophyta > Pinopsida > Cupressales > Cupressaceae > Cupressus > Cupressus sempervirens. The sequence continues at coordinate 241,159,138 of CM053793.1, forward strand.
CTAGGTGGGTAGACCTATAGATTCATTATATGGTACCAGTTATCAAAGCATGCACTGAATCTAATATGAAGCAGATAAAACCCTAATTTCTCCTGATAACTCATGAAATAATATCAATCTATAGTAGCTAAATGCAGATCTAGGAATCTCATAAGATGAGTGAGGGCATTCTATTATAGCTCTTCAACATGAAAGGGGAAAAGCGTTTGATTTATAATGTTGATTTCAACAACCCTCAGATATGCAGCAGTAAGAAAGTAATGACCCTATAGTTGATCAGTGCCTAGTCCATTGGGAAAATTCATGGATTAAAAACATACATCTGTGACATTAGGACATATTCTGTATACCCAGACATCATATCTATCTAATCACCTTGTGATTCAGACATCGGTGTTCATTAAGACCTCATTCTTATGAAATATCCTTCTCAAGATAACCAGCAACCCTGTCAAACACATCAAGCATTTACTTGGGACTTTGTTCCAATAGCAAGATATATTAGACATACAACCTAAAGAGGAAGCAAATGGATCTTAGCTCTTTGTTCCAAGACCACATAAGATTATAGATTACTGAGACAGGAGATAAGAACCAGAATGAAACTATTGAAATTACTATTCATATGTATTCATTTTCTTTGAAAATATACATTCAGATGCATGAAATCAAAACATGAATCAACCTAACATCTTAGAACTATCTATATTATCTTTACACTACTGTTGTTCACATGAGAGAAATTTTCTGAAAGAAAATGGTGTCACAATCATGGGAATGCAACAAGAACTAGATCCAAGACCTTGGTATCATAGTAATGTGCAGATTTTTCTCCAAAAGACTGGAACCTACTGGTTTCTCAGTAACAAAAATTGGAACCCCTACCATGTATCAGAGAAAGAAAGATACAGACAAGAAAGAATTCTTGGATCTATTCTAAAGACAACAAGTGTCCACTTGAAATTCCCTCTTTTGCAATCAAAAGACTCTCTCTAATCTCTCTCCCATTTTATCTAATCTTTGTCTTCATCAATTCGTGCAACTAATTTGCAAATTTCTATTTCTGAATGATGAAAACTTGTTGAGTCACCAAAATATCTGATTTTCCCACTGAAATGCTGGTGAAATTTCAATTTTTTCTAAGTAAATCTGAACAAATTTGACCCTAACTACATTTCCATTTCCTTTTAGTGATATTCAAGTCATCACCTTATTAGAAATCAGTTTTGAGCTTTGATACCTAAAAATGGTTGCGAGATAAGAACCTGGTAGAAAACCTCATGTAGCATGAACCAGCTACTTCTTGTGCAAAAACCAACTACAAAATCAGATAGTTCGTCTTCTCCCAATTTTGGTGATATATAACATCGCCTATTTCGCATACCAAGAACCTCCTACAAATAAATTTGAAAATGACTCCCTTGGTTGAAAAACTCAAAGTCTACAAATCTTGGTTTTTTTAAATTTATTGTTGAAAATTTTACAAAACTCTAAAGTTAAAACTTTAGAAACAATCCCCTTTTTGAAATTTAAATCATGCACATCATTCCTTTGAGAAAATAATAAAAAATTATTATTTTTTATTACTTTTATTTTTCCCAACCTTTTTAATTTCGGGTCAAACCTCTCTCTGACCGGGCGCCACATGTCACCTCATGATTGGTTGATCCATTACATTCTGCATACCTACTACATCATCACTTGCGTGGCCTTGATGCCACATGGTGCAATCTCATAATCTCGCATGCTCGCATTCTTTATCGGGTGAGCATCTCCATTTTGCAAGATTGCATCAACCATCGGATCTCACCACATGGCAAAATTTGACAATCCCATCATGATCTACCACTATTCAACTGTGACTTGGGCCCACTGCCATGTGTCACGATTATGCATTCTCGCATTCTTTATCTACCCTGTAACTTAATCTTGCAGTTTTGCGCAATTCGTCGATCTTAGCCACGTGTTGCAATCTCAGCTCTCCCCTCCGAATGCACCACATTAGCATCTGTGTGTATCCATTTTAAATTTATGCTTAGTTGGCCACTTTTTGATGTCATCCTCATGCATAGGGCTCCACCACACGTGAGCTTCCATAAGCTCTTTCTCTAAAGACACAATTTAGTTTATTTGAAATCATACTTAAACACAAAATAATCCCCTCATTTTATCGATGTGGGATAATCGATTATGAACATTCTCCTCTCTGCTCTATGTTTTCCTTCTTAGTTGCAAGGTGTCTCTTCAATCTGTGTAAGCTTTTCTTACTACCAATGTGGGGCTCCTCCCCTGCTGATGATGTCGCCTCCTTTTCTGAAGTTTGGAGCCTATTATGTTTCAAAAATGGCGTGGAGTTTTCCTCTTGGTTAGCCATGTTTTGTTTTATGGTTGTTGTGGCTCTTTTATGTATTATTGCGTGAACTTCATTGTTATTGTGGGCAGTTCTTTTTGATACCTGCGAATTCCTTTGCTCTCAACCTGCTATAGACATGGTGTACTATTTGAGTTTTGATCATGACCCTAGATTTTTGCTCATTATAATAGACTGTAGAGTGACCTCATTCTCTGATCATCACTAAGGAAGAAAGGGCGATAATTAGAAGCTCTAGAAGCAAGAGCTTTCAAAGGAAATCTAATCAATGAACAACATCTATCGTAATCGGCCCATAGAATTGGTTGGGCACACCCAATGTGCCTAGATCTATAAACAAAACTTCTAAAGAATTTTGGCAGCTCATAATGAATAATTAGATCAACATTAGGTACATCAAGCCCATGTGCAACAACATCTATAGCTATAAACACATTAAAATGCCCTTCACAAAAGCTAACAAGAGTCCTCTCTCATTGACTTCACTACGGCTGCTCTCTAACATATGGCGTCCTCCACTTCAATGTTCCCATTAATATTAGATCTGCAGCAAAAACTATCTACACTTTTAAAATAACCCTGACCTGTAAGTGGTGCAAGGACTCTTTATGTATTGATAGGAGAAACCAAGGAATGGCCAGGCCTAGTATGGCAATGAGTTGGGAGAAGAATAAAGCATCAAGCTTTCTTTCTCATTTATACAATATCTCTCTGCAACATAGATGCTTACATTTAAACAATGCCCCACTGATTATAAAAAAATGCATCTCCTTAATGCCATAACACTCGAATTAATCTGATGGAATCATTCGGGCCCCAAAGCGGGTCCGGCTAAAAAAATTTCATTTCTGATCGACTGATATGGCAAACTGATCAACTCAGATCTTCAAACTGAATGAAATCAAATTGATCACTGATTAATCGCTTGAAAACACATTGCAATCATTTTTGCACCATTCTGAAATCTCTGTCAGGAGGCCTGTTGCCCGACTTTAAAAACTAACATAAACACCTGACTAAGCTCTGAAACTCAGGATCTCTATTCTCTCTGACATGTTCAATAGGCCTGCCAAATCTCACTGCGTGACAACATCAGGGTCAAAAGAAATTGACCTTCGAAGTTGCCAACTTAAATTAACCTGCAAATAAACATGTTAGAAAACTAAAAGTGCATTTGGAAATGGCCTAGAAGACTGAACAAATGGGCACTTGGGGATTCAGAATCTCGGGCACTATTTCTCTGTCATGAGGATGGTATGATTCTATAATTTTGGCTCATGACAAATCACAGGTCAAATTTGGAAAGCACATAAAGTTGACTACCTAGATTTGCAGGACATAGGACATCAGTAAAATATCATTTTTTACAAATGGAATGACCCTGGAAAAGTGTGAAGACGGATTCGTCAAGGCTTGCAAACTGAGACACTTGGAGTATTTTTAGAGGACAATGCAGGGATACAATCCATTTGACTTAACCAATCATGAATCAGGAGATATGACATCACTAACAGGGGTATTGATCAATCTACAAATATTGACACTAGTAAAAAGTTAGAAATTCCATTTGGAATCGCATTTGAAAACTGCTCAAACGGATTTCTCAAGAGGTGAAACTTGAAACATAACATGTCTCTGACGTCTATAATACAACACAAAAGGAATTTCAGCATTTTTATCAACTGGTCAAAAGTTATGGCTTGTCAAACAGGGCTTCCCATTGTTTGGATTTAATTGCAAAAGTATGAAAATAGTAATTGACCAACTTTGAGGGATTCAAAACCTAGTCAAATGGATTTGAATCGACTTGAAATCTGAAACATAGGTTATCAAGTATGGACACTAGATACTCCCAAAGTGGAGAGTCACAAAACATTTCTAAGTGCAAGATATTTAGTTGCAAACATAGCCTCCTGTCACTATTTGACACTTAGGTGAAAATGCAAATTTAACACTAGCTCAAAACAGGACTTTGCCAAACAGCTCGGAATGATGTTTTAACTTCATGGAATAGGTAGACAGGCTAAATGAAAGGTGTTAGAAACATTGAACACCTTTTGGGGCTTCAATGGAATAGTCGGGTACAACTAGGTACATATGCATTTTAAAAGCGTTTAAGGGCTTGGTTTTTACAATGGTGCTCAAAATTGACCATGCAATTTTTAGCGCCAACAAAGGTAATTGTATCTTGCACTTGATATTTATTTAAATCTACTACATGCAAGCATTTCATTTACATTTTCATTTCTCAATTATGGTTGATCCCTTAACCGAGGGCTTGACCAAGGAAAGCCCTCATCAAACCCCAACACCAAACATTTCTTTTCTATGTTGATTTCCAAGTTAGGAGCAAAAAGGATTATAGATCTATAACCTATTGTTCACAAGATTTCTAGAGTCATCAATTTCAAATTGTCAAATTATTTCAACCTAGTCATAAGATGTGTTCCCAAATTGACCTAGTCCTTCAATCTCATATTTTGAGGATATTTCTAAGTTCTTTTTCTTTTGTCATTTTATTACGATATCCATAGAAAAATATTCAGATACAGTTTAGATCTATGAGTTTTGCAGCGAATATACATATTCCTCTATGCAATTTGAGGTGAGTCTTTTATATTCCATTGCCTTTCATATTTTTACCCTAGATTTACGTATTAATTTGGCTAATTATCTCTACTTAGCATCTAGATTTATATTATTCAAGTAATTAGTTCAATTTCACATTATCTTATCAAGGACCAAAGAGAGTACATTTCCTTCTATTGCATTCCTCTTTATAATTTAGATTTAGTATTATATCCTTTAATCCTTTGGGTCTCGGCTAATCTAATTTGGATCATAAGTGGAATTGTACTTGGAAATTTCCCTCTTTCCCTCGCATACATATTTCAATGGCTTGGTGACCCCATAAAGTGGAGACCTATGTCTTGTAATACCCAAAAATTGATTCATTGCCATGACAACCAATTTTGTTCTATTTTAATCAACCCTAAAGTCCTATTTCACTAGGCAATTCTTATTCTGATTTTTGCTAGTTGACTTAATTGTCAAATGGAAAAAACCTTAATTAGCATTAATCACACTATTTATTTAATTCCTAAAGTATCAACTCGAATTAGCTACATTAAACCTATTGATTAGATTTAATTTAATATAAAGTTCTTATACTTTAAATAAATCAAATTATCTCCTCAAGCTAATGTACTGAGGAATTAAATTTATTTTATTTAATAATGCTCTTACATTAATTAATTGAATGTGATTATTCAATTAATTGAAATATGCATTTATGAGCTCATATCTCATTTTATTAAATTAAATATCCTTCTAAATTCTTCTCTTCAGTTCAAGAATTAGAATTCCAAGTTATCTATCTCTCGAATTGGAATTGACTTAATTCTCTTATCCTCACACTCAGTTGAATTTTAGCTAACTCTTCATTACACTTAGGATCTGAGTGAGTTAACTTCACCTACACTGGGAATCTTCCATCTTTACTGAATCTTAGCTTCAATCATGACCATTGATTTGAGTTGATCTCAACCATTGATTAATTTTTGGAATTTTATATAAGAGGCTTCTAATCCCTCATTACAGAGGTTGGATTTTGAATGGCATTGAATTTATGTTGAACTAAGTACTCATTTTGATTAATAGCTTTCATTTTATCTTAGAATTTTAAATATCATCTTGATTAAAATGATTTCATATAGTTTAAATTACTTTTACTTGTTATTAGATTAAATTTCACATCATTTAGATTAAATGCATTATCATATAATTGCATAAAATCCTTCATTCTAAAAAGTCTAGTTGCCTGCTTCTCAATCTGAGAGAAAATAGGCAAAATCCTTCTAGTTAGAAGGCAATAGGTTGTTCGGTTGGACCTCTTGGATAAACAATTCAATGTTTATTTTGAGATGATCTTGTAGGTAAAGACTATGTTCAAGTGTATGTGAGGAAAAGAGGCCCCCAATTTCACATATACATTTCTGGCACCCACCTTGGGGCAAAGAAAATTATTTTTCTGGCCTCATCTACTTTATTTTCTATTATTTTAATGATTTTGTCATGTCTATACATAAAAATTTCTAGATTTTTGCATGGAAAATCTCATTTTCGTACAAATATTTGAGGATTTCACCTCTTTTTTCACACTTCCTCACACAAAAAAGTGCCGAATTGCACAGTTTCTCATGTGGCATCTCATTTTCTCACATAGGGCTATGCAAGATTTTGCATGAAATTTTTGCAACAACACATGGAAAATGCAATTTTTTTAGAATTTAGTTTATTATTTCATTTGACTAACGTATTTTCTTTGAAGCACTTTCTTTCATATTTCTAATTTTTGTGCAGCATAACTATGGTTTGCAGGATGATTGATGAATATTCCTTTTATACTAACATTTCAAACATGAACTAATAATGTCTTTACAGGATGCTGTCAAAGATACGAATGTCGAAGATCGATTTTAAACCCATATAAAATATTGTGTCTTTATTCTTGCTTTCTACACATAGTATAATTAGGGCTTGTGAACTTCATAGTGTGCAAGATAAGGGAATAGGGGAATATGCTCTTTATTACTTGGAGGTCATGACCAAGGGTAAATTAGAAACCTAGAAGCCTCTAAAAGATGGCATCCGAGTGAGGGAAGCAAGTTAGTGGTTCTCTAGTGTGAGTCCTCTTCTATGAAGGTATGATTTCCTTTTAGGGAATCATAATATTGAGAAAGGGATAAGTCTAGATCGATTAAGCTAACTTACTGATTAACATATTTTGTATGTTTGGGTGAGGTGACAAGGTAGAGGAGTATGCTCTTTCCCCTTGAGGGAAATTAGAAACTCAAACCCTTAAATCCAAACCACCAGTTTGAGTCAACCCTAACAGGATCTGTCAGAGCAATCCAACCTATAGAATGAACCAAGTGAGCACACTCCTTTTTCCAAAGATTCCAACTCACTATAATAAAGAAGCTTGGTAGAGCAAAAGACTCCAAAGCCATATTAATTTCCTCTTCTTCATTCCTGATATCACATATCAAGAAGAGGCTATCTCTGTTGCACTAGTTAGTGTCGGCCCCAATCTTGCTAGTCAAGTGTGTGCACTTTTAGATGTTGGTGTGGGATGTTGGTCTCAAATCCACTTGCAAAGCCACTAGGGATTACTACAAATGGAAGCCAAGTAAAAACCTTTAGTTAGTTATACCCGGTTCACCTTCAAAAGGGGGCATAATCTTTGTGCAAGGAGGGGGAAGAATCTCTCTTGTAGAACTCACCATAGGCATGTTATTAGTTGTTGGGAGGTGGTATACATGCTTGACCCCTACCACAAGGATGTTCATTCAATGTATATGTTATTGAGACCTTTGAATACACCAAAAATATGGGTGCCCTTTAGTGGGGTGACATGACTATGTGAGGTGCATGCATGCGTATAAGTTGTGGGACAAAGGTTTTTCCTTCTCTACCATTTTTGGTTTTAGGGATAAAGAATGTTTGTTACCAACTCTTAAACTTATCCAAACCTATCTAAAAAAATTGAAGGTCAAGACTCCCCTATCCCTCTGAGTTGCTTTGTCCTCAGTTGGATTGTATTCGACTACTGCTTCCCATGTCTTTTTGAAAAGACTTATCTTGTTCAAAAATAAATGCTATTTAACAACTTGAAAACTAATCTTGCTATCTATCTAAAATCTATCAAACAAACCAACAATTGAAAACCTTCAAAGTCTCTTCAAAATTTAGTCTCAATTATCAGTCTAGTCTCTATTTTCATGCCCAATTTTTTGAAATTTCATGCAAGTACCTTTTAAGTCCTCATTTCTTCATGTGGCCCTATGAAAATCTTCATGAGAGATCTTTAAAACTTGTACTTTTATCATAATCCTATTTCTCTTGTCAATATAGCACTTCCTCACATGGCTCAGTATAAGTCCTCATGCAAGATTCTAGGTCCAAAATTGTTGTTCTAAGTCTTCACTTGCCTTGTTATAGTTTCTCGTGCAGTTCTCAAAGAAACTTCCCAAGGGATCTTGAGTTAAAATTGATAAATCTATGCTCTAAGTCTAGTTTATTTCCTGCAAAATTTTACCTCTTTTCTATCTACAAATAGTCTCAAATAGTGACATCCTGCTTAGCTAATGATTTGTGACCTACAATTAAACTAGTCTCATCCTTAGTTATCTTGTTCTTGTCATTTAGTGCTTGTTATACTCTGTGTCATGGTAGTCATAATCTTTGGTTTTCCTAGCCCTTACTCAAACTACTTGTACCATAGTATACAACACTCTTTTCTTGCTTTTTAAGACTACATTCTAGTGTGGTTCTTATCTAGGTTTTTCTTCTTGTCCTTGTCTATGACTGTGGCAATAAGAAGTGGAAATATTTTTTATCCCCTTAGGCTTATATGAGGTAGAGCTAGGGTTCATAATCATGGTAGAGGTCACTTTCTAGTTTATACACAATCTGTGTCCAGTTCATCCAATGAGGAGTTTTCACAATCTCCTTCACCTGTCAAATCACCTCGAGTCTAGAGAACAATCTATATAAACTTATGAAAAACTAGGAACCCCTTATATCAAGAGGATCTTGAAACTAGAAAAGGTGCTACATCTCCAAATAACACCTCTAAATTATTTTTCAAAGGACCTTTCCAATCAAAATATACTGAAACCATTCACATTCCTAAAATGGTTGATCATGAACCTGAACATGGTGAATATAGTAGAGACCAAGAACAAACTAGGAATGACAAACAGAAAGACCCTTTCACTTATGAAGATGAAGAAGAGGTGGAAATACCACTTGAACACATCAAAAAATGTTGTAAGGACAAGAACTTTCAAAAGTTCATGGAAATCCTACTTAACAAAGAGAAAGAGAAATACTTTCTCAAACTTGCCAAAGAGGGAGCTAAGCTACGTCATCACTTTAATGTTGAAACTATCATCACATCTGAAGAAGAAACTAAAACTTCCAAACTCCAAAAAAAATTAAAAATCATGCAAGACCAACTAGCTCAAATGATGCATGATAAACACAAACCTACGAAAAAATAAACTCTAGACACTCTTTGTCCATTTCCATTTGACAAGAGCATAGACATGCCTCCTTTTCCAAGAGGAGTTGAGTTACCTAAGTACAATAAATACTTTAGAACTAATGATCCCCAAGATCACTTGTGAGAATTTTTTGCCTTGTCTATGGAATTTATGCATAATGAGACATATCTCATGCGCATATTCCCAAGGAATCTAGGTGGTCAGGCTATGGAGTGGTTTTCACACTTGCCTACTGGTATCAAAATGTTTGATGAGATTGCCAACTTGTTTGTCCAACAATGCTCTCATAACATTCAACACCATGTTAAAATCTAAGACTTAAGTAATCTTAAGCAGAGAGTTGGGAAACCTTTACTCACATTCCTTCAGAGATGGAGACAACTCTACACTAAATATTCTTGCAAGATTCTTGAAACAGAAAACCTTGACATCTTCATTAATGATCACCTACCTAATTTTGGGTATAGATTCCAACTTCAAGGTCAATGCACCTTCAAAGACATGGTCACACAAGCTATCCAAATAGAGGAATTCATGGTCAAAAAGGGTGAACTCGCTCTTCAAAAGGACACAAAACAAGGATCCACCTCTAACAAGGAAAAATCTAAGTATGTGAACAAAAATTGAGAGCTTGTGCATGATGGAGTTATTGACAAAATTACTCCTAAACTTGCTAAGGTAGTATTCAATCTCACAGATAACCTTAAAACATCCAAGAATGTTGAAAAATCTCCTCTTGACAATAATACATTTGGAAACAAACCAAAGAACTCATCTTGGGTCTCACATCCAAAATGAGAATACACACCTCTAGGTAAATCTTTGGATGTGGTTTATAAAACTTTGTAAAAAATAAACTCATCTCTCCATTGGATATCTCTTGTCCTTACGATCCACAACCATGACTACCATGGTGGAACAAAACCACATTTTGTGAATATCACCAAAACAAAGGTCACAAAACTAGCAACTACATTAATCTACGTCACAAAGTCCAAGACTTAATTGATGATGGTGATATAGTTGTGGATGGACATAACAAGAAATCATATCACAAGGCTTTCAAGGAGTCATTCCCACCTTACAAAAAAGGAGAGAGCTCAAAACCAAAACCTAACAACAAGGTCAACTATACATAATCTAATGATGAAAATGTGATTAACATGGTTGAACCTATGGATTTTGAGTACTGTGACATTATTACCATCAAGGACAAATAGGATAACACTAAAGCTAAGACACCATTTATCTTAAGGGGACCTTCTTCCAACACATCTAACTACAAACCATCACAATCTTGTGCTGATGCTATTACACATTATCGTTCTACATTGGTTCTCAAAGGCCCTACACCTTCTTCTCCTCAACTAGAACAACACAAAGATAAAACCCTTTCTGGTCCATCTGGCAAAGGTGCAAAACTTGCAACAAATTCTACGGCTACTAGCTATGGTATTCTTGATCAGTTACAATGAACTAATGCTCAAATCATGATCTTTGAGCTACTTAAAATAGTTCCTGCTCATAGGTAGATTCTTGATAAAGCCCTCACTAAGGCAAACATCCCTCAAGATCTTGATCTTGAGTGGTTCCAATCTATGGTGGGTCATTTGACCTCACCTTACTATATGTCTTTCTCCGAGGAGGATAATAATTCACTGAGTCACATGCATAATCAACCTCTACACATTGAGTTCATGATACATCAGAAACATGTCTATCGGGTGCTCATCAATAATGGAGCTACTTTAAACATTGCCTCTACTACTCTGCTCAGACAATTTGACTATTCTAAGGAGTCCATTGATCCTTGTCACAAGATCAGTATCAAAGTGTATGACAAAGTTGAGCGAAAGTCTTTAGGTCTTGTGGTGTTGCCTCTCAGTGTTGGTCCTATAGAAAGGGATGTCACTTGTCAGGTCCTTGACATTCCCTTGGCTTTTAATATTTTTCTAGGAAGGCCATGGGTACATGAGATGCATGTCATGCCATCCACTTATCATCAATGCATAAAATTTCCATTTCATGGCTTCGAAGATACTATCTGTCCAAGTACTAGCTATACCTACAATATGTTGAAAGTTGTCAAAAACTTTGTAGTTGCTAATAGAGAATCGTTTGATTAACATGATAATAGGTTGAAGCAAATCAAGTAGTCACTCTAGCTAAATGAGACTAGAATGGGTGAATATCACATAGAACCAGTGTTGTTATTGACATCACTTCTTAAGACTCCCCGTCATTATGGGAGACTATCTAAAGTGAAGAGGCCACTTGTGTTGACAACTCAAACCAAGTATAATGGTACTTTTTTCAAAGCTACAGTCCCTAATGCAAGAGCATCCTAGTTTGCCTTGTTATAATAGTCATTTTTGTTCATTCTACATGTTGATGATGAGTTACTGTAGCTCTAGTGGATGTAAAGTTACAGTAGCTCTAGTGGATGCCAAGTTACTATAGCTCTAATGGATGCTAAGTTACTATATCTCTAGTGGATTTAAAGTTATTGTAGCTCTAGTGTTGACCGAGTTACTGTAGCTCTAGTGGATGATGAGTTACTATAGCTCTAGTGTTGACCGAGTTACTATAGCTCTAGTGGATGTCAAGTTACTATAGCTTTAATGGATGTTCAGTTACTATAGCTATAATGGATGCCAAGCTACTATAGAAATCTAGAGTTGACCAAGTGAATCTTCATGTGCCAAGTTACCCAATGTATGCTGAGTGTCAGCATTTGGACATGATTTCTACAAGCTTACTTGGAAGATTTAATTTTGATCATCACATTTATGATCTTTTCTTGGGATGAGTCCAGACCATTTTTGGGTCAGCCTTCCTCTTATGTAATGTTCTAGAATAATTTTTAGGCCATTTTGGCAAGTATATATAAAGTGTTTAGGCTTAGATTAGGAAAATTTTTGGGAAGAAGATTAGAGAGCAGAACTAAAAGTGCAAATTTGCAGTTGGATCTTTGAATGTGAATGTATTTGTAATTGGCCATAACCCAAAAGCCCTTAGAGCTGGGCATGTAGGAAGATATTTTGATGAATCAATGAAAGTATTTCACTCTTCTTCCTCATTTGGTTTTTTTTTTTTGTTTTTACTTCCATTTCGTTAACTCTTGCAAGGTGGTTTGGATAGCTGGGTGAGCCTTTGGCCCTAGTTATTCACCCCCTTGCCTACATTAGTTGGTATCAAAGCCTAACATTTTTCCTTGTGGATATTGGATCATGTAGAACCCTGATTTTTATTTGGTTGTAGGGTGGAAGATCTAGAGATTTGACCTATAACTTATAGAGGGTTATGATCTTGCAGGAACTTGATTTGTAAAAATGGTTCATGGTAGAGGATATAATGTTGATAATGCTATATTGGATCAATTGAGACAAATTGCAGCCAAACTAGATGCTATGGAGATAGCCTAGAGGAGAGGAGCACATCTTGATGATATAAGTGATGATGAAGCAATAGCACCAAACATAATCCAGAACTTGAAGAAGATCAAGATGAGGAAAGATTGTTGCAAATATTGTCTAGGGAAAATTCAAAGCCTACTATAAAATTTGTTTCTTATGATGGAAAATTGGATACCAATGATATTTTGGATTGGATCTCTAATATGGAGAAGTTCTTTGAGTATGAAAACACTCCTGATAATAGAAAGGTAAAATTGTAGTTACTAGGATGAAAGGTCATGCATCAATATGGTGGGAGCACTTGCAAACTAATAAACAAAGGAGAGAAAAGGAGAAGATTAGAACTTGGCCAAAGATGGTGAACAAGGTAAAGAAAAAATTCCTTCCTATTCATTACCAAGTTAGCTTGTTGAGAAAGATGCAAAATTTGAAACAAAAGGACATGACTATGAAAGAATATACCAAGGAATTCTATAGATTGGACATTGAATCTGGACATGTGGATGATGATGTTGAGAAAATTGCAAGGACATTATTGGATTGAGATTTAGAATTTAGGATTAAATAAGTTTTGTGAAGTTTGAAAGTGTAGAAGAAGCATATCAATATGCCTTGAAAACTAAGGAGATCTTGACAAAAAAAATGAACAAAGACAAAGAGGTAGAGGTGGTAGATTCTAGAGAGGCAGAGGTAGATCTTATGGAGAAAGTGGTAGATCTGATAGTTCTATGTAGGATAAAAGAAAATATGAATGGAAGAATGATGACAAAGGCAAGACTGAATGGAAAAGTGGTAATTCTTATCGAGGAGGCACTAATTCTTACCGAGGAAGAGGTAATTCATATTCTAAAGGTGGATTTCATGGTAATTGTTTTAGATGTGGTAAAAAGGGACATAGATCTTTTGAATGTAGATCATATAAAAGTAGGCAAGGTAATAGAAATGTTGTGATTCAAGAAGATGATGAAGGTTCACCAAGTGGAATTGAGGCTGGAGAAAATCTAACGGTGAGAAGAACCTTATGTAATAAGGGAAGTGATGAGGAACCTGTTTTAAGGAGAAGTATTTTCAAGACTAGATATAAGATGGCTAGAAAATGTTGCAAAGTAATCATTGATAGTGGAAGTTCTACAAATTTGGCATCAAAAGAGTTGGTTACCAAGTTGTAGTTGTAGAGGCTGAAACATCCCAAACCTTATCATGTTCCAAGGATCAAAGATGAGCATAAGATATTGGTAAGTGAACAATACCTTGTGAAGTTTAAAATTGGACATTACTTTGATGAAGTTTTGTGTGATGTAATGAATATGGATTGTTGTCATATTTTGTTGGATCGACCTTGGCAATATGGTAGATATGATGTACATGATGGAAGATTGAATCAATATACTCTTTGGGTAAATGGAAAGAAACAAACATTTTTGCCTTTGATCAAAATTCCAAATGAGGTTAATTGTACTACTATAAAAATTTGCATGGTTAATGGGAAACAATTTGAAAAAGAAATGAAAAAGAATCAAGTCTATTTTGCCATAGTTCCTAGAGGACTGAGTGTTGGTAGTAATGACTGAGCAATAGAAGCTAGTAATGATTGACTGATAGTAGATAGTAATAGCTGAGTCCCAGTAGAAATTATAGAATTGCTGAAAGAGTATGAAGAGATTATTGTTGATGATATTCTTGATGGTTTACCTCCAGGAAGAAGTATAAATCATTGTATGGATCTGATTCCTTGAGCTAGTTGGCAAAATAAAGCACCATATAGATTGACACCTAAAGAGAATGAAGAGCTTAACAAACAAGTGCATGAGTTGTTGCAAAAAGGTTTGGTCAGAGAAAGCTTGATTCCATGTGTTGTACCTACTATATTAGCACCTAAAAAGAATGTAGAATGGAGAATGTGTACTGATTCTAGAGCTATTAACAAAATCATAGTGAAATATAGGTTTCCTATGCCGAGGATGGATGACATAATGGATTGTTTGAGTGGAGTAAAGTATTTTACCAAGATTGATTTGAAGAGTGGCTATCATCGGCTCAGAATTAGGGAAGGTGATGAATGGAAGATTGCTTTCAAGACAAAAGATGGTTTGTATGAATGGTTGGTTATGCCTTTTGGTTTGACTAATGCACCTAGTACTTTTATGAGGTTGATGAATGAAGTTCTGAAAAGATTCTTGGGTAAGTTTGTGATTGTTTATTTGGATGATATTCTGATATTCAACAAGACTAAGGAAGAACATCTTGAGCATATTAGACAAGTATTGCAGAGGTTGAAAGAGGAAAAGTTGTTGATTAATCTGAAAAAGTGTTCTTTTATGCAAGAGGAGATTGTGTATTTGGGATTTGTAATTTCATCTGATGGATTAAGGATGGATCCTGAGAAGGTTAAAGCAATTTTGGAATGGCCTACAACTAAAAATGTGAGTGAGGTAAGATCATTTCATGGTTTGGCTAGTTTTTATAGAAAGTTTATAAAGAATTTTAGTACTATTTGTAATGCTATGACTGAAACAATGAGGGGAGATAAAAAGGAATTCAAGTGGACACATGGAGCTAATAAGAGTTTTGAGACTTTGAAACAAAAGGTTGCTGAATTACCTATATTGGCTTTACCTGATTTCAACAAAGTATTTCAAGTTGAATGTGATGCAAGTGGTAATGCAATAAGAGTTTTATTAAGTCAAGAAGGTAAGCATGTTGCTTTCTTTAGTGAAAATTTGAATGATGCTAAAAGGAAATATTATGTGTATGATCAAGAGTTTTATGCTATTGTTCAAGCATTGAAGAAGTGGAGACATTATTTAATGCCTAAGGAATTTGTGTTGTATACTGATCATAAAGCTTTATAATACTTGGGAAGTCAACATAAATTGAATCAAAGACATATGAAGTGGGTTGAGTACTTGCAGAGTTTTACATTTATGATCAAGCATAAGAGTGGAATTACTAACAGAGTTGCTGATGCATTGAGTAGAAGATGTTCCTTGTTGACTGAAATGAAGGTTGGAGTTCTTGGTTTTGATGAAATGAAAGAGTTGTATGATGTTGATCTTAAATTTTCCAGGGTGTGGAGAGAGTGCAGAGTACCAAATCTAATCAACCACATAAGTAAATATGATAAATATTTCATTCAAGAAGGTATTTTGTTCAAAGGTATTCAATTGTGTATTCCTAGAAGTCCTATAAGGATAAATCTGATTAAGGAAAAGCATAGTGGTGGATTAGCTTGACATTTTGAAATTGATATGACATTGAGTTTGCTAAAAGAGAAGTATTATTGGCCACAAATGTATAAGGATGTTCAAAAATTTGTAAAGAGTTGTGGAGTTTGTCAAGTTGCAAAAGGGGTAAGTCAAAATATTGGTTTGTATACACATATTACTGTTCCTGAGAAACCTTGGACTGACATCAATACGGATTTTTTTCTTGGATTTCCTAAGATAGTGAAGGGGTATGATTCTATATTTTTTGTAGTGGACAAATTTTCTAAGATGGCTCATTTCATACCATGCAAGAAGACATTAGATGCTAAGCATGTTGCTAAACTTTTCTTTAAAGAGATTGTGAGATTGCATGGATTACCAAGAAGTATTATTTCATATAGAGACAGTAAGTTTATTGGTTATTTTTGGAAGACTTTCTAAAAGAAGATGGGTACTGAGATGAATTTTAGTTCTATATTCCATCCACAGATAGATGGACAGAAAGAGGTTGTGAATAGAAGCTTAGGTAATTGGCTAAAATGTTTAATTGGGAATAAGCCAAGTAATTGGGAGATGGTATTGGCACAAGCTGAATTTTCATATAACAATTATGTGATAGGAGTACAATGAAGACACTTTTTGAGATTTTTACTAGAATGCATCCTAGAGGTATATCAGATTTGAGAGATGTTGCTAGTGAAAAAAAGAAAAGCATTCCAGGAGAAGAATTTGCTAATTTTATGAAGTCTTTGAACAAGGAATTGAAGTTGAGGTTGGAACAAAGTAATCAGAAGTATAAGGAGAATGCTGGTTAGTTTAGAAGACACCATGATTTTCAAATTGGTGATGAGGTGATGGTTCATCTAAAGAAAGGAAGATTTCTAGTTGAAACATACAGTAAGGTGAAGATGAAGAAATTTGGACCTTGTAAGATCTTGAAGAAGTTTGACAGTGGTAATGCTTATGAAGTTGAGTTACCTGATGACATGGATATATCTCCTATATTAAATATTGCTAATTTGTATAAGTATAATGAGTCAGATGATGAATTTTTTGTATCAGAAGATTATCCTAAGAAGTAGATTGAAGAAGTTGAATAGATATTGGATCAAAGAGTTGGCAAGAGCACAAGAGGAAAAGATTACTATGAATATTTGGTGAAGTGGAAGAATAGGCCTATTGAAGATGCTTGATGGATTTCTCAATCTAAGTTGGATTCAACTCAGATTGTGACATCTCAATGATTCAGGAGAATCATTTCTTTCAACCTGAGTTGTCTGATGTAGGAGCATCTTGGGTTGCCTTGTTATCTTGCTCATTTTTGTTCATTCTGCATGTTGATGCTGAGTTACTATAGCTCTAGTATATGCTAAGTTATTGTAGCTCTAGAGGATGTTGAATTACTATAGCTCTAATGGATGCTAAGTTATTGTAGCTCTAATGGATACCGAGTTACTGTAGAAATCTAGTGTTGACTGAGTGACTCTTCATGTGTCGAGTTACCCAGTGTATGTCGAGTGTCAACATTTGGACGTGATTTCTATGAGCTGACTTGTAGGATTTAATTTTGATTGCAAAATTTATGATATTTTCTTGGGATGTGTCCAAACCGTCATTGGGTTAGCATTCCTCTTATGTAATGTTCTAGAATAATCTGTAAGACATTTTGGTAAGTATATATAGAGTGTTTAGACTTAGGCAAGTTTTTAGGAAGAAGTTTAGAGAGAAAAACTAAAAGTGTGAATTTGCACTTGGATCTTTGAATGTGAATGTATTTGTAATTGGCCCTAACCTAGAAGGCCTTACAGTTGGGCATGTGGGAAGATATTTTGATGAATCAATGAAAGTATTTCACTCTTCTTCCTCCTTTGGTTGTTGTTCTTTTTGTTTTCTTCCATTGTGTTAACTCTTGGAGAGTGGTTTGGATAGTTGGGTAAGCCTTTGGCCCTAGTTATTCACCCCCCTTTCTTACGTCAGTCCATCTAGAGCAGGAAAGTGAAAATAGAGCCATTACTACATCGCTTTACAAAGAGAAGACTTCAGTTGACCTTAGAAAATAGGCTGTGAGATCACTCCTGAGAAATATGGTCTTGGTCTTGGACTCATGAAATGCTTTGGCTATAAGGGAACTGGTCCTATTAGATGCAACAAAAGTGGTCTAATTGATCTTGTCAAAGAAATAGCATGAAGGAATAGAGGTACGCATGGTCTTGGCTTCAAGAAGATTCCCTTCTATCTAGGAATTAACAAATTCATACTTGAATCTGAAAACCAAGCTAAGTCTGATGATTAGGAAGATAATGTTGATGAGGAGGATCTCTATCCTTATGCTATTCCTCATGATCTTGCTAAATTATTTTTTGAACTTGATGACTTTGTGCCACATGTCAGCACTATGGATGGTACTAGTGATTCTTCTAAAGACACTACTGATTCACATCATACTCAATCGAAATAGGGAGAGTCTAGTCAGGCTTTACACATTGAGTACCTTTACAAAAATCTAGATGATGAAGGAGAGTATGTCCCTATCACTATTGGGGGATTCTACAGTCTATCACCATGTAGCACTATTTTTAAGGACTATGAATTTTATTCTCTCTTAGAAGTAACTATAGACAAAGACAAAGATCAAGTTCATGTCCATGAAAACCACCTCAAAGTAGGTGAAATGTCTAGGGTTAGGTTGGATGAGTCTAATCCAACTAGTGTCCTCAAGTCTTCAGTTGATGATGTAAGTGCTCAAAGGCATTCAAACACACTTGTGGACAAAGCTTCTCTAGGTCTCAAATTGCTTGTCCAAGCATTTAATAATTATACTATAAACACAATCAAACCCACCACTACTCTTTCACTCACATATCCTTAGCTTATAGACTAGAATTCCAATGTATCTAGTGAAGTCCCTACATTCCAGAATGACTATTCTCTTGTCTACTACTTAAATGTTGTTGAACCAGTGACATCTTCCACTAGTGAACAAAGCATCAACATGACTAAAGCTAACATCAAATATCTCAGTCATACAATCAAAGAGAAAAAAATAGAAGGTCTGATGGTGAAAACTACATTGTGGCAATGTCTAAACATAAAAAGGTAAAAATAAAAGACATATCCAATGGTGAAAACCTCGTTGAGGTTCTTGCAGATGAGATATTTGATGCACTTCCCAATCATTTTAAAGAAAGATCATTAGTGTTGATAGAGCCAACACAGTCGATCAACTTGGGAACAAAAGAACATCCTCACATGATACATCTTGCATAGTCACTATCTCTAGAGGAAAAAGAGGAATTCATTACTTTCTTCCAAGAGAAAAAAATAAACTTTGTGTAGACATATTCAGAAATGCCAGGATTAGATCCTGATCTCACTATGCATCACTTTTCTATCACATTAGGTGTTAAACCAGTCAAACAAAAACTTAGGAAGATGAATCCTGATGTTGCATTAACCATCAAAGCTAAATTGGAGAAGCTTCTGAAAGTTGTTTTCATCCACTCTATTGATTACACTAAATGGATATCAAACATTGTTCCACTCTCTAAGCACAACAAATCTATTACATTTTATACTGACTTCTATGATTTGAACTTAGCATGTCCTAAGGATGATTTTCCACTTCCTAACATTGATATGATAGTGTACATGATAGCAAGATATGAGATCTACTCACTCATGGATGGATTTTTGAGTTATAATTAGATCAAAATTGCACTAGAAGATCAAGAAAATACTACTTTTACTTGTGCATGGGGAACTTTCTATTGGAATGTGATGCCATTTAGCTTGAAAAATGTTGGTGCTACATATCAAAGAGAAGTCAATACAATTTTCCATGATGTGATGAATAAGACCATGGAGGACTACGTGGATGATACCTTGGTCAAGAGCGCAAAATGCAACACTCACCTTCAAAATTTGGGACCTATCCTAGATCACATGGAAAAATTCAGTCTAAGGCTTAATCCCCAGAAATGCACATTTGGCATAACATCAGGGAACTACTGGGATACATTGTGTCTGCAAAAGGAATTGAGGTGGATCTAAAGAAATTTCAAGCAATCATAGATATGCCTCCACCCTGTAATATCAGGTTAGATGAGGGGCTTATAGGGGAGACTCCAATCTATGTGCACATTCATTTTACAACTAGCAAATAGACCACAACCTTTTATCAAGATTCTAAATAAAGGTTTGAAATATAACTAGAGTCAGGATTACAATCAAAGCTTGACATAGATAAAATGATACCTTACTAATTCACCGATCTTGATGCCTCCTATCTATGGGAAGCCTTTGGTTTTGTACATCTTAGCAATAGAGACATCTCTAGGTATCTTATTAGCTGAAGAAAAAAATGATAACAAGGAAAGAGCTATTTACTATTTGAGTCTCACGTTGATCTCCTATGAAATGAATTATAGTATCATTGAGAAAGCTTTCTTGGCAATTGTCTTTTCTTCGCAAAAGTTGAGACACTACATGCTTGCTCATACTACATGATTGATGGCTAAAATTGATCCACTGAAGTACTTACTCAACAAGGTAGCTCTAATAGGAAGATTGGCTAAGTGGGTCATGATACTAAGTGAGTTTGATATCCAATATGTTGAAAAAAAGGCTATCAAGGGACAAGCAATTGTTGATCAACTAGTAGATGCACCAATGCAGAGTCTTCTCCCATTGAATATTGATTTTCCTAATGAATCTATTCTAACACTCACACACCAAACTAAGGTGATGTTCTTTGATGGTTCCTTCACACAATAGGGATCTGGTGTTGGGTTAATCTTCATAACACCACAAAGGTATTCACTGCCTAAGGCATACAAAATTATGTTCCCTTGTACTAACAACATTGCAAAATATGAGGCTCTAATTAATGGCATGAAAATTGTAGCTAAATGGAGAGTGGATCAATTTAACATTTTTGGGGACTCTCAGCTCATAATCAACCAGTTCAACAATGTATATTAGACAAAGGATGAGAAATTGATCCCTTACATATGCATGGTTGATGACATGAAGAAATACTTTGCTCATATCACTTTCCAACAAATTCCTCGAGTAGAAAACAAAGCGTCTGATGCCATGGCTGCTCTAGCTTCCTTGTTACAGATGCCAGAGAATGATCTCTGACATGAGTTCCTAGTGGAAACATTACTCTACCCTACCTATGATACCCCTAAATCTTGGATGAACTATTCTATTGTAGGACAAGATTCATCTTGCTACAACCACATACATTCCTATCTACATGACCAAACCATTTTAGATGGTCTAACCTAGAATGAAAATGTCACCTTCTCCATAATGCTTCATGGTATGTCATTATCATTGATGACTTGTTTATGAGAGGTCTCAATGGAACACCCCTTAGGTGTCTAGAATTTGAAGAGTCCAAATGTGCATTAATTGAAATCCACGAGGGGATTTGTGGATATCACTCAAATGGCTTGACACTAGCTCATAAACTTATTAGAGCTAGTTACTATTAGCCGAATATGGAGCAAGAGGCAATCAAACATGCCAAGTCCTACAAAAAATGCTAGATCCATGGGAATCCTATTCATGCTCTAGCTAGGGAGCTAATTCCATCCATTATATTGTGGCCATTCCAACAATGGGCCTTTGATCTTGTGGGTCAGATTTACCTTTCTTCTTCTAATGGACATACGTTCATTATTATAGCTACAGACTAACTCACAAAGTGGGTCAAGGCAGTAAGTCTCTCAATAGCAAATGGAAAAATTGTAGCTCTATTTATCACAAATTTCTTTATATGTAGGTATGGTGTACCTTCCTCCATTATTACTAACAATGGAGGATAGTTTAAAAACAAGGACCTTAAGGAGTTATGCAAAAGCTTAGAATCACACAACATTGGTCTTCTATCTATTACCCCCAAGGTAATGGCCAAGCAAGAGAATCCAACAAGGTGATCCTTAAGATCTTTCATCGCATAGTTAGTAAATCTGGAAGGGACCGGCACCTTTAGATTAATCCAACTTTATGGGCATATAGAACAAGTATCAGAACTCCAATGGATACAACACTCTTTTCTTCGGTCTATGGAGCAGATGTTGAGATTCCTACTCTGATAATCTCCATGAATGGCCTTATTACTGATGATGACTACAAAATATCTTAGCTTCAAGAGCTAGTATTGTTAGATGAACATCAGTAAGTGGTGTGAAATCATCTTCAAGCTTATCAGTAGCATATGTCCAAAAGTTACAATAAGAAAGTTAAGCCACGTGACTTCTACCTGGGTGATCTCATTCTAAGAGAAAAGCCTAAGAATCAGCAACAATGGGTCCCAAAAGGGAAGTTTAAACCCAAATATCTTGGTCCTTACATAGTCACTACAATGTATGGATCTGCTGCTTACTAGCTTTCTACAACCAAGGGAGAGGTGCTCAAGGAGCCTATCAACACTCTCCACTTGAAGCGGCTCTATAACTAATCTAATTTTAGAAGCTCTTTGTATACATCTAGATGTCCTAAAAAAATCTAAAAATTGCAAAAAGTCCTTTAAAAAATCATTACCTTGGTGAAAACCTAGCAATAAGCACCTTGGTAATACCAAAAAAATTGAAAAGATCAAAAATACAAAAAAAAATTTAAAAGAGAGAAAAATACAAAAAAATTGAAAAGCAAAAAAACTGTCATTGATGAAAACCTAGCAAATAGGTATCATGGTAGAAAAAAAGGAATATCTACCAAGAAGGTGAAAATCTAGTAAACAAGCACCTCTTGTTCCCAATGCTACGTCTTGCAGCACATCTTCTGGTTTTCTGTATAGTTGCTTTCCTACTTTTGCTCATGTATCCATGGATTGAATTGTGTCATAACTTAGGGGCAATACCCTATAGTGTCATAGAATTTCTTTTACAATAGTTACTAGTTGTTCTATTTGTGTCTGCCTACTATTGCTAGTTTCACTTAGAGATTCCCCTCATGGAACATCTCTTAAGCTTTAGTCACCAGTTGTCCTAATTAAGTTTGTATATTGTTGCTTACTTCTCTTCTAAGATTCCCATCATGGAATATCTCTTTTGGGTTAGTCACCAGTCATCCTAACTATGTCTGTCTACTATTGCTTAGTCCTACTCAAGTTCTTTTTACTAAAGATTCCTCTTTGACTTTAGTCACCATTCATTCTAACTATGTCTATCTACTATCATCACCTTATTGAAGAGATTTCTTCCAAACATATTTTGAATATTGATACTTGACATCAATCCTATAACATAGAAAATAAACTCAAAATGATGAATTTATTTGGAATATGTTAAGCTTTTCTTTGCTTATTTTGCTTTTTCTTTATCATGTCTCTTTGAGCAACTCGATGATGTCCTTTTTGACTAGAGAAGCAAGGACTAGGGGCATGACCTTTTCTTTTCTTTCTATTTTTGGTTAAGTTCCAAATAATCTGAAGCATCCATATAAGAGGGGTGTCCACTATGAGAGCCTCCATCTCATATTGGATGGTCATGTGTACCTTGACTCATTTTATATGGATAAATCAGTAAGGTTGGTTCTTCTCCTTGCTTGTTGGAGTGAACTCTTTATGCTACAGTAAATACCGATACTCATCCTGCTAAGTGAACACATGGGTCACTGTAAGTATATCTAGCACACTTCTATCTCAAGTTATGAATGTAAGGGTCATTGTAGATAGAATACTTACTAATTACTTAGCATAAGAAGGAGCTCCCATGTGTCTAGTGTGTTAACATGCAAGAAACATTCTAGTCATCCTAGCATTTATGCTTTGATGCTTATGTTAACTTGCTATATTAAAAGGGACATAAATGTTATGGTCATTTTGGCTTCTTGTGCCTCAAATGCTTACATGTAATCCTGAAAAAACTAGAACTAATGTCCAATTCATATTCCTATGATTACAATGTCAGTAGGGATTGTATGACATCTCAAGTTTCACCCTATGCTTAGTGATGATAACTTTCAAAGCTTGGTAACCAAACCTAGGGTTACATCTAACATAGGGATGCATTACATAAGTGCATGGTTCAATGATTAATTCATTTACATACTTTTGATGAGGGATTGTTAGCATCTTCAAAGTATCATGATTCTTCACAGCTACACAAGTGTTTGATTCTTTGGTCATCCTCTTGCTCTTTAATAGATACTTGTCACTATAAAAAAAAAACATGGAACACAACATGAGATGTCAGTTTATTCACATTTTTATTTCATATATAATCTCATCATTTCATCTCATTTGCACTACATTCATACCTCAAATCAAATTTGCATTCCTACATCACATCATATTTACATGTCATAATCACAACATAAAACACATCTCATGTACATCAAATTAAAAGATACACAATGGCACAAGCACATCATACTTGAGTAAAAATCTCATATATATATCAGTATCAAAAAAAATAGACCAAGGCAAAAAATGGACACTACTCAAGTGTTGTTAATCAAAAAAATGGTACAAAATAGTGTTGGCACACCAATTGATACATAGCCAAGTCAAAAATTAGAGAAAGATCAATCTAACTCTCTCATGCTCCCTCACCTTCTAGAGGAGGAGGAGGAGGAGGTGATGGAGCATATCAAGTCTTGCAGTTGGTTGTGCACCTCCGGACTCTTGTGAATACTATGAATATCGAGGCACTTGCTCTACCTCATCTAGAACGATTGTTGCATAAGCTATAAAGTAATATGCAACTCTAGCTTCCTATAGCTAGATATCATCCTTCTACTACTAAGATCTTTGCTCTGCTCTCTGAGACACTA
The DNA here is from genome assembly GCA_028749045.1 of Cupressus sempervirens. Taxonomy (NCBI): domain Eukaryota; kingdom Viridiplantae; phylum Streptophyta; class Pinopsida; order Cupressales; family Cupressaceae; genus Cupressus; species Cupressus sempervirens. The sequence continues at coordinate 241,183,988 of CM053793.1, forward strand.
GCTCTAGCTATCCCCATAAATCATGGATCTCTTAATCCCACTCTGCTACCTAAGTATCTCTAATAGCTACCTAGATCTGTAGGTCTCCAAGCTGTCTTGTGTGACCCATATCCTCTCTCTCACTCTCCTTAAAGCATCTTGTGTCTATACCTAGAGTTCGGCTCCCACAGTAGGCTGATCTGGCATATCCTTATTGCCCTACTCAGCTAGCCACTACTCCTCTATATGAGGTCTCTACCATCACCTCTCACTAGTCCTACTACCTCCCACACCTAGATCTCTCCCCATCTCTCAAGGTGGGATCTATACCTAATGTACCCTATGCCTCACCTACTAAGGTGCCTACTATGGTGGAGCCTAAGGTGCCTACATTGGTTGTCTCACTACTACCATCCCCACTAGATCTATGAAGCATGGGAATGGATGACTCACAAAATATGCCTGATAAGTTGGCGTCATTCTTGCATCTGCCACTACTGGTAAGTAGTCCCACTCTGTCACAACATAGTTGATGACATCTATCATGGACCTCTAGGGTCTAGTCTGTGTGACCATCTGTGCCCCGTTTCTCATGCCAAACATGCATAGGAACAATACTCTTATGAAATATTCTATGGCCTCCCATACTATTTCCATACATGAGTTAGTGAGAATGGCTCAACTATCTATGTAGATCAGCCTATCAATGGTTGTTATACAAACATATGGCTCAGCTCCTGGGGTGCATCATCCTAGTCCTTGGTCTCTCTCTAGGGCCATCATACCACAAATACCAAGTCATCGAGATGGGCCCTCCACTAATCAATCTTCCCTAGAGTTGTCTGGGTAAGCTGGCCTTTGTACCTACAAATATAAGGCTCCATAGGCTACCTCTCATCCTCAAAAATGGGCTACATAACTACAAGATGATCCCATGCCCAAATCTGGAGAACATAGATCCTGATAGCCATGCTCTTCCTCTCATGATACATGGTATCATGCATCTCATGGAGCATATGTACAAGCATGTATTGACCCCACCCATATCTCTCTGAGGTATCTAACATCCTCTGGAGCATCTTGTCCCAGTTGTACTCCAATCCATGCTAGCCTTTATCAGGCATCAAGAAGTAGTTGATGAATATCACTAATACCAATGATAACCTATGAGTAGGACCATAGGTATGCACAAGCTCCTCCTATTTGATCACTTAGCCTATAATCAAATCCTATTGAAAAATAGCCTGCAGTGCCTCTGTACCAACCTAGGAAACTATGTCATACACCACTCTCATTCCATGGAAAGGAATACCCAGTATCTAGTAGATGTTGTCTGGTGTGATAGTCATCTCCCCCTATTGAAGATGGAAGGTGTTCATCTCTAAATGGAAATACTCCACCAATGCAGTGAACAAGCTTTGATCCACCAGCAATACTAGAATCTGTCATAGATGTGACAATCCCAATCTATCTATATGTGCCATATCGATGGCATCAAGGCTCCACAACAAAGCTCCATATGGTAGGTAATGGGACTGAAATCTAATATCATCAAAAGTAACCTATACACACAAGAAAAGAAAACATGCAAATGTTTAGTCTCCACTCAGCAAGCAAATCTGACAAAAGAAAACATGAAAAATTGCAACGAAACATCAAATCTTTAACTTTTAATTTTGCATTTCACACCAAACTCTTGCAACAAATTTTACTTCCTCGTGTGAGATGACACATCTTCATATGAGGAATCAAATCTGCATGCAAGAAGTGATTAATACATTAGTGAAATAGGCCCAAAAATTATGGCTACCTACATGAGAGGTGGGCATCTCCCGTATGAGAAACCCCACCACTCTGTATGAAGATTCATAAGACTAATGAATCTTCACATGAGAAGAGATTGGCTTCATGTGAAGAATGAGGTCCCCATGTGAGAATTGAGACAACAATTCAAAAAATATTTTTAAATGCTCTAAAAAAACCTTGAAATGCATGAAAAATTAAATGTAGGGCAAGGTTATCGACTACTCACTAAAGGCCCATAGTCCATCAACTGACTGTGTCATCAGGATTGCTTGAAATGATGTGTAGACAACAAGATCACCATCTTCACCTCAAAGCTCTCTTCTTCACTAAACACAAAAGTGCAAATGATTTGAAAATGACCCTTTGGGCCCTTATATAGGTTTTGACCTAATTTTTCATGGTGATTTGATTTGCATGAAAATCACCCCCTAGCTAATTTCACCACTTTGAATCCATTTTTGGAATTGAATTCTGATGCACTTAAACAGCTCAAAATCACATTTTAAAATTTTGGGACCAACGCAATTGACTTCTTGTGCAGTCAATTTTTTTGATACTTTGTGACTCTTAAAATCTTTTCAAATCACAATTTCTTCAAATTTTCTAAAAATTATAGAAAATGTCAACTCAAATCAACTATGGTCAAATTTGGTCAACCTTTGGTCAAACTTGGTCTTTTGGACCTCAAAATCACTCCGAATTGACTCTAAATTTTCTTTTGATCATTCTGATCTCCAATATCTTCTTTTGAATATCATATTTCTTCTGTATCACTTGATATACTACTCTATATCATATTTCAGGTGTGTTATCTTTTGATTTCACTCCCAAAGGGGATGAGATAATTACATTATTGAACCTAAATCTCAAATCAATCTAAATCTTCATCACTCAAGGTGTCTTGTTCCCATCTTATGTCCTCATCACTAGGGGCATCTTGTTCCCCTCTATCTAGCATCTTTGTTATCTATCTTATCTTTTCATTAGTTGATCACATCTTATAATAGTCTTAATTAGAGTTAGATGGACAGGTATCAGGACAATCTAAAACCTAACTCCTTAGCATCAAGCCTCATTCTAGGGATGATTCTATTACTCATGATTAGATCTTGTTATCTTTTATCAATTCAGGTATCTAGGTGTTCTATCTAGATCCCTTAAGGTTAAACTCTATTCTAGAGATAATCTTTAAAATCTTATCATCTCAAGTATCTAGGTGTTCTATCTGGATCCCTTAAGGTTAAGCTTCATTCGGGAGATAGTCTTTAAAAGCTTGTCACTCTAGGTATCTAAGTGTTCCATATGGATGCCTTAAGGTTAAGATTCATTCTAGAGATAATCTTTAAAAGCTTATTAGTTGGTCTCTATATCATCAATTGCAGAATCAATCTCATTTCTTGATCTTTGCATCATGTTTTCTAATCTTCTTTGAATTGAATGTGTTTCTCACACATTCATTCAAAGAGGGGCAAAATGTAATACCCCAAAATTGGCTCATTGCCATGAAAATCAATTCTAGTCTATTTTGATCAACCCTAAAGTCCTATTTCCCTAGGTAATTATTATTTTGATTTATGCTACTTGACTTAATTATCAAATATAGAAAACCCTAATTTGCATTAATTGCTAAAGTTTTAAATCGAATTAGCTACATTAAACCTATTGATTATATTCAATTTAATATAAAGTTCTTATACTTTAATTAAATTAAATTATCTCCTAAGGCTAATGTACTAAGGAATTAAATTTATTTAATTTAATAATGCTCTTACATTAAGTAATTGAATGTGATTATTCAATTAATTGAAATATGCATTTATGAGGTCATATCTCATTTTATTAAATTAAATAACCTTCTAAATTCTTCTCTCCAATTCAAGAATGGAAATTCTAAGTTATCTATCTCTCAAATTGGAATTGGCTTAATTCACTTATCCTCACACTCAAGTGAATTTTAGCTAACTCTTCATTACACTCAGGATCTGAGTGAGTTAACTTCACCTACACTAGGAATCTTCCATCTTGACTGAATCTTAGCTTCAAACCTGACCATTGATCTAATTTGATCTCAACTATTGATTGATTTTGGGAAGTCTATATAAGAGGCTTCTAATTCCTCATTACGAAGGTTTGATTTTGAATGGCATCAAATTTCTATTGAACTAAGTACTCATTTTGATTAATAGCTTTTATTTTTTCTTAGCATTTTAAATATCATCTAGATTAAAATGCATTCCTATAGTTTAAATTAATTTTACTTGTTATTTGATTAAATTGCACATCATTTAGATTAAATGCATTATCATATAATTGCATAAAATCCCTCATTCTAAAAGGTTTGGTTTCCTGCTTCTCGATCTGAGAGAAAATAGGAAAAATCCTTCTAGTTAGAAGGCAACAGTTCATTCTATTGGTCCTCTCAAATTAACAATTCAATGTTTATTCTGGGATGATCTTGCAAGTAAAGACTATGTTGAAGTGTATGTAATGATCAAAGGCCCCCAATTTCACATATACACATCTTAGTAAAGTGCTTTCATTTTACCACTAAATATTTTTGTGAACCTGACATCTTTCCCCCTTCTTTTTGATATTTGAAGTTAGATGGTTTACATTAGGTGTTTACCTTCTTTTGGTGAATCATTTTCTATATTTCTTTTATTTCCATTAAGTGTTTACTTCCTTTTTAAGGTAAATATTTTGGGGGTTTTAAATATATCATTCTCTTGGCCTATCACATTTTTTATGGTTGCTACTCTCATTTAATGTCTTTATCATACTTATGATGTTTATGCAAGTTTCTATCACTTTATGTTATTCATGTCTTTACACAGTTTTCTTGGATTTGTTCTTATATTTTTTAGTAACATAAGGTTTTTAGATAGAGCTTATTTCAAGAATAGCATTAGACTCTTATGTAGTTTTGTCATTTATCTTTTAGATGGCATTAGGAGTTTCTTTAGTGATCCTCCTAATCCTAATCATATGCCTACCCTTCCTAATGATGAAACCCCCTCTACATTTTACAACATTAAGATATGGTTCATGATCTTGATATTTCTTAGTTTTTAAATTAACCATCTCCTCCTTCACCTCCTCCTACTTCTCAACCTTCTCTTCCCACTAGTTCTCCTATTATTCCTCCTTACACTACATTTTTCCATACTTCTTCTGATGCTAGATTTTCTCCATCTACTCTCAATCATACTTATACTATGGGTTATAATATTATCACTTAACAAGATTATAAGGGTTTAGGTCTTGGTATTAATGAGCATGGTATTAAGAACCCTATTGACCCACCTAAGCAATATTATAAGAAATGTCTTGGTCATATTTCTTCTTCTAGTGGTCCTTCTTCTCCTCTATCTTGACCTCCTTTACATATTCTTCTTTCTATTCCACACCTTTCTCCTATTTATACTAAGAAAGCTTTAGCCTTAAGGGTCTATTGTCACCTTTTGCAAGCTCCCACCTTACAATATCAACCATTGATTTTAAATGTTGTTTTTATATTTAAATGTCCTTTTTGCTACACTAATGAACATTATCTTCATGATTATATATAATTTATCATCTATACTCATGGTAACATTGAAGATGGTAAACTTTCTTATAGATAAGATAGTTACTCTCTTCTTCACAAAAATATTTAGCATTTATAATCCACATTTTTGTCACTCCCTATTATTTTTCATAATATGTTTAGGAGTGGTACAAGAGGCCTTTCTCCTTGTTCACCTTCACTAGGAGGCAAGGACCAATCTTTATTGGGGTCTATTTTGGTTATTCAATACCTAGCTATCTTTTCTTAAGTGCATATTTGGTATTGGTATAGCCTCTTATGTTATCCCTTAGTCCTTTTACCTTTTCAGGTGTGTATCCTCTCATATGTTTACTAGTGGTATAAATTGATCTTTGTATTATTCATATTATGGGGATCTTAATTAGATAGATGTTTTCACCTTCTTCCTATTAGAAATAGGGAATACTGAGAGGGGGGTGAATCAGTATTCTACAAAATTTTGCCCAAAATTAGATATTTATTAATTACTTTATAACAAGAATATGAAAGTAAACTAATAATGTTAAATAGTAATAATAACCATAAACAAAAAAGACTCATAACACCATTTTTTTTAACTAGGGAAACATTGGCTAAGGGAAAACCTTGGTGGGTATGGCACCCATAAAATGATCCACTAAACAAAGGTATCATGTTAGGGATGTTGACCCTGTTAGGATTCTATTAACTACCTATAGTGTATTGATCCTTGTTAGGGGACTAGGCCCTATTAAAATACTCAACCCTATTAGGAGTTGCTTCAACCATGTTATGAGTTGGTATATACAATTACAAAATGTATGCAAGATGATCCCATTTTCCAAACATGCAATTATACAATATAGTTCCTTGACACAAAAGAGATAGATACAAAAATCTCTTAATCATTGATATCTTCAATATTTGATCTTCCTTTGTTGCTCTTCACATACCTCTGAGCATACATTAGAATTTAAATTAATATAGTTCTCATATCAATTTTCATATGACTTACAACTTACACTTTGCTTCTTATATCACAATCTTTCCTTTATACCTTTACATTTTATCAAAATTGTGTAGTCGGCCTTCAAGCTTTCACATGCTTGGAAAAATACAAAATTAATTCTTTCCCTCTTAGGATTAACATATAGGATGTCATCCCTAATTATTTAAGTAATTATTTCATGACCAAAATAATTCCTTAACCCATTATTCGCATTACTCTAATATACTATGTTATGTCCTATACACTTCCTTTACTGGTGTTTAGTCCATAACTTATTATGTATTGTCTATACAGAGTAGCACACTTACATATGTCATCCTAACACTTTGTACTATATGTATCGAACCATGCACATGCCATAATAACTCTATCATCCATACACATTAAAAGTGCCTCTTCTTTGTTGAATAACTATCTGATACATAGATAATTTTCTATGCCAAATTGTGGAATCTTCATTTGTACAGAGTGCCTTCTTCACATAAGGTATATAATTCCATAAATGATAACTCTATCATTTTCACAAATTATCATACTTATCAATATTTCCAATAATCTCCCCCTTTGGAATTGACGGCAACATACGAGAAAATTGGCTAAGTTCCCAAAATGTTAATTAATAACTTTTACAAAATTGACCTTTGCAAAAACTTACAAAAACTTCAAAATTCAAAAATTTTGGATCATTTTAGTTATAACCATAGGTGTGAAATAAAGTCCTCAAAAATTTTCCTCACACTCTTCAAATTTTTTTCCCATGTGTCCTTAATTCCCTCTAATATGTTGAGGAGAGTGCACAACCCATAGCATGAAATTTCGATTGCATTCAAGTCTGAATATACAAAATTATCAAAGGATTTCTTTGCTTTCAAACACTCCTCCACTTTCTACTCAAGTGCACTTATCTTCAATGATAGGTGTTCCCTCAAAAGTGAGAACATCTTTGCAATTTTTTCTCTATTTAATTCTATGAGACTTATTTCATCATAATTCTTGCTTACCTTCCCTTCAATGTCTTCAATTCTAATGCATGGTTGTTGAATCTGATCTACTAATGCCTTGACTTCATCATGCTTCCTTCTTAGCTCATCATCACTATCCTTTGTAAATTTGAATGACATAGCACATTTGGCATACAATTCCTTCCCTTCTTTCTCATATCTCCTTAGCTCCTTGATGCATGCATCAAGAGCTCCTATATCATTCTTAATGTTTTGACATGCAATGTCAAAAATTTAAGCATCATGATTTACTTAGACTTTTACTATTACCACATTTGACAAGTTAGTGAATTCAACATCAAATTCTTGAATCACTACCTTAGCTCTATCCTCTAGATCTAGATCTAATAGTCTCACTACAAGTGTGCTTTCCAACTTTTTAGTTACATATATAAGAGCTTTCTACAAACTCCTCACATATCTATTCTTGTTGATTATCTTTTTTAGAGATGACATCATCTTTATCTAATCATCATCATTTGGTCATCTTAATGCTTCAAGGGTAAGACATGTTCTTAGTTCACTCACCTTCTTCTCTTCATCCTCCTTCATCTTCTTTTCTTCCTCTTTTATTTTCTTCTCTTCTTCTTCTCTTCTTTTCTATTCTTCTTCTTTCTTCTTTTTCTCTTCTTCTTCTTCTTTCTTCTTAATCTCATCCTCTTTCTTGTTCTTTTCCTCATCCTCTTTCTTTTTCTTCTGTTCATCTTCTTTCATCTTCTTTTCTTATCTACTTTCCTTTTTATTTCTTCTTCTATCTTTTTCTTCTCTTCATTGTCTTCCTCTTCTTTTCTTCTTCTACTTTCCTATTCTCCTCTTCCTTCTTCCTTTCTTCTTCCTCCTTCCTTTTCTTCTCTTCTTTCTCACTCTTTCTTTTCTCCTCTTGTTCTTTATTTTTATCTTTCTCCTCACTCTTCCTTTTCCCTTCATCTTCATTAGCTTCCTCTTTTGAACTGGTATAGCTGAAGACATTGCCAACAATTCTTGTGCCATAATCCTTAAAAGGATTCCTAGAAATATCAATTTTGACCTTTGTGCCACCAATTTGCATTGTATATGTTCCAATTGTGATCTGAGGTGTTGTTGTTGCTACCTTGTCTAGGTCTTCCATCATTTGCACAATGGCCTTTTCTATTTCCACATTTTTACTTGTTGATAATTTCCTTCCAACATTAATATGGTCCTTTTCTTGTTTCTAAGATAAGGTTCAAGACTCTTCATTAAACTAGTGATATGCTCATCATTATCTACTTGGCATAGTTTTCTTATTTGGTTATGTCTGATGTTCTTATCTTCATCAACCACTCTCTTCCTTCTATTACTTAGCCTCTCATAGAGGTCTTTTGGTATTTCATCTTTAACATCCTCAAATTTCTTATTAGATAGTATTATGTGTCTAATAATATCATTTTATAACTCTAGTCTATCAATCCTTGTATATAAATGATAAAACTTATTTACTTGAACAAAACTACCTTCATTGATGATTGTGTTGTTTATCTTATCAATTTTTGGCTTCCATCTCTTTCTTCTTGAGGGTGTACTTTATGGTTTCTTTTCAAATATCTTCTCAAGCTCTACTTGACCTCTCATTTTCTTGCTAGGAACACTAGGTATTAATTCATTTTACCTCTTTCTTAGTCTTGTAACCATAGCTTTCATTATCTTCTTCTTGGGAGAGTCAGGTGACTCTTGCTTTACCTCTACCAGTCTGATGCAAGAGTATCTTGGGTGTAAGGGCAATCTTGCATGACCCAAAAATATTTTATTTTCAATCTTTTCTATTTTAATAAGGACTAGTAGACAAGGTGGTTACTATTTATAGGAACTTGCTATTTTTAGTAAGTTTTTCATATGATCTCAGAATGTTCTTATTTTCTATAGGAAGGTTCATTTTAGATATATAAGCCTACCATAAAAATATCATTGTTCTAGCTTAAGTATCAAAGAAGTTATTGTAGATTTTTGGTGGAAAAAATTGCAGAAAAATCTTTAGGCTCACCATTGGAGGCCTTTAAGTGCTTGGATGCAATCTGAAAACTTGACGGAAGGGTGCTAGCATGGTTTCAAGCCTATAGATCAAGAGTTGGCATTTCCAAAAAGGGGTTATAATAGCCAATCAGAGCAATGGTTTGTGAGTTAGGGCCTTCCAAAGTTGGACTACCCAAAATTTCTAAAATAATTATCAAAGGTGTACTTGGATGACTCCATATGTTTTGTTAGGGTATTTCAGCACTAGGTATTAAGTTTGAGAATCTAGAACCTTCCTGGGTGGCATAAAACTACCTATTTAAGAAAGGCCAGAACATTGTCTAAGACAACTCTAGGTGATAGTTCGCAGCTTATCTTCCAAATTATTGTACTAAAGGTACCCATGTGGGTTAGCACTTATGAATTTTTAAATTCTACATTTGCAACACAAATAAGAAGTCCATATTTTGTTCTCAAATTTTTTTTTGTTTCTTTATTTATGTTATGAGTTTATGGTATTAAGGGGAGCATTCCTAAATCAAGTGGTATCAGAGATAGAGTTCTTGAGTGTGTGTATAGATCATTGACTGTGAGGTAGTTCACACTAGGACTGTGGTTTGGGCTGAGCGTGTAGACAAATTTTTGATTATAGGTAGTTTGCACTAGGGTTTTAGTGGAAGTGAAAAAAATGCCTTCACCAAGAGAGCATGGCAAAAGAGCTATAGGTGTTACACCTGAGGGTTTTAGAGCCCTCAAAAGATAGATGCAAGCATTGGAAGAAAAAATGCGTAAAGGAATAAATCTTCCTGTAAGAGATGAAAATGAGGATGAGGATGAAGTAGAAGAAAATGTTGGAGTAAAGGCAAATCTAAACCTAGAGGAAGAGTGGTTTTTTAGGACCATCTCCAAGATTGGAAAAAGACCTAAGTTTGAAGTTCCCACATTTTGGGAAAATCCTAATCTAGAGGAGCTAATCATGAAACATGAGTCATCGAGTTTGACTCAAAATCAAATAGTTAAATCTTGATATTCACATCATAATTTGACTACCTGTGGAAATCATCTCCTACTTATCAGTTGATGAGCTTAAGGGGCTTTCTAATGAATGTTTCATAAGGCACAACACTTGGTGAAGGTTTTGCAAATGGGGTTGCAAGCTTTGGGTTTAACTATGGAGGAAACTCCTTAGTTAAGCACGCTCAGGCTAGAGTAGTACTGGGATGGGTGACCTCCTAGGAAGTCTCAGTGCTTCACCCCTATGAGCATCACCTAGATCCAATGAGTTCTAAGTGTTCCATTTATTCTCATGAGAGATGGATTCATGTTGAATCACTACTCATGAAACATGGGTCATTGAGTTTGACTCAAAATCACATAGTTAAATCCTGATATTCACATCACAAACTAGAGGAATACTTTGAATATGAAGATATTGAAGATCCTGATAGGGTTAAGTTTCTGAAGGAAAAACTGAAGGGACATGCAAAGATCCAGTGGAAAGAGGTTCAATTGGAGTGAAATAGAAAGGGAAAGGACAAAATCACAAAATGGGAATAAATGATAACTAAACTAAACCGATAATTCATTCATGTGGATTATGAGTTTGATCTATTAAAAAAATTTCAAGGGTTGAAGCAAGAAAGAAAATCTATTCAAGAGTATACCAAAGAGTTCTATTGAGTTATCATTAGAACCAACCGTGCAAAAGATGATAAGCAAAAAGTCACATGTCATCTTAATGGGATAAGGCCAAGAATTCAAGATGAGCTTAGTCTAGTTCAAATGAGCAATATTGAGGAGGAATACTAGTTTTTCATAAGAGTTTAGGAGAAACTAAGCAAGAATTTTGACAATAAGAATAGTGAAAGAGGTCATGGTGGAAGATCTAGTGGATGATATTATGGTGGTCGTAATGATAATCAAAAGAACACGGATGAGGCTGGAAGTAACGGTTAAAACTAGAGGAGAAAAAATTCCAATTGTTTACATGATCAAAAAAATAGAGATCAAAGAGGGAGAGGTAGAGGACAAGGATCTGGAAGAGGAGGCTTCCATGGGAAATATTTTCACTACGAAGAAGAAGGGCATAGAGCATTTGAACGTACCCAATGCCAAGGAAGGAAAAATTGAAAAACAAAAGGCCAGGCCAAAGTTGTACATGTTGATGAAGATGTTAGATCCTAACATTCTAAAGATGCTAGAGGAGAAATCTAGTTAACCAAAGAGTCATGTTGAGTGGTGAGAATGAACCTAAGCAAAGAAGGAGCTTGTTTTGCACAAGGTGCAGATGTGAAGATAAGTGTTGTGATGTGATCATTGATGGTGGAAGTACTTACAATGTGGTGTTACAAACAATGGTCACCAAGCTGAAGCTAAAGAGGTAGAAACACCCGTGTCCATACTGTATTTCTTGAGTGAAAGATGACCACAAGGTCATGGTCAATGAGTAGTGCTCAGTGAAGTTTAAGATTGGAAGATACCAGGATGAGGTACTATGTGATATCATACCTATGGATATATGTCATATGTTGTTGGGTAGGTCGTGGAATTTGACAGGCATGTTGTACATGATGGGAAAGAAAATACTTACACTCTAACTAAGGATGGAGTGAAACATAAGTTGAAGCCATTGAAGGATAAAGAAGTAAAGGTATGTAGTGCTGCAAGAATATGTTTTGTTGATGAAAAAGAGTTTCTTAAAGGTATAAAGCATGAGAATATGTGTTTTGCTATAATTCCTACATATGTTGGGAGATTTTTCTAATATTTTACCAGATAATGTACTTGAAAGATTACCCCCAATGAGGAAGATTATTTACCAGATGGATTTGGTTCCAGGAACTAGTTTTCCAAACAAGGTAGCACACAGAATAACACCAACAAAAAGTGAAGAGTTAAACAAGCTAATTCATGAATTGTTGCAGAAGGGGTTGATTTGAGAGATTCTAAGTCCATGTAATGTAGCAATAGTATTAGCACCAAAGAAGAATGGAGAATAGAGGATGTGCATAGATTCTTGTGCAATCAACAAGATCACAATAAAATATAGATTTCCATTGCCAAGGTTGGATGATATTACGAACTGTTTGAGTGGAGTTGAGTATCTGACAAAGATAGATCTAAAGAGTGTGTACCATCATATTCATATTGGAGAGGGTGATGAGCGGAAGACTACTTCCAAGACAAGGAAAGGACTATATGAGTGGTTATTCATGCCTTTTGGGCTAACCAATACATTGAGCACTTTCATGAGGCTCATGAATGAGGTACTAAAGGAGTTTCAAGGAAAGTTTTTCATTATTTACCTAGATGATATATTGATCTTCAGTAAGACATTGGAGGACCATTTGATTCATATTTGCAAGGTGTTTGATGAGTTGAGGGAAGAAAAGTTCTTGATAAACCTGAAGAAGTGCAATTTTGTAAAGAAGGAGTTGGTGTACCTGGGATGTGTAGTCTCAACAGAAGGTCTAAAAATGGACCTAAAGAAAGTGAAGGCTATCCACAAATGGCCTACTCTAAGGATTTTGATAGAGGTAAGATATTTTCATGGACTAGCTACATTTTATAGAAATTTCATACAAGTTTTAGCAGTATTTTTGGACCCTTGATTGAAACAATGAGAGGAAATAGGAAAGAGTTTAAGTGGATTGTAGGAGCAGATAAGAGTTTTAATCTATTTGTAAGAATTTGGCTTAGGCCAGAATTTACCCAAGAACTAAAGAAATCAACACAAGCACATAGTAGACCAAAATAGATAGAGTATGATTAGAATGATTATATTCATTCAATAACTAGATTAGAGTACACTAGCAGTGCCTGAATATAAAGGCCTCAGAAGAGCTTCTAGAATGCATAGAAGTCAGCATCATGATATGTCATACAACCAAGCACATGTCCACCACATATGGATTATCCTCCATTGAGCACGAGATTAAGTGTGATGATGTGAGGATAAGCCTACAATGGTGTAGCATGCAAATCAATGGTGTAGACAACATGTGCTAAATGAGGAGTGTGGATAACTATGTTATCAACATGACAACTCAGTGAATGATGCATACTCCTATGTTGTAGACACCATGTGCATAATTAGAGTTGTGTAACTCAATGAGAGTTCACAAACTCCTAAGTGTCTCACCTAAAATAATAATTAAATAATGCTTTAACCTAAGTAAAACTTAAGTAAGTGTAATAAGTAAATACTTATTTACACCAACACCCCCACTTAAGTGCAACTTAGGGAAATTCCCTTAAGCTTACACAATCTAGGATGCAATGCAAGATGGGTCCCGACTACTAGGCCATGTTAGGTACCCATGTACATAATGATATGCAATCTCCAATAAAGTGGGGAAAGAGGGAAAACCTCATGGGAAAAACCCTCCCCCAAAAAGAGAGATAAAGGAGGATGCATGGATGGATGGAGTAATCAAGACCCCCCCATTATGACATACATCCAATATATACATAAGAGAATGATGAGAAGAGGTAGAGAGATAGGATGGGCTCCCCCCCCCCCCCAAAGAATAATGTCGAACAGTGACTGCTCCAATGAAGAAGCTGATCCAAGACTGTAGAATGATGTTCCTGCCCTTAGGAAGAAACAATGCCAAAGGTACAAATGAGACACTTCCACTATGTGTGGAAATAATCTCATGGATAAGTGATGTCTCTGAAACCTACTCAACTGACTGAAGAATATGTCCCAAAGAACTGTTTGACTCTGCAACTGATGAAGAACCCTATCACAATTGCTGATCATAAGTATCCACAATCACTTCAACCTGGGAGGATTGATCATGTAGAGAATGAACAAGAGATTCGGGAAGAATCGTGACAACTGAAGAAGGAATGTTTACATCAAGAAGAATAGGTAGATCATGAATACTATCCCCCAAATTTGTCACTGAACCTATATTTGGAAGACTGAATGTACTCTATTATTCTAGACCTATCACTGTGGTGATGTATGCATGTGGACTAAACTGATAAAGTGACCTCTCATTGTATCTGTCGATAGAACCCCACATCTCTGAAGCTGTTGAAGCACTATCACTAAAATCACTATCAGTTTCCACACTAGAGGATGTGTGAAGAGGAGTAGAGGACAAGTTGAGAGAACTTTCCTCAAAATGTACATCCTTCTCCACAAAAATCTGATGTGTCTCAAGATCTAGAAGTCTATATGCCTTCATACTATCTTCATAACCAATGAAGGTACAAGGCCAAGATGTTTGTGCCTTGCATTCCCTAGAAGATCTCTTTGCCCATGCAGGACAACTGAAGACTCTGAAGTGTGTCATAATGGGTTTTCTACCACTGCATGCCTCAAAAGGATTTTTTCCATCTAAAGTTGGATGAGGAGAACGATTAAGAATGTGAGTGGTACTTGAGATTGCTTCGACTTTTAATGATGGATCAAGAGACTTGGCATGTATCATGCAACTTGCCATAGACTTAAGAGTGTGAATCCTCAAAGCTGCAACATCTGTCTTATGTAGATTGAATGCTGAAGGAGTCTAAAGATCAATTCCCTCATGTCTGCAAAAGTCTTTAAGTCTTCTATTCACATCCATGTTTCCATTGTCCATGCAGAGTACTTTGATGGCATTCCTAGATTTTTTTTCTACATGAGCCTTGAAGTCTAGAAACTTGTCCAACACTTCATTCTTGTTATGCACAAAAGTAGACCCAAGTGAACCTTGAAAAGTCATCAATAAAGGTAAGTATGTAGCGACCCTATCTGAATGGAACAGGACCTGCTAATACCATATGAACCATTTGAATAACACTTGTTTCTCTTGAAGACTTCCCTCTTTGTAACTTCTCCTCTGGATGCATATCCACTAAATCTATTGAACACTCACCCTTAGAAAAGTTGATTTGAGGTAGACCTTTCACCATGTGGTATGTGTAAAACTACTAAAGATAGCGGTAGTTAAGATGACCATACTGCTCATGCCATAATTGCATGTTTGAATTGGATTGAGATAACAAGGCCTTTGAAGGAGACTTGGGTACAAAATGAGAGAAAGAGTAAAACCTCTTGTGATCATTCACTTTCCCCACTGCAACCAAGGAATCATCGTTAAGACTGTACACTTGAACTGACTCTGGAAGGAACTCAACTCTATGTCTATCTCCAACGTGAGTGATTTGGTCGATTGATAGGAGATTTGAACTTAGGTTTGGAACATAGAGAACCTCTTCAAAATTCTCCATTTTCCATTTCCACATTTCCTTTTCCTTCAACTTTTATTTTGCTATCATTCCCCATGAAGATGTGTGGTACCTTTGAGTGATTCAATGAAGAAAAATCCTCCTTTGAAGAACCCATATGATATGAGGCACTTGAGTCAAATATCTATTCCTTTGAAGAGTTTGCATTAGCCATGAGTTCTTGCCCTTTGCCCTTGGAATCTAAAGATGACCCTTTATCCTTGTAAGCATTAGGCAATGGAACATTATGTTTCTTCATGATGTGAGTCAACTCATCAATCTTCTTGAGATAACACTCATGCTCTTCATGACCTGATTTTTTTCAATAAGCACACTTCTTCTTCTCCTTATTATTGTCCCCCTTCTTGTTGCAATTTGAGGACTTGCCTTGTTGATTGAATTGTGGTGTTGTCTTTTCTGCATCCTCAAATTTACTCTTCCATTTCTTCTTACCCTTTCCTTTATTTGAATATTGTCTAGCTGAATGTTGAGAACCCACATTGGCCACCAATGCTTTGGACTAAGGTGATTTGAGAATCCCCATTGATTTCAACTTATTTTCTTCATCATCTAATAGTTTAGCATATTCATCAAAAGTGACTTTCTTGTAGGTAGACCCTAAGGTAGTCTTTGAGGTGTTAAAAGAAGATACAAATGTGGAGTACTTTGATGGCAGCTTATTATGTATAAGATAGATCAGTCTATCATCTTTTATAGAACTCCCACAATCAGTAAGCTTTGTCCTTAATTCATTCACCTTAATGATGAAGTCCTATATTGAGTCATACGACTTAGGATCTAAGGAAACAAGCTCATCTTCAATTTTGAACACATTCTCTTCAGACACTTTACCATAAAGGTTTTCGAGGGTATCCCAAGCTTCCTTGGATGTAGTACATTTCTTCATTTGATCCATGATCTTATCATCTACCCCCAAACATATATCACCTAGGGCTTTTCTATCCATTGCTACCCAATCTGAAATTTCACTTGTTGATACATTATCACCTACCAGTTTAGGAAGAGTACCATCTACATATTGTGAAACTCCACTATGCATTAAGTAATACATCATTTTGATTGACCATGAAGCATAGTTATGAGGAGTGAATTTAGGAAACTTAAAGTTTCCCATAATACAGAAAATGAAAGAAAATGTGCAAAAAAGAGAGAACACAACACCAAGAACACCCCCCCTTTTCACTAAATCAAGAAATCCCCCCAAAATAGATGCTTTGGGTACTTTATCAGTAGTGCATTTACAATAGGCCACTTTCCAATTTTGACCTTCATGGACTTCTAATTTTTCTTGTTACAACCTCTTAATGGAGTACAAATCTGAAACTTTACAAAGTGCTACAATAGTGAAGCATTACAAAGCAAAGAAAGGCCCTATTGCTGAAAGTGACAATTTTGTCCACACAACACTAAAATTTGATGCCAGATCTAGAAAGTAGCCAAAAGAATACACACTTTCAAAAAAAAAAAACCTATTTTCGACTCCAGATGTGCCTGTACGGAGCATTTGAAGTTGCAAAATGTAGGATTATCCAGGTATAGTTGCCAAAAAATGCAATTTCTGAATAATCTATGCACCAAAACTAGAAAATAGCTACACCACTAAAAAAATTCAAAAAATTTATCCAATTTCAAAAAAAATTGCACCTAATTTGGAGTTTGGATGTGCGAGTTATGGCCTCTTGAAGTCGAACTGCAAAAACCAAAATGAATCTGGAGAGGGGTTGCATCAGCAAAATATGGGGTTAAATTTGATGGTCATATGACTGTCACAGTAGGTATAATTGGGTCTATTTTGATGTCCAAATAGGTGTCAATTTTAAGCTCATAAAAAGGATGACGTCAGCAAAATCTCAAGCCCTCAGATGATGTCAATGTGTCATCATGTACAATGATCCACGTAGAAGATGACGTGTGTTGATTGGGCGAGCTGGTAGGCTGATTGTGTAGGTTGACATGGCTATTGCGTAAATTTCATTGCACCACATGTGTCCTGCGGATTGGAGAGAGTCTTGCACACTGTAATCTGAGTGGGCGACTGCGGTATCGCCATGTATCAGTTTTTGGTTGGGTGTTGGCATTGCGTTATTCGACACTATCTTCCAAAATATCCCATGGGTGCCCAATTTTGTTTTTTCGTCACTGAGGATTACTACATTAACTTACCAAATTATTGCTCATGGCCACCAGAGTATGGGGGTTTAGTCCCACATTCGTGGGAATGTGGTGTGCTCTGCGATTTATATGCACAAGACTGCGAATTGTAAAATAAAGAGGTCAACGAGTTTTGAATTATGTCCTCCGATGGATAAGAATTGTCACCCACTAGTTTGTGTAGTCTGATGATTGCTAATGTTCGCCAAAATTTTTGAGGTACGGTGTAGGTTCGCACAATGTGTGAAATTTGCAGGAGTACGGGCTTTTCTCAAGGTCAAATATTTGCCTAAAAATTATAATATAACCCTACAATTAATAATCGACCAAAATTTACAGTAAGGGATATGATAGCCCGATACTACAAAAAAAAATTTCTCTGATAGAAATAGATCTGAAAAATAATAATTTTGAAAATAACCAGAGAAATAATAGATCTGAAAAATAATAATCAGATCAAATAAACAATCATACTCGAATTGCAAATTGGGGCCTCCGAGTTCCGATTTGCAAAAAAAATCGCTCCATGATCAACTTTCACCCAATATAGGCAAATTTATAGTCAATCTTCACCAAATCGACACTCTAAACACAACGGTGAGGTCAGATCTAGCTCTAGACGCTCTCAATTTCTGTGGATCCTCTGGATTCATGTCGAGGTGTTGAAGCATGAATGGTCTCAAATAGCTACATGATGAAAATCTCCCTCAACTCTGATACCATGTAAGAATTTGGCTTAGGTCAGAATTCGCCAAAGAACTAAAGAACTCAACACAAGCAAACAGTAGACCAAAATAGATAGAGTATGATCAAAATGATGATATTCATTCAATAATTGTATTAGAGTACACTAGGAGTGCCTGATTATAAAGGCCTCATAAGAGCTTCTAGAATGCATAGAAGTCAGCATCATGATATGTCATACAACCAGGCACGTGTCCACCAGATATGGATTATCCTCCATTGAGCACAAGATTAAGTGCGATGATGTGAGGATAAGCCTACAATGGTGTAGCACATAAATCAGTGGTGTAGACAACATGTGCTAAATGAGGAGTGTGGATAACTATGTTGTCAACATGAAAACTCATTGAATGATGCATACTCTTGTGTTGTAGACACCATGTGCATAATTAGAGTTGTGTAACTCAATGAGAGTTCACAAACTCCTAAGTGTCTCACCTAAAATAATAATAAAATAATGCAAAATAATTAAATAATGCATTAACCTAAGTAAAACTTCAGTAAGTGTAATAAGTAAATACTTATTTACACCAACACTATTGAAATAGAAAGTTATTGAGAAGCCTTTTATAACACTTCCTAATTTTAACAAGGTGTTTCAAGTAGACTATGATGCTAGTGGTATTGTAATAGGAGTTGTTTTGAGCCAAGAAGGTGGACCTGTTGCTTATTTTAGTGAGAAGTTAAATGATGCAAATGAGAAGTTTAAAAAGAAAATATTCTATTTATGAGCACAAATTTTATGCTATAGTTCAAGCATTGAAGAACTGGAGACACTATCTTCTTCCTAAGGAGTTCATTTTGTATACTGATCATCAAGCTTTGTAATATTTGAATAGTCAAGGAAAATTGAACCAAAGGCATTTGAAGTGGGTTTATTTTTTGTAGAGTTATACATTTGTTTTGAAACACAAGAGTGGGAAGTCTAACAAAGTTGTAGATGCTCTTAGTAGAAGACAAATTTTACTGAAAAAAATGCAGA
Organism: Cupressus sempervirens; assembly: GCA_028749045.1. NCBI lineage: Eukaryota > Viridiplantae > Streptophyta > Pinopsida > Cupressales > Cupressaceae > Cupressus > Cupressus sempervirens. Next base: position 241,203,415 of record CM053793.1, read on the forward strand.
TAGAGGTGGTTGGGTTCAAGGAACTCATTACTTTGTATCTAGATGATCTTAATTTTGGTGAAGCATAGAAGGCTTGTACAGAACATGTTACACTTGATAGGACAAAGTGGTTGGATTTTATGATTCAAGATAGTAAGTTGTTCAAAGAAAGCTAGTTGTGCATTCCCAAAAGTTCAATGAGAGAGAATCTCATAAAGGACAAGCATAGTGGAGGATTGGATGGACATTTTGGCAGAGATATAGCCATAGTTTTGGTTGCTAAATATTATTACTAGCCACAATTGCATCAAGATGTGATGAATTTTGTTAAAAGTTGCAGAGTATGTTAGATGGTATTTCTAGCATATTTTGTGGAAGAAGTTGAAGATAGATTTGAAGTTTAGTTCATCACATCATCCACAGATTGATGGATAGACAAAAGTTGTGAATTGCAGTTTGGGAAACTTGTTGAGATGCTTGGTTGGAGATAAACCAAAAGGATGAGATATGATTTTACTGTAGGAAAAATTTGAATATAATAATTTTGTCAATAGTAGTATTGGTAAATTACCATTCCAGATTGTATATGGGAGTAGTCCCAGAAATGCTTCTAAATTGAGGTAGTTGGATAAAGGAGAGATAAATAGTGTTGAAGTAGAAGATTTTGCTAAACATTTGAAGAACATCCATGAGGAGGTGAAGAAGCACATCATAAAGATGAATACATAGTATTAGTCTAAGGTAGATGTGAAAAGGAGATATAAGGAATTTTAGATTGGAGATGAAGTCATGGTTCATTTGAGAAAGGAGCATTTTCCAGTGGGTACATTTAATAAGTTGAAGATGAAGAAGTTTAGACCATGCAAGATGGTGAAAAGGCATGATTCTGGAAATGCATATGAAGTGGAGTTGCCTGTGGCATTGAATATTTCACTATTATTTAATATTTCTGATCTGATAGAGTATTATGAAGGAGGAAATGGAGATGAAGTTGTAGAAGTGTAGTGGAGCATTCTAGCAACTAGTTCGGCTACAAAGGAGATTGAGGAGATACTGGATAGTCATGTTGGAAAAAGTACCAAAAATAAAACTGATGAGGAATATCTGGTCAAATGGAAAGGGAGGCCAATTGAGGATTCATCATGGATAGCAAAAAGGAGGTTAACCATCTTGGTTTTCCTCTGAACACCTAAGTTGTGACGGGGTCACTTCTCAAATTACCCTGGGTGTCTAATGTAGGAGCATCCTAGGTGTAAGGGAAATCTTGCATCACCCAAAAATATTGTATTTTTAGTCTTTCCTATTTTAATAAGGACTAGTAGATATGGTGGTTACTATTTATGGGAACTTTCTATTTTTAGTAAGTTTGTCATATGAGCTCAAAATATTCTCATTTTCTACAGAAAGGTTTATTTTAGAGATATAAACCTACCATAAAAATATGATTGCTCTAGCTTAAGTATTGAAGAAGTTATTATGGATTTTTAGTGGAAAAATTTTGTAGAAAAATCTTCAGGCTCACCATTAGAGGCCTTAGAGTGCCTGGATGAGGTTCAAAAACTCAACAGAAGGGCACTAGCACAACTTCAAGCTTGTAGATTAGAAGTTGGTGTTTCCAAAAAGTGGTTATAATAGCCAATCGGAGCAACGGTTCATGAGTTATGGGCTTCCAAAGTTGGGCTACCTAAAATTTTAAAATAATTGTCAAAGATGTATTTGGCTGACTCCATATGTTTTGTTAGGGTCTGTCGGCTCTAGGTATTAAGTTTGAGCATCTAGAACCTTCGTGTGTGTCATAAAATTGCCTATTTAAGAAAGGCTCAAACATTGTCTAGCATAGCTCTGGATGATAGTTCACAGCTTGTCTTGCAAATTATTGTACTAAAGGCACCTATGTGGGTTAGCATATTGTACTTATGAATTCTATGATTCTGCATTTGTAGTACAAATAAGAAGTACATATTTTGTTCTCGCATTTGTTTTTGTTTCTTTATTTCTATTATGAGTCTATGGTATTAAGAGGAGCATCCCTACATCATAGTCTAACTAACATTCTCTTTACCTCTACAACTTCAACTTCTTTTTCTTTTTTTTATTCCTTTGCTAGTGGAATTATAGGTGTGATGGGTGCCTATTGCTATGATATTGTTGCATAGGGAGCAATTGGTGTTGTAATAGTTAGTGTGCTATTTTTACTCCTTCAAATGGTCTAGTAGTTGCCAAAGGTGGAATGTACAACATCCCTTGTTGTTCAATTTGTCTCATTCGAGACATTGTCTACCTTACTGCACTTATTTCTTCTCTAGACATGCCTACCTACTGCATAGATTTCTTTATTACAGTCTCAACCTTTTTCTTGGTTAATTTCTCCAACTATGCTTGGCTAGCTGAAATAATTAGCTCTTCATAAGTTCCTAACCTTTCAAACTCCCCATCCCTGTCTTATTCAAGGATTGACTTGAAATATCCTTTTATTTCTTTTGTTATTATTTTTTAACCCAAGGGTTCTATTGGAAATATAAGGTAGGCAAGGTTACTAAGAGGGGAGGGGTGAATCAGCAACCAATAAAACTTTATCTTACTTTACCAACTAATCCTTCATATAATATCTTGATCTAATTCCATGCATGAAAGAATGAAAGAAAATAAACATTTATAACACTTTGACACAAGATATGGTAACCCAGAAACTATCCAATTAGAAATTAAAACTGGTGTGAGGATGATACCCACAAACTTTAGTACTACGGTATAAAGTCAACCTGTTAAGGATTACAATTGATCACTTTTGGTGATCTACCCTGTTAGAAGCAATAAGGACAATGAGGTCCACCTTGTTTAAGGATTTACAAACATACAACGAAGTGTGCACTCAGTTAGGAGATTTAGAAAAGATTGTTAAGTCTACCTTGTTAAAGGATTTGACTGATGCACCTGTTAGGATGAACCAGTTGTTGATCTCTTATCTACAACTTTGAGTTTTTGTTTAATATTCTTTGTATTGCAATGATCACTTGATTGTGATAGATAAATTTTTTTTATCCCTTATACTACTTGTATCCTTCTTTAATTTGCACCCCTACTCATCATCTATTTCTTCACATACATACTTGGATATGATATAATGTATTACATATATATCAATCCAAATCACAACTTATTAGAGTCGGCTACAATACCAATATCATCATAATTCACAAAGTCAGCCCAACTACTATAATGCATGTTCTAAAGATAGACTTGGTGATGTTCTGATACTCGAAAAATATTTTCAATGTTCAACAATCTTTGGCACTCAGTTGAACTTGAAGCTCAATCCATACTAATCACTTCCAAGTAGCTCAAACTCAGTCAACACTATGTGACTCAGTGAATACTGAGAAATTTGGTAGTAACTAGATCACTTGATTGACACTACATAACTTAGTCAACGCTAAATCCACTTCATTAGACATGTGATCTTGGTAGACACTATTTGACTTGGTTAATACTACAAAGCTCGGTTAACACTATGATCTTCTTCACTTCCACTAACTAGCTTGGTAGCCTCTACTATGATCAATTTACACTGATCTTTGTCTTTGAAGCTCAGTAAATATTGTGTAGCTTGGAAAACACTGCAAACTAACTTAGGTGCTCGATAGACACTATATTCTAACTATTTAGCTTAGGAACAACTTAATCACTTAGTTAACAATGCAAACTAACTGATAAGCTTAGTAGAAATTGTAGAGCTCTATAGCAATGTAACCAATTGACTAAGTGTTGAGTCACTGATAGACAAATTGACCTTAATGTAAGCTTAGTAGATATTGTAGAGCTCTATAGCAATGTAACCAATTGACTAAGTGTTGAGTCACTAATAGACAAATTGACCTTAATGTCAACAATCTCCTCCTTTGGAATTAGTGACAAAAGAACTTATCAAAACAAAATGTGAATATAAAAAATTCTAAGTCAAAACTTCCTTTACCATCATTCTGTGTTTTCAACTCAATTTGACTTGTTGAAGCTATAACTTGGTAACATACTTTGTTTTTCTAATTTTTCAAAATTGCTTTTGTAAAGTTATTTTTTGCTTATCCATATTACTCCTCCATACATATATATCTCTCCTATATACATACAAATGGAGTATAGTATATTTCCTTTACATATTACTTCTCCCTCATTCTTATTCATAATAATATACACTTCTCCCCCCTTTTGACATAAATGCCAAAGGTGTATAGTAGTTATATGTTAATACCAAAATGTGATAAGAATTCAGAGTGTACCTTCAAAATAATTACCATTTTCTTGTCCCAATTTTCTTGTAGTACCTTGCTTGCATGTAGTACAATCTAAACTTCTTCTGATAATTCCATCATGTGATCACCTATGGAGAAGTTGTTATTATTAATGAGATTCTTTGCATCAGAAATATGTTTTTGCAATGCATCCATGTTTGGAAGAATCGTGCCCTAGATTTTTGCTAGTGTGGCCCAGATCCTGGCTTCTTCCTTAAATAGTTCTACCTATAGATTTTTTAGATATCTGATCTTTGAATAATGTGTAGAGCTATGGCTTGGGTCAAATGATAGCTAGTGTGCACTTGTCTTCATATCTTCATTTATCTTGGACAATTTTTCCTTGATATCATTTGTAAAGATAGATGTGTCACTTAACTTTATAAATAGTGATACAACATTATTAACAGAGGTTTCTAGTGAACCAAGAATAGTAGCTAACTCTACTTAATCTATTAGAATTCTTTGTGCAACTTGTTCCAATACTTTGTTCTCAAATTTCCTTTTTGCTCTTTGAAGTAGCTTCTCTTGTCCATTCAAGTCTTGATTGAATTTGTGAACAATTTCTGCTAACTAATCCAAAAAAGGTTAAGTACCATTAGCCTCAATACTCAGAGCATCAACAAATATGCTTTTGATGTCTTTAAAGACATGGTTTTCTTTATTCTCTAATTTTTTTTTTGGTTAGCTCTCTTCTTCAATAGCTCACCCATGGTGTTCATTTGATTAGGAGTGAGGGTAGAGATATCCCAATTTGGAATAACTATATCCTCATCCAGATCAACAATTTCTTTTATTTGCTCCTTTCTTTTAGAATGGTGGAAACAATTTATTTACCTTTCTCTAGGATTTCAATACTCAGGTGAGACTGGTTCTCAATTGTCATTGTACTTTCTATGGATATACTTGGGATAGAAACAATAGTGGGAAATGATATATTGGAAATGAATATTGAAATGGTGCTAACAATAGCTTCTAGTCAAGCTTGATGATGGAGGACCTTGGTACTAGGTAGATGAAGTATTGGGCACTTCAATCATTGTAACATTTAGTTGAACAGTTTCAAAGCTTGGTTGGGTGCTTATTATAGAAGTTGTGTCCACAACCAACTTAGAAGAAGTTATCTCTAAGCTAGATTGCACTAAGGTTGTGCTCAGAGAGTGAGGAAATGAGGCCATGACTACTACTACAATTTTCTCTACATCAGTTTCCTCAATACCTTGAATCTCTGGAAGATTTCCTCCAGTATATTCTTGTTCCTCCTCCTCATCATTCATATTGGCATCATCTAGTTCATCATCTTCCTCATCTTCATCATACTTGTCATCAACATGAACAACAAAATCATTCAGTTGATGCAAATTATAGATGTTTTTCCATGTTGGTGTGGCTTCTTTCACCACATATTCAATGTCTTTGAGAAGTATATGTATGTTCCTAGTTTGAGAGTGAACTTTTTCTCATTTTTCTTCAAGGATTCCTTCACCTCGTTATTACTAGGATTTGGCATCAATTGCCTAAAGGTCTACTCATAGATATCCTCTATAGTCTTCTATACATTTTCCCATCTTGGATTTCTTACTTCCATAAGTTTATTAGGTATTTTTTGTACAATCTCATCTTGAGAGAACTTCCATTTACCTATATTTTTCATAACAACATCCTCAATCTTCATTTTCACATCTATGTTCCTCATTTTACACTTGAGGAATTTGAAACATTTCATGTTAGAAATAATAGTGCACCAAGATAACTGAGAGGTGTGGGGTGAATCAGTTATCCAAAAATTAAAACATTTATCTTCTTTAAACAAACTTAACCATTCAACCAAAGTAAAAAAAAACTATAATAACATGCACATAGATAATTATACTAGATATGTTAACTAGGGAAACCCTTGATCAGAGGGAAAACCCCAGTGGCAATGATGCCCACAAGATGATGTACTAATATAAATATTCCTTGTTAGAGGATGGACCATGTTAGGAGTCTATTACAACATTTAGTACATATGAGTCCCTTTTAGGAGACTTTGAATCCCTATTAGGAGTTGTGGTACAATGTATGAAAGAAGAGCCCACTGCCCAAACATGCAATTTCAACTACAAGAAGAGCTCATTGCTCAAACATGCAATTCACTATTATGTTCTTCTTTCCTTTGTTCTATAAATTGAACCAATCACTATTAGACCTTTTAGACTAGGTCACAAACCTTAGATCCAAATATCAAGCCTCAGATCACTTAGTGAAACCTTGGAAATGAAGTTCCATTCACTTCTGCTTTGCTCTACTCAACTCCACATTCCTTTCTCTCTACTGCTCACAATCACTTCATGTCATGTCTCACTCCTACTTGATAAAGGAAAATGTCCTTCCTTTATACTAAGTCCATAAAATAATTCCCTAAGTCATTTTTTATACCTTTTCAATTAATCATTATAGGACCACATTAAAAACATGTTACACTTAGTGATTACATTAATCTTCCACCTTGCAACTTGAATATCTTTCCATACACATAATATTATGATGAGTTAAATTAGCCATGTCATCACCAACATGTCTTCTTCACATCCTCAATATTGATTCTCAGAATAACAACTATGTTAGGAGATATAACAAGTTTACCACAACATGCCTTTGTAAACTCTATCTTAGAAGAGACATCATGAACACTTACATAACTTCTTCCAGACTTATCATATCTTCTTTTGACATCAAAATACACTATACTAGATACTCAAAAGTACCTCCCATAACCTTAGATAGTGAGAATACTCAAATAGCCATCTGTACCATCTTGATCTTTCCATTGTTCTTCTATCAAATACCACAAAAGACTGCTATGTTGACATCAATGAAAAACTCAGTCATGAATGTAACATATCATCATAGTAATATATTAAAATACTACCCCATAGGAATGTCATTAGAATTCATGATTCCAACATGCCATGCTATTTCCTTCTTCAATTTTCTTCAATCTTTCCTAAAGTGTAGATGTAGATCTCTTGAAGATAACTTTCTCAACTTCATCTTCACCTAACTTCAATTTCTTCCTTGACTTAGCTACCCTTCTTGTGAATATAGTAGGGTAGGGGATGACTTGGTAGGTCTAGTTATGATAACCTTTCCTTTCTTCCTTAGAGGTTGTTCATCCTTAGAATTGGCTTCTTATTCTTCTATATCATCATCTTTTCCCTTGGCAAGCATTAGAGTAGAACTTGTTTATTTAGTGTCTTTTAGTAGCTTTTCTACTCTTTTCCTTCCTTTATTCACTGCTTGAGGTAGCTTAATCTCAAGCTCTATTCTTTCCTTAGCTTTATCATATGTACCAAAGTATGTAGCTTTAGGATTCACAAGCTCATTCAAAAGAGGCTCTATGATATCTTTGGTGTCATCAATTTAACCTCATACTCTAGATGCTTAACCCATGCTACTCTAGGTCCGACTACCTAAATGTATACTTTGTCACAATCTACCATGAAATAGATATCATCTTTGTAGAATTCTACAAGTTTCTTAGGAATCCTAAATCTATTATTAATTTTCTCTTTTAATGTTTCAAAGTAGTTATCCTTGATGCTTTCAAAATTTTCACCCATCTCTGCTATATACTCATTAATCTGATATAAAATAGGTACATCTTTTCTTTGTACTACTATACCATTGGAAAGGAAAATTTTTTGAATGAAGAAGAATAAACATGTTAGAAAAGACCCAAACTTACATGGATTGTTCTTCAATCCTCTGATGCTCTCCATGTTCTTGTTGAATTTGATCAACACCAACTCAGTGAGGTTGAAGGATAGGTTATTCTTCACAACCTTATATGCAAGATCGATAGTTTTACACGAATTTTTTTTTAATCTTCTAGAACTATAAATCTTGTACACAATAATATGAATGTAAAACTTTAGCTCCATGTCTATTACACCACTAATCTTCATACTTCTTTTGTCCCACTTAACAAGAGTTCAATTTTCTAGTTCAACCCAACCTAGAGTTTTGGTTATCTTCACTGTGTTAAGAATTGGAAGCCTAGTGATTCTATAAATCATTTTCTTCATTATCTAAATGGGTTTTTCCAACCATAACTTCCCAATGTGTACATGGCTCAGAATATATCTCATCCACTTGACCTGAAAGTCTCTTGGCATATGAGAGTTATGTGTCAAGCCCTTGGTTTCCAAATACTAATGTTAGTTTTTAATGCACCATCCACATATAATTCCTTGAATGCCTCATTCATCTCTAGGGTTCTAAGTTCCTAGAATAAACAATGATAAAAGGAATAGGTTTTGTGCATAGTAATACCTTAGGCGGAATTTGTGATTGTACACCAACTACATCAAGCACCTCTATAATTGTTGGACTCGACTTGAAATTAGATGCCTTGCAATCAACTCCACAAACCAAAATTTTTTATCCTTTCTTTGTTTTGCTTCTTGAAGATGCCATTCTTAGTAGGGTATCTAAAAACTTTGAGAATTCTTCAACAAAAAATGCTCAATTCACTTGGGGAATCTCAAATCATTCTGCATAGATAGCTCTAGAAATTTGTGATGAAAATAATGCCTTTAATTTCTTGCTTTTAAAAAATTTCCCTTGATCAATTACAGTTAAATATTCATAATTTACACTCACTCGATGATAGATTGTCCTCCATTTGACTTATTCATTAATGCTCAAGAGACATCTATAGCTTGATAGAGTCATCAACACTTGGTAGGAACTACTACTTTCATAACTAAAAATAATATACAATTTGACCTTACTTAGTAAGGTCTTGTGACTTGACTTTTCTTGGTAAGGTCTCCTATTTTCCATCCTACTCGATGATCCCTATGCATATTGAATGTTGATTGGATCATTCTACTTGCTAGCTGGAACTGATGTTAGATTTCTCCTTTTGAATCATAGTTCAAGTGATCTCCATAGGAACTAAGTTGAAGTGTTTGAACCACCCAACTCATTGACTTGTGTGCCATTCACTTCATGATCTTGGTTTGCATTCTCTAGAGATTTTGGTACCCATTGTTACCTCTCTCTTTTTTTGATATTGTCATCTTTTTGCTTTCTTTTCATATTCAATTCTACCTTTGTTCATATAATTCTTGGCAAGATGTCCAAGTTTTGTACAAATAAAAGATATCTTTTTAGTATCTCTTTTCCTCATATGATATTTCATGCAGTTTGCTCCAATGTGCCCAAATTCACCACAATAGTGACATCTACACCATGTATTGTAATCCCATCCAAATATTTCTTTCACATTTTTTTCTATTGGGTTCCACTGCTTGGTTTTGCACTTTGAAGATTTATGTCCTTGTTTCTTGCAATTGTGACATTTACCTTCAAACTTAGGTGTCTCTTTACATTCACTTGCTCTTTGAAAATTCTTATTACAACTCTAACACTTTCCATTGAATTTTTCTTTACCATTACTCTGGCATTTTTTTGATGTATGACCTATCTTACCACAATGATTACAAGTAGGTCTTTGATTCTTTTGAGTTCCTTGTTGAGATGATTGACCTTCTTTTATGTATCCTATTCTAGCTTTTCCTTTGTGTCTATAATAACTTTTTCACTCTTAAGATTTGTGTCATTGTTTCTTGCAATTGTGACATTTACCTTCAAACTTAGGTGTCTCTTTACATTCACTTGCCCTATGATGATTCTTATTACAACTCTAACACTTTCCATTGAATTTTTCTTTACCATTACTCCAGAATTTGTTTGATGTATGATCTACCTTACCATAATGATTACAAGTAGGTCTTTGATTCTTTTGAGCTCCTTATTGAGATGATTCACCTTCTTTTGTGTATCATATTCCAACTTTTCCTTTGTGTCTATACTAACTTTGTTCATTCAAGTGATTCATGCTTTCCTAGGATTTCATCATTCTTTCATAGGTTTGTTTTTCAATGTTGAGATCATTCTGCAATCTATCATCCTCTGATCTTAAATTCATAATTTCTTCATTTGCATTAGTGATTTGATCAATGAAGTATGTTTTTTGAAGGGATGGATGTTGAATTTCATTGCTCTTTTCTTCTATCTCTTATTTGGCTTTGTCTTTTTCTTCCATGACTTCTCATAATCTAACTAATTGGATTTCTTGTTCTCTTTTCAGCTTTTTGACTTCTTCTTCAAGATTATAATTCTTTTCTAATAGGTCTTTGATTTTTTCATTAGCTTCATCTAAATATCTTTAATTATTTCTTTAGTGTAGAGATTGTCATTCATTTGTACTACAAGATCTTTCTTTCTTTTCAATGATATAGAGACTTTCTCCTTTTCTTTCTTCACTTACCCAATGTCCAATTTAAGATCCAACTTTTCATTGTCAATAGCCTTATCTAGCCTATATACCTCCATTGCCTTTGATATTTTCTCAATTTGTTAAAGTTCTAATGTGAGAACCAAAAAGATTCGATTCCAATTGTTAGAAATATTAGGTAGGAAAGGTTACTAAAAGGGGAGGGGTGAATCAAAAACTAATAAAAATTTATCTTACTTTACCAATTAATCCTTCATATAATATTTTGATCTAATTGCATGCATGAAAGAATGAAAGAAAATAAACATTCATAACACTTTGACACAAGATATGGTAACCCAAAAACCTTCCAATTAGAAATTAAAACTAGGGTGGGGATGGTACCCACAAGCTTTAGTACTATAATATAAAGTCAACCTATTAAGACTTACAAATTGATCACTTCTAGTGATTTGTCCTATTAGAAGCAATAAGGATTGTTATGTCCACCTTGTTAAATTATTCACAAACATACAATGAAGTATGTACTTAGTTAGGAGATTTAGCAAAGACTATTAAGTCTACCTTATTAAATAATTTCATTGAAGTAGTTATTACGATGAACTAATAGCTGATCTCTGATCTACAACTCTGATTTGCTGGTTGAGATTCCTTTTATTGCAATGATCACCTAATTGTGATAGATAAAACTTTGTTGTCCCTTATACTGCTTGTATCCTTCTTTAATTTTCACTCTTCCTCATCATATATTTCTTCATATACATACTTGGATATTATATGATGCATTACATATTGTAGATGCTCAAAAATGGTTTGCATCTACGGTTTATCACTTTTTCATACTAATTTGACCCATTTTCTCATTCTACTAACTTCGATCTTTTTGCCAAATTGATTATACTTTATCATTTGTATCTCTCTTCACATCAATTTCATGTCATTTCAAAACATTTTCATATCAACTTAGAATCACCCCAAATCAACTCAGAATCACTCCAAATCAGTCCTAATCAACTTAGAACATATCAAACATCCTAAATCAATCATCATTTATTCAATCCTGGGTATTGTTATGGCTTTCAATGTCTTGGAAACCTATCAACCTATCAATCTTATCAATCTAACCTTAGTATTGTCGCAGCTCTCAGTGCTAGGTCAAACTATCATTCATGTTATTTAATCTTTGACATTATTGAGGCTTTAAATGTTAGATCATGGCATTATCAACCATTTTAATAATATTGACAGTGTTCGTCAATGTTATTATGATCAACCTTATCAATCAACCTCGATCCTATAGCATTTGCAATGTTAGTTAAATGTTACATATCAATCAATTCATGTCATGCATCCTTGGCATGTTATCAAGTTCAATCAATCATCTCATTTGATCTATATCATCATCACATTTTCATCAAAGGATACAGTCGCATTTATTTAATCATTTTGGCCAATCATCTACTAATTTTCCCTATAGGATTAAATAACCCATAATTTAATCCTATTATTCTTTCTAATTATTCTTCCTAATTATCATGCTCAATTAATTAATTGTATTAGTTAATTGATTCATTATCTGCAAACCATGAAAATTCTTAATTTCCTAAGTTCCATTTTCCATCATTAATTCCATTTTTTCTACTAATTCTTATTTTATGTAATAAAAGGATTTTTAATTCGAATATTCCATAAAATATTGCATCATTATGATGCTTGGATATGACACCTCATGGATTCTCCTTTGACATTTCGATAAGGTATGTCATAATCATATATTCTTATTCTCTTACACATGTCCCTATTTGGCTTATTTGTCATAGATTCTCGGCTTTAAGTGGGCTTATTGTCATATCTTATTTGGATAAGACATTCCATGCATCATAGAATCTTACAATTGGCATATTTTGTCATATGTGTCATGGATTCTCAAAGGAATCTCTTGCCACATCACATATCTATGGGTGACAAATCCAAGGCTCTCATCCTCTATGTCAATTATAAAATGTGCACTCTTTCTCTCATTTCCGGTCCTTAGCTTCTTAATTCCTTAAGTCCTTGGAAGTCTTGGAAGTCCTTAGGTCCAAATTCTTGAGTCTTTGAGTCCTTACTTCTTTACATTTTGCATTCCTGCTCTCACACTAAAATCACACTTCTAGTATTCTCATGGCATTATCCACATCATAGAGTTTTGCTTCAATTTTGTATGCACTATAGGAAAGTTGGAACTACATCATTTGGAGAAGAAAGAAGGAAATGGGAGCTACAAATGAAAGAGGCAGTTTCTATTGCTTTCTTTATGAGTTTGGCTTTCATGGTAGACTAGTTGGTGCTAACATATGTTGATTGAGTTTTGTGATTTCTCATAGTATGTTATGCATTTAACCCATTTTCTAGTTGTTACACATATATATCAATCCAAATCACAACTTACTAGAGTTGGCTACAATACCAATTTCATCATAATTCACAAATTCAGCTCAATTGTTGTAACTCAAGTTCTAAAGACAAACTTGGTGATGTTTTGATACTCAACAAACACTGTCAACACTCAAAAATCTTTGACACTTGGTTTAACTTGAAGATAGGTCCATACTAATCACTTCCAAGTAGCTCAAACTCAGTCAACACTGTACAACTCGATAAACACTAAGAAACTCAGTAGCAACTAGATTATTTGGTTGACACTGCATAACTTGGTCAACACTAGATCCACTTTGTTAACTCTGTGAGCTTGGTAAACCTTGTTTGACTTAGTTAACACTATAAAGCTTGGTTAACACTATGATCATCTTCACTTCTACTGACTAGCTTGGTAGCCTCTTCTATGCTCAGTTTGTATTGATCTTTGTCTCTAAAGCTTGGTAAACATTGTGTAGCTTGAAAAACACTATAAATTGACTTAGGTGCTCAATATATAGTGTATTATGACTATTTAGCTTGGGAACAACTAAATCACTTGGTTAACATTGCAAACTGACTAATAAGTTTAGTAGAAATTGTAGAGCTTGGTAGCAATGTAACCAATTGACTAAGTTTTGAGTCATTAATAAACAAATTGACCTTAATGTCAATAGGTTCAACATACAACATCCTAGGCTCTATTGCCTCAATGTATGTGAAATTAGTATATATCATAAAATAGATGTCTTCTTTGAACTTTTCTATTATAAAGGGTGGGATTTTGAATATTTTCCTCATCTTAGTTTGATATGTCTTGAAAATCAAATTAGCATTGTCATTGATCTTCTCAATAAGGTTGTAAACCTTAGAGATCTCCATGGTGCTCCTATCACTGTGCATCAAAGTTAATGCTTGCATGAATGGAAATCTCTTGATTAGATTGAAGAACATATGAGTGATCAAGTATTGGAATCTAAACTAGTTGTTCTGGACTTTCTTGATCTTTTCTATGTTTCTATCAGTTATGCTCTTAGGATTTGACACAAATTAACTTTCTCTTTGTCAATACAGATCTTGTAAGTTGTTTGTATAAAGCCAACTTCTATATCATCCTCTCTAGAGTTGTAGCACATCCTTACTACTATAACTTTGCTCAAGAATCTAACATCATCTTGCTTGATCTTGATGATTACTATCCCTCTACCATTGTAACCAAAATTAGTATTGTTAAGTACTAATTTCTTGACATTGTTTTCATTTACTAGAATAGTACCTTCATTGCATAGGTTGGTCACCTCATGAATAAGGTTAGCTGATATTTCAACCACATTATCTCCTAACCAAAACTTACCATCATGAATTCTACACAATATCACCTTAGTCCACTCTTCATTATCAAATTTGTAGTAAAACATAAAATTAACTAGATCATTATCCTTCAAGTATTCATATCCTTGTTGATAACTAATATCTTGGTTGTAAATATTGATAAATTCCTCAAAGATCTGTTCTTCTCCTACAATTTAAAACTTTCTTCTAAGATAATTTCTCACATCTTCCAAATGAATAATGTTTTTAGGCATTTTTGACAATGCAGTACTAGGGTCATCGAATAGAGGTTTTACAAGGTTTCTCTTCATCCTTAGTCATGCTTCATCTTCTACATTATGTAAAAAATACTTTTCCATTCCAACACTTGAGTTCTTAACACAATTCATAGATCAAATTGTTTCTTAGGAGTAAAATACCTTGCTTTGACACATAACTTAGGGCTTTCTATTCTTCACACTTGAAACACTATAATTCTCCTTCAATTTTGTTAGATCTCACCTATGATAGGAATACCTATACATTTTTTTAAGTGCATAAATTTAATTATATCAACCAATGGAATTTTCGAATTAATCCACCTCTAGAGTGTGATAGTTTATTTTTCTCATACATTTTTAAAATTAGAAAGTCACTAATTATATGTACTTTTATTGGCAGCCATGGAAAAAGGAAAGGAGAAAAATGTATTTTTGAAATGGAAATTAGTTAAAATTAAAATAATCCCATGAAAGTGGTAGTTTTATTTCATTTAATACCACATGAATGCAAACTTTACCTCCATCGTTCTCTAATTTTTCACTTTTCTTGCCACCACCTTTCTGACCTCTCTATTCAAAGTCCATTTGTATTAATGGAAAGTGTAAATTTTCAATCTTTAGGGTTTCAAGAGTAGGGAGAGAAGGAAATCTCTACATTGAATATCATAGGGGGATTTCTAAAGTTGAAGGAAATAACTTAGGCCAAAGAGTCTTATCTATAACTATGCACTATTAAGATGTCGATTCAAGTACTGTGCTTTTAGATTGAACAGTAGGTATTGAGTCCCCACATGTAGGTAAACATGGTAATTTTTTTTCCTGGTGCAGATGATAGGAAAATAATTTTCTAACAACAACTTCTAGGATTCCATGGTATCCTTTTAGGTACATCATTTTGAGGGCTATAAATATTTTCTAGAAGACTATAGCTCTAATGTTCATATACTTCTGAAGGGGCATATACTATACTGCACATACCTAGTGCACATACTATACTAACCATTTCAAGTATACGTCCCTAGATTGACAAAATTAAATGCACCTCATGATGGAGAAAAATAGTCCTTAGATTGAATACATTATTCTTAGGTATGGCCTTTGGCATGATTATTATACACCTATTGTGAGGCGAATCATTTTTGTCGCCATTGTTGGGGATGATGTCAAGCTAGGAGCATTCTTGAGTCATAGTTCTTAGTTAAGTTTTGTAGAAATTTACAATCTTAAAGCTTTCTTCACCAGTGTGAATAATTCAATTGCATGCATTAAAGAGAAAGACGACGAGATGAATATGGCAGATTTCTTTCATAGGAGTCTGTTAATTTGAATGAAGAAATTAAAGAAGAAGAAGTTGAGTATCCTTTTGAAGATGCAAGCCCTATTTTTCCTACATAATCATCCTCAAGAGTAGAACCTATAGATACAAGTGGTCTTAAACCTTTTGCTGAAATTGTGTCCAGTTTCCTATTAATACTGCTCTAAATCTACCAGCTGTTAATAACCTAGTACCCAATGTTCCTTTTTAGCAACAACTTCATAATCTAATACCTTCAATAATGGCACAACCTACTTTTCCATTTCCTCTCCCAAGCTTCATAATACTGATAATCTCAAGAATATATCCATAGTTTCTCTTCCAAAGTTCTATGGCCTTGCAACTAAAGACCCTAATACTTTCTTGTTTGTATTTGACATTCTCTATTGTAGTTTTGACTACAACACTAATGCCCATAAGCTCAAATTATTTCTAGTAACATTGAAAGAGTCAACTTTACAATGGTTCATGGGCTTAGGAGCCAATACAACAAGAACTTGGGATGAAATGTAAACTATGTTTCTAGATAAATATAAAGAGTATTGCAAAGCATCTAGTTCAAGAGGAGATGATATCTTTAGGATATCACACAAGGAGGAAGAAACATTGAAAGACTATGTTTCATGTTTTTTGTATACACTGCAGAAGAACCCTTAGCATGTGTTGTCTAAGGATTCACAAAAGCTAGTCTTTTTGAGAGGTGTGAATGATAATTTTCTAGAAGCACTAGACCTAATGGTTGGTGGTGATTTATATCAATCTTATTGGGATGACCTTAAGAAAATCTATCAAAACTATTCAAGGTCAACTATGAAGAAAGGTCGAGGACCTCGTTCCACAGTCACTAAAGGAATCAGTCAAGGTATTTCAAAGCTTGAGATATCTAACCTATTGTTAGATTTCAAGTAAGACATCATAAATAATGTTGCTATACATCTTGACACAATGACTACAAAGAAGAAGCATGCAGAAGCTGAATAACAACTAGTTGAATACTGCCCTCATTGTCATAAGCAAAAGAAGGATTGCCAATGCAAATGGGTTACCAGCCTGGAGAACTAGTGTCTTCCAATTGAGTACATCAAGATAGATGGAGATGATGAGCAAGTATGCTTTTTTTCTCAACATCATCCATGGGCCCAATGTCAAGGTATGCCTCAAGACCCTTTGCAAAATTCAAATTTATATGGTAATCAATGGAAAAATCATAATCCCCAAGGACCCCACAATATAATCAACCTAATTGGAGAAATGCTTAGCAAAATAATCTGCAATAGCCTTAATGGCCTTCTTGGCCCAACCAATAGAATAACCAATGGCAGAACCAGCAAAACTAATGGCAACCATCCCAGGGGAATTGGTAGTCTACAAACCAATGGAGAGGACCTCAATAGTGGGCTAACCAAAATAATAGTACTCCACAATTACCACACCCAACTCAACAACCTACACTAATGCCACCACCTATGAATCCTAGACCTCAAAACTAGACATGGTTACCTGCACAACCTCAACCAAATCTAAATAACCAGTAGTCACAACAACCCATGTGTATTGCTAATGCTTAGCAATATCCTGCTTATGCTCTGAATGTTGCAAATATACATTTGAGATCTGGTACAACTTTACCAACACCTAAATTTCCTTTTATAACTAAAATATTAGATACTCGTATAGCATTAGAATCCCTAGTTTCTAAAGAGGTTGACCCAACCAATGTCACTATCTTAGCCTAAGCTCAGCCAACAATGCCTCTCAATCCACAACTCATATTAACACCATTTGAAAAATGGGCTATGGACTTCATTGGTCCAATTGATCCTCCATCCAATGGGAAATCATATATTCATGTGTACACTGACTACCTGACAAAATGGGTTTAATTCAAAGCCATGAAGCATGCTCGTGATCACAAAGTTGCAAAATTTTTGTATGAAGAAATATTTACTCACTATGGTGTACCCAAAGAGCTAGTCACTTACCAAGGTACTCAATTTACTTCTAATCTGATCATAGAACTGATGAAACAATATAATATTAGGCACCAAAAATCAAGCCCCTATCACCCTCAAACTAATGGATAAGTAGAAGTCACAAATCGGGAGATAGAGGCTATCTTAACAAAAATAGTTTATTTGCACCGTAGGGATTGGAATAGTAGATTACTAGAAGGTTTTTGGGCCTACAAAATAACATAGAAAACTACTATAGGGTTCATACCATTTGAGCTCCTATATGGGAAAATAGTAATGCTCCCCATTGAATTTGACAATAAAACTTTAAGAGTTGCACCAAAGCTAAACATTGAGCTTCCTACAGTATAGAGAGAACGTCTTCTACATCTTAATTCTTTGAATGAAATGTGCAAGGCTACTATGGAATGCACTAAAATTATACAGAAGCAAAGAAAAAAATGGCATGACTCCCATAGTAGCAACAAACAATTTCAACTTGGTGACTGGGTATTGCTATATGATTCCAGATTTAAAGATATGTCACGCAAGCTACAAACACAATGGTTGGGTCCATATGAAATTAACCATGTATTTGCAAATGGAGCCATCTAATTAACTACCATTGATATAGTTCCTTTTAAGTTATTAGTCAATGGTCATAGACTCAAGTTATATAAATGGCCCCATATAAAAGAGAAATTCCTGTAGCAGTTCCAATAGCCAAATTCAAATGCACACCAGGTAACTCTTCTTGCAGTAGAACGTGTTGACCTCCTGCCTGCAACTCTTCAATATTAATTTCTTTATGAATGCACATAATAAAAACTTTATGTCTACATAAATTTCCAAATTTCTCCATTCATCTTCTAATTTATTCTTTTCTAACTCATCTCAGTTCTTTACCTACCATCCACCCAGCTTCCACATCATCATTTTACAATGCTTTCAATAAACACCGCAAGTTTGTTGATGTATGTTGTCACTGCTAATGTACTTTCTGCCACTTTTTGGTACATGAAACAATCAACTCATAGGTATAAGCTTTTCAAATCTTAATTCATTTATAGTACATCAATTTTTTTGGTTATATATAATACTACATTATTTATATAATGGAAGCGTTATGCCAATTCCATACCCCGTACTAAATTTGACAAGTTGTCATGCCCAAAAAATGCCAACCAGTGATGTTTTAAATTTAAAGGCCATAATAGGATTAAATGTAATAAACAAGTTTTCAAATAGATTCACTTAACTTCCTCACGCACATGTATAACTATAAAATTTAAACACAACTCAAATGCAAATTTTCTTAACATATTTTAAACTTAAAATTGCACAACTAAGTATATATCAACATGTTATCTGATTAATCTAATCTAAACGAATGTGATTACCAATCATAAAATGTGTAGTAAGATAACACCATCACATCTGATTTTCTCTTCTTCTTTTTTTAAATTTACATATGCAAAACTGAAAACAAGCTATAAGACTCAATGCAAGCATATTACTCAAACACTATTTTATTGGAAAACCTGATTCAAAGGCTCAGCTGGGAAAGAATCAGGAAGAAAACCCAGCTTCGTTGCCAATCCAACAAATTTTTGAATTACCAATTACATAGGATATCAATCCCAAATTTCAATAATATAATTGAATTTTCTTCATGACCCTCATCAAGGGATTCAAAACAAATACTGCAACACATTCAAGAACCATGGATGGAACATAATCTGATCGGGTGACAACCAAGAATAACCAAGAGACAATCAAACATGCATATTCATACATGGTTTTCACAAGGGATTCACAATGAATAAAAACTAGGGAAAGGTGGATTCTTCCAACCAGGAGAAGTCAAGCACAACACCAACCAGATGCCCAATCGGGGCTATATACCAAGAACTTCCATTCTTACTTTTCAACATACCATAATCATACAAGGTTTGTGCTGACAGGTAGGGGCCCATAACACCCTACCCTTTCTCCCTCTTCTCATCCTGAGAAGAGACTCTACACTGGTTGAAGTCCAACTAAATAGACCTTTCCCAAAATTGGTCACTTCTGCCCTCTCCAAGGGTGAGTAATACCATAACACCCATGCAAGAAAAACTCAAAATTTCAAACATAAACATGAAAGAAATCATCCAAAATAACATGGTTTCCAAGCTTCCCAACATACCCACAAACATACAAACATTCAAATAGTGACAAGGTAGCATAAGCATGAACCAAGAATGAAATCTGAACAAGGGAGAAAAGAATTCCTACCTTCACAAAAAGGTAATGGCAATGAACAAGTTTGAGTAGAGTTTCCCTTTTCTTGCTTCAATCTTCAAGAACTCCTCTCTAAAAATAGAGATTGGGTAACCCCCACTAGACCAAGGAAGGCCTCTAAATAAGCCTCCAACTCAACCACCCAAAAGGAGCAATAACTATTTCCACCCACTAGCCACACTAGAAAATCCTAACTCAACCTACACCTTGGTTAAACCCTAAAAGGAGGTGGGGTAAGACAACTCATGACAACCACTTGCAATTTTCGCACAAAGGCAAAAAGGGACTTTTTGAGTGGCCTCAAAAGTCAACAAAAGGGGCTTAGGGGTTGGAAGAGACCCCTAACCCATACCCATACCCCTTGGGTATAATTATTTCATGATTTGAAGCCTAAGGAATGGGTTTAGAGCCAAACAAAAGCTAGGAAAATTATTAAGACCAACTAACAACTCAAGTAATGCAAATTAAGCACTAATCCAGATTAAGGGTGACTAAACATGATTAAGAACCAAATTAGAAAAAGATACTAACTTAATCCGACTCAGGTCCAAGGGTTACACAGCTAACCCTAACTAGCACGCTAAAGAGCACAAACAATTCACGAGTGTCAAGTGACACTAGAAGAACATAGTTACGAATATTAACATTTACTAATCACAAAAAGATACATACATACATCTCACAATTAAAATACTTGAATTACGAAAAATAGGGTTTCCAAAATTAACACATAGAGATCAGTTATGTTCCTCCATTAGTTTCCTCAGCTAAAATATCTGCACACTCATTGCACACATCAGTAGTCCCAAAAATCACATGTACATATGTATATATACGTATCAAAAATTCACATAAATTGAAACATACATTAATCAGGGTTTCTTTCATCCTACTTATATCTTTTAATCATAAAGATTCCAAAAATCAATGTGTTAATCCTACATTTTACTTAATTCATCTACATCCATATACCTAAAACCAAAAATGATGAACATCAAATATCTAGAAGTAACATCACACAGCATGAAATAAAAATATGTTCAAGCATCAGATAATGTCTTGACATCTCGAATCGTGAGTATCCAAATAATAGTAATGTATCGCTATGCTACAATGGATCGGGGCAAACTTAGAACATAATGCTTCAATTAATTAACTATTTAATTTATTTCTACTCACATTTAATCATCAGTAATTACATAATCAATATGACATATAACTTATTCATTAATTCAGATTAAGTACGAGAATAATCATTGTCAAGCATGCATATACCTAAACATCATAACATCACCAACAGTGAATATTGAACTATCTAAATGCATAAAATCCTAATCATTGAGGTAACACAATCAATAAAATCATCATTAAGTGAGACACCTTGTACTATTGTTAGTGCAAATTAAATGTTTAAATAGTCGAGACAACATAGTCGTTCTCTATTCTTAAGTATTAAAGCATGGATGTATCTCTTCTCAATTTTCATAAGGACATCTAAAACCCTACAACATTACTCCATATCCATTCAAATCTCCTACAACAGATTTGACAGAGAAATTGATATTTAATAGGTACATGCGAGGAGGGACCTTACACAAGTGTGGACACTTGTCCATATTTCATAGGGGGCAGGGAAGGTTACTAAAACCCAATGACATTCCTATTTATTCATAAATATTTTTTTTCCCAAATCTTTATACTTATTTTATTTATAAAACTCAATTTCTATAAGTACACAAGTGTCTAGGTGTCGCATCCTTTATTCTTGAATGATTCATTACTATCGATCTGTGATGTGACCCATATTTAATTTTCAAGTGATCTAAATTCCATTTTTAGGTGATTTTCACATATCCATGATAAACCACATTATTAATCCCCATAATGAATTGTTATGACATTAATCAACTAAAAAAAATGAAATGTGAAAATGGGTTTGAAAGCCTGAATTCATAGAAGGGAAATAGTGCAAGCAGAGCAGAGAGTAAAATTGTCAGGTAGAATGAGTGGACAATTGCAGTAATGAGAACCAATGGAGAATACTATTTTACTCTCAGATGTAGAGGTAGTGAGGAGATTTAATGTGTGTGGCTAGTTAGGGTATTTCCTAAGTTTAACTGCATTTGATGAAGAAGCAGCCACAGAATTTACAAGAACATTTAATGAGGGAGAAGCTACTTTATGGGGTTTAATGATTGTTGCTATAGAAGAGTGAATAGTAGAAGTAACTAGGTTACCAACAATAGGAGAACATTATCCTAATACACATGATGCAAGATCAGGTAGAGCTTAGTTTGTCATACCAACTAATCCTCAATTGGATATCACCAAGCAAGGTTGCAAAAGGACATCTCTTCTGCCACCATACAATGAGCTAGCTATGCACATTATTAGGTACCTCACCTATGAAGGAATATTTTGATATTTACATGCACATAATTTTAAATTTCTTATTTGTATAAGGCATAATTATCCAATAAATGTTCCCAATTTCTTGTATAACATGTTATGCATTAGTACTAAAGAAACCCAAAAGGGGAAGGACAATTTTGTCACCCATCATGCCCTAATTAAATTACTCATAGAAAGATCACTTAAGGATGCCTCTCCCATGTCATGGGAAAAAATTTTCTAAGCTAAAACCCTACAACCCCGGGCTATCCTTAATGAATAGCCTAGTGAAGAGAATGTAGTTCCCACTGATGAACCTACTGAGCAAAGCACTCAAGATGTTGAAGCTGGCAATGTGCAAGAGAATGTGCAAGAAAATGTGTCTTTACCTATTCAAGAGACTCAAAAACCTACCTCTACTTGTGCAAAGAGAAAACAAAAATTACAAGAGGAGACCTCAACTCTAGTAGTAGAAAAGCCAAACCCTACAGTCGCAAAGCAAAAGAAAACTAAGACGGGTCGTGTAGCAGAGACACTGAAAGGAAGAAGTAGGAAGAAGGCTATGATACTAGGGGAGACCCCTATGAGAAGAAGTCCTAGAATGAGGAGACAAATTTCTAAAGTGACAATAGAGTCTCAGTCTACTTCATCCAAACCATCCACTAAAGAATCCTCAATACAAATTGTTCTCGATAATTCTCCTTCTCACCTTGAAACTACAAACATTCCTAAAAACCCTAATGAGGAATGTAGGGTTGAAGTAAATGAAAATAAAACTGATCCCCCAATAGGCCAACAAATAGTTCCCATAATGAATGAGTTATTTTATTCAAATTTTGGCCTAGTTCCCTATAAACCAACATGGCTTACAGATTTCATAAAGTAGTTATGGAAGGAACAGAGGAAGAGGAAAAATAACTATGAAGACGTTAGTGGTTCCATTACCTTGTAAAAACTTATTTTCTAGTTGTTTGGATAACAAATGCTTGTTGCAGCCCTATGGGAAGAGGAGAGAAAGAAAATGAAGAAATTCATAGTGTCCCTAGGTGAGGAAATTATAGATTTGGAAGAACAATTGGCAAACCAAAAACAAAGGATGGATCATGCCCTCAAATTGGTTGATGAAGCACTTGCTTGTAGACCACCACCTCATATTTATGCTATGTTTTCAAAGGAACAATTCCTTTTATTCCAACTTATGCTAACCCTCAAGAACATAAATGTAGAATTCAAATCAGCTCAGGAATTCTATGGTTTATACCAAACTCTGCCATCTTAGCAGCAGAACTTTCTCTGTGAGTTATATGTGCACAATTTTATCATTCTAGTAGAAACTCAATGGAATCCTTTACTCTATATAGGGGATATACATCTGAGGGCTTTGATGTCCTAGATGCATAATGAAGTTAATTATTATAGACAATTGAATAATTATAGAGATGAGGAAAGAACTGAGCCCCTATCATTAAGAGTTGAGAGCAATAAACTACAAGAAATTCTTAGGGACTAGTTTAGATTAGCTTATGAGGATAAGAACAAGGGAGTAAGGGATAAAATCTTTGTTGCTAGAACCAAGGTCTATGTATAATATGAGAACCTACCTTAATTTTTCTTTCAGAGAACCATGGTTGGTGTTAAAAGTAGGTGGGATAGATTACCTTAGACACTTAAAAGATTAGAGCCACACAGTCCTATCAATTTAGAGGCCACCCTTCACTGAGTTCTAAAGTATATAGAGTTGGGGAAATAGGCTAGGCTAGAACTATTTTACCCACTCACTATGTGACCTCCAATGCTCATGTGGCCCCTGTATGATATTAATGCTGATAGACTAGACAAGCTATAGGAGGAAAATAGAAGGGAAGTTTGGGAGAAAACATGAGGATTCTACTACACCTTCAAGAGTAGCAGGATAGGAAGGACTAAAGTTGGAGAATTCAAGTCACTAACTAGAAAATGCAATGCTTGAGGACAAGCATCAGTTTACAAGGGGTAGATGATGAGGATAATTATTGCCTCTATTTTATGATAGTTTTAAACACTTTATTTTACTTCCACCAAGACATTTGTGAAAACTTATGTTTACTTGAACTGATGATTAACCTATGGGTAAATAGTATGTTATATTTTTCCAATATTATATATATAATGTAGTATTTCATATAACCATCAGAATGTGTGTTCTAATATTTGAATTTAATTTGATAATGCTTATTTGAAAATATCTCTTCATAATAACTAACCTATTAGCAAAGGAAGTTGAAGATGGTAGGAAGTATTCAAGGGAAACGTTGAAGATAGCCAACAACATTCAAGGAGAAAAGATGTTAAGGTTTAGCCATGGTGGAAAGAGTCATAACATTATAAAGGGACAAAATTATATCACCTATTTTAGTAGAGTAAAATGAAAGCTAACTTATTAAATGAAAGCTTTAACCATACTAAACATGGAAAACACTTATGATAGGACTGATTTGTTATCACCACATATAGAGGCAAACCAAGAATGGTAAGCTCCAAATGGTATAACATAATGATGCAATAGATTTTTCCCTGATTTAAGGTATGTCTACTCACAAGTATGGTTCAAGCTTCAAATGGATGGATGAGGTGAGTGAGATAAGGTTGCAACAATGGAGTCATGGAGTGATTTTGCCATTATAATGGTATTTTGGTAGTATGAGCTCTCAAAATAGCATTATAACTTTGCATCAAAAGGTAGATAGTTTTAGTGAAGGGAGGGGGTTCAATTTATAGGCCAAGGGTTGGAGAAATGGAGGGCCAATATGCCAAGATGATGAAATGGTGAGGGAGGGCTAGGATGCACTCAAAAGGGAGCACATGGATTGTGCTTGTTTAGCACCAATCAGAGAGTGACACATATCAAAGGGTCATTGGGTGAAGGAAAGGGCAAGGATGAGTCAACAAAGGAGGTTAAAGGCCTTAAATGGCCCTCATAATGGCTTGTAAGAGCTTTTAAGGGCATGTAAGAGCATTGAAGGCTTTGTGGTTGGGATAAAGTTTTATGGTTGGGATATTTTGAGGGAGGAGACTTTGGTTCGGCTTAGGAAAGTCTTAAGCTCACTTAGGGAATGTGACAAGGTTGGGGGGGGGGGATTAGGCTTGGGTTAGGATTAGATTAAGGATGTTAGAGATGTGCAAGTGGATGGCATTTATGAGGGTGGGTGAGTTAGTGGCTAAGATAGGTTAGTATGGGTGGATGGGGTGTATTAAGCTAAATGGAGGATTTAGGATAGTTTAGGGGCTATTAGATTTGAGGGCTTTATTTATCAAATAGACTTATTTAATAAATGAGTGTTTTGGAATTAGATAGGAGAATAGGATTAATTGATAAATAATGGGTTATTTGATTTATCAATTAGGACTATAGATGATTAATTGAATTAATCAGCTAGGGGATGGCAAAGGATTAATGAAATAGGAATTTAATTAATGTTTCCTTTAGGATTACCAAAGTGGTGTAATCAAATTTAGGTGTCTACAACAACCGCTAATATGGAGGAGCTATGAAGAATTTTTATATTTCTCTACATTTATTATTGTGTCAAAGTGGTTGTCTAAACTTTATTATTCATTTCATGAGTTTTTATCTCTTCTTCTTTTTCTTTGGTAGATTTGAAGTTAGTTTTTTTTTCTTTTATGTTTTAGAATAAGTTTTGATCTTCTATTTATAGTGATCAGACCAATAGTTTTAGAAGTTAGAAGGAAGTTTATGACAAGAAACTGTTGACTCTTGCAGTGAGTTGTTTTTACAATTTTATGTATCATTCTCATGTAATGAATTTATGGAACATAATGAAATAGCTCCTTTTTTACATTCTATGTTAGTACGTTAGTAGAAGCCAACCAAAGGGGCCCACTTGGGAGGTGGATTAGATTAGAGTAGTATAGATTTGTTTTCAAGCATCTTTAGTGTTGTAGGTAGAAGTTATAAGTTCCTTCCTGTAGCATCATACTTTGTGAGTGTTCCTGCAACATCTATAAGAATAGTTATAGTAGATGAACTAAGTTGGAATATACATTAGTATTTAATTGCATTTCTAGTATTCATTTCAGTAAAGAGTTAAGTGTGTTAGTTTCCTACAACACTAGTGTAGGCTCTTTCCTTGCATTTTACTTTCCTATAGCATAAGAATAATGATTCATTAAGAAACCTGGTGCACATCTATGTCGACCATTTCAAGTATACATCCCTAGATTGAAAAAATTAAATGCAACTCATGGTGGAGAAAAATAGTCCTTAGATTGAATACACTATTCATAAGTATGGCCTTTGACAAGATTATTATACACCTATTATGAGGCAGACCATTGACATACTAGTGCATTTCTTCTTTGATTAGGTCCATTATGATTAATTTGTACTCTGCACTTTCTGGCAATGCGTCCAAAGTTATTACACTTGTAACACATAATTTGATTCCTTGCTCCATAAGGTCTTTATCTTTCATTAAATTTCCTTTCACTAGATATCCTTCTCTCATTATCAGCAAGGTTATTATCTCTAAACATTCTACTATTTCTATTATTACTATCAAATCTAGGTTTCTTACAATCAGCAGCTTTATGAAAAAAACTATAACAATTATTACAATAAAAAAATTTAATAGGTTTAAATGAATTACCTATACATTCTCTATTCATATGGCCAACTTCATTACATATAAAGCATCTACCTTTGAATTCATACCTTACCTCTTTAGGTGATTCAAATTGCTATGTTTTCTTAGGTTCATCATTTTTCTCAAGTTGAATTGCTTGTTCAACTTCTTTTGGTGCATCTTTAGATTGACTGCATTCTATCTTATCTAGATCATTCATCTTAGGTTCAAGGATTTCAACAACTAGATCTAGTTCCTTTCTTGCTTTAGATTCCTTTATTGGCTTTTGTCCAATGAAATATCCAAGACTAGTCTTATCATAGGAAGGTCTCTGATAATATAGTTTCTCATCAATTTTCTCATTACTAGAATATAAATTTTCTAATTTTTTCTTAGCCTAGGTTAACTCTCCTTTCATAATATTATTGTACTTCTCAAGTTCTGCATGATCTATCTTGATGGTTCTAGTCACCTTTGTAAGATGGGATGTTACATCTGCATTTTCATATTTGAGATATGATTCAACCTTGCTATCATCCTTCTTCAAACTTAGCTTTACTTCAATAATCTTCAACTCATGTTTTAGAATCTCAATTTTCTTTCTTTAATGTTGATACCTCATCACTATCTTTTTTTTCCTCTTTAGGTTCCTTCCTAGATTTGAGATGATCAATCTTGCCTTTCAATTTCACAATGTACTCTATTGCATCTTCATATATTTCTTTCAATTTTTCTCACTCTTCAACAACAAGATCAATATGATCAAAAGCTTCTTCAAGATTTTGTTGCAACTATTTCATATTCATAGGGATTTTACTTGAGTTGTTAAGCCTCTTTTGAGTAACTAACATTTGATACCAATTTTTAGAAATAGGGAATACTAAGAGGGGGGATGAACCATTATTCTACAAACTTTTTCCCAAAACTAGATATTGTTAATTACTTTATAACATGCATATAAAAGTAAACTAACAATGTTGAAAAATAATAATAACCATATAGAAAGAGAATTCCTAACACCATATTTTGTTAACTAGAGAAACCTTGACCAAGGGAAAACCCTAGTGGGGATGGCACCCACAAAATGATCCACTAAATAAAAGTATCTTGTTAAGGATGGTGACCCTATTAGGAGTCTGTTAAGTACATATAATGTATCAATCATTGTTAGAATACTAGGCCCTATTAAAAGCCTCAAACCTATTAGGAGTTACTTCAACCCTATTAGGATTTGATATATACAATTAAAAAATATATGCAAGATGAGCTCACTTCCCAAACATGCAATTATACAATATAGTTCCTTGAAAGAAAAGAGATAGATGCAAAAACCTCTTTACTATTGATATCTTCAATATATGATCTTTCCTTTGCTATTCTTCACACATGTTTAATCATACACCAGAATTCACATCAATATAGTTTTTATATCAATTCTCATATGACATAAAACTTAAATATTAATTTGTATATCACAATCTTTCCTTTATACCTTTACATTTTATCAAAACTACCCAATCGGCCTTCAAACTTTCACACACATCGAAAAATGCAGAATTAAATCTTTCCCTCTTAGGGTTAACATCTAGGATTTCATCCCTAATTAGTTAATTAATTATTCCATGACCAAAATAATTCCTTAACCCATAATTCACATTAGTCTGATTTACTATGTTATGTCCTATACATTACCTTTACTAGTGTTTAGTCTTTAACTTATTATGTGTTATTCATACAGACTTGCACACTTACATACATAATCTTGGTACTTTGTACTATCTATACCTAACCAAACACATGCCAATAATAAATCTATCATCTGTACACGTCAAAATTGTCTCTTCTCTACTAAATAACTATCTAATACTTAGACAATTTTCTATGTCTAACTATAGAATCTTCATCTGGACAAAGTGCATTCTTTAAATAAGGTATATATTTCTATAAATGAAAACTCCATCATTTTACCAACTTATCCTACTTATCCATATTTCCAACACTTTCATGTTATATGTTATTATAAGTATAGCATGATTCTCCTATTTTCAATCATTTCTCTATAGATCATATTATTTTGTGATACCTTTTTATCTTTAGGTATGAAAAGATTTTGTTACATGTAGGATTGTGTGTCTTTGTCCTAACAAGTGTCTTTTGATATCTTGGATATTAATCATTTATAGTTTACATCCTATGTGATATCTTCTCTTAGCATATCATGATGATTTCGTGTTCTATTCTTCTATGATATAACATTATTCTATAATATTTCTTTTTGATATGGGATGATTTGTCCATAACTATTGGTTGTTGCTAACATCTTTATATCTCATGAGATATTGTAGCATAATCTTATCATAGATTCTCTTTCTTGTCTCATGATTGTTCAGCAAGACCTTTGTACATTTTTTTTCTCTATTTGTCTAAGGATCGACTTTCCTTAGTAGAGTGCATTTATTTATTATGTGACATTCTTTTCTCATAAGGAATGATGTCTTGATCATGAATCTCTCTTCTATACAAGAGGTGCATGTCCTTGATAGTAACCTCTTCTTTGTTTGCAAAACCATGTTCATTATAAATATTTTCCCTTACCGTGTGCTCTAAAGATTGCCATCCTTCTTTCAAGGATTCATATTTCACCCACACAGGGGGCTAAATATGCACATCCTTATTCCTCTTTGAATTTTTGACTTTTCTCATGACACTCCTCTTGAAGGTAGATGTCTTATACACAATATCTCTTCCTTTCGAGGGTCTCTTCTCATTTGCAATGTGTCATTTCATAATTTATCTATTTCCTTAGCTTATAAGAGTCCACTCTCTTTTCTAAGTTTATGGCATACATTATTGATAAAGGATAATCTACTTTTTGATAGAAATAGTTATCCTTGATTATATTCCTTGTGATGTCTATGGATACATAGTCATCCTAAGGAGGGGGGCATATATATATGCCCTCTTTTTATATAGTTTCCATGAAGCACAAACACAAATTCTAAGTATCTCTTGGAGTACTTCAGCCTTAAGTTCTTGGTATGATTTCTACATCATCTTCAAATCTATGCATTGTGGATTCATGTCTCTTTTGTGCACACAAGCACATATGCTAAATCTCATACATATGGGTAATGTGTATATATTCTCTAAATCCTCTACAAGAATTAGCAACATCTCTCCATCTTGAGGAAACACATATTTTATTTATTTTTCCAAATCCTCTATGAGTATCAATATTACTTCTCCATTTTGAGGAAATGCACCTTTTTGGTTTTTTCTGAATCCCTCATAGGGAAACTCCTCTAGTAGCTGTAATTTCACTTACTACTTTCTTGATTTGGTTCACATACTGTAAAGTATTCTTCAATCTTTTGGATATAAGGATGAATCTATATGCAGATTCCCTGTGCAATTACATGTAGCTAATCAGAAAATGGGAAGGTTTATGCAGTAAAATGGATGAATCTCAGGTGTAGATTCACACCTAACCCTAAGCCACTAGAGTCTTCTTAAGGAAGACAAAGCCCTAAACTCTTTATAATGTACAAGGTTTGAATGATCAAATTGGAAGAGTGAACAAGATAGTTTACAAAGCATTCAAGGTGACTTAGTAGTAATAGTAAATTGCAGAATCAGTTAGAGAAGAACAAAGGATAGAAAAGGATATAGCATTGTTACATCATATCATGAAGGATCAATTGGACATTGGGTAGAGGTGATCTATTATTAGGAAAGCACATGTCAATTGCAAGATCTATGCTAAGATATTTTAACAGGTGATTTCGGTTAAATCTCTTAACAAGGTAGGTGATTTTTAAAGTGTGCAATCACCTTCTTAAATCTCCTAACCAAGCACACTTCTAATAGGGTGTTCAAATCCTCTAACAAGGTGGGACTTAAGAGTCTTTGTAAGAATTTAATAGGGCATGTCTTTGATAGGGCAAGCCATGCTTCATGGTCAAACTATTGTAACCTTCATTAGAAACACTTTATTGTTGTAGTAGTGAAGATTTTTGGGTGTCATCCCCACCCTAGTTTTACCTTCTCACTTGGAGGGTTTCTGGGTAATCATATCTAATGTTATGTGTGTGTTTGATTACATATTTACACGATTGATGTATATGCTTTATATGTTATTTCAGTATATTAATGATGTATGAATGGTGAATTTTTTATGGGTTCAAGTTTAAACTCTTGATTCGCCCCCTCACAAAAGTTTACTCTCTTCCCACTGGTAATTTCAAAAATTGGTATCAAAGAAAAGTTCTTTGAAAGAGAAGCTTTGTAACTTAGAGAAAAGATCTTAAAATGGAAGTCTATAAGCTAGGAAAGACTATTGAGAACTAGGAGATTGAAATATATCTCATATTACATCAATTGAATGAGGCAAGAGAGGAACTAAAGAAATCCTTGAAGAGAAAGAAAGAGATTTTTATTGTAGATAATAACACACTATATAGAGAGATAGACACCACAAAGCTATTTGTAGATGGAAAATCCAATGAATTTGATGTATCAGTTGTAGATCTAATGGAAAAGAATAGAATCCAAGCTGAGGAAAATAGAAATCTCAAGCTAGAGAAAGAAGCACAAGCTATACTACTATGTGAGGTGACTAAATAGAATAAGAAAGCCATGGAAGATAAAGCCATGATTGAAGAAGACAAAAGAATTCTAGCAAATAGATTGGACGAGAAGTCAACAAAGTTAACTAAGATCTCCAACATGCAATTAGATACTCTAAGTCAAATGATGAATTCCAACTATGAAATAAATGTCAAGGATTGAGATAACTATATTGAAGTTGTAGAATGAAAAATTACAGATGACCTGAAAAGAGAAAAAGAATTTTTTGAAACCCTTAACAAGCCAAATGAAGGCATCAAATACTTTGAGCAATTACCGAGATCCCCTAGATCCAACAAAAATACATCAAGATTGGGCTACACAAGAACTGAATAAGGAGAATCATCTAAAGCTGCTAAAGAGAGGAACATTAAAGGTAAGAACTCCAAACCTACTTGTCATAGTTGTGGTAAGAAAGGACATACTACTAATGTGTGCAAGAGTAAGAATACAAATTATAATATCAAGCCTAAGAACATGACTCATTTTCATAAGTGCAACAAGCAAGGTCATCAGGCACATGAATGTAGAACCAGAACAATGCAAAAACAAATATTTGAAGGATATTGCTACAATTGTTAGAAGTATGGACATAGAGCTTTTGAATGCAGATTCAAATCTATGTGGTCATCAAATAAGCCAACAAAGGCAAGAAGCTATGGAAACCTTTATAATTGGGATTATAATACAAGATATAGTTGTCACTATTGTCAAGAATATGGACATATTCCTAAGAATTATATTAGAACACACTTCATTGATAACTATGAAAGGTGGTTGCATCAAACTACATATTTTAGCTATTTAAAGACTAGTCACATCAGCAAGCATTGTCCAACAAGGTCAAAGGCACCAAGTTGTGAATTTGATAAAGGCAAAGGCAAGGGAGATGTTGAACACATTAGAGATGAGATGAACAAGACATGGAAAAAGAAGGATTCTTGTAGCACATCAAATGGAGAAGGGATCACTTCGCCCAATGGGTCAAGTGATCACACCTCATCAAACTAGACAAGCAAGAGGTATGTGGGACTAACGTTCAAGTGTAATATCATACATTAGTTCCAAAAGAGATAGTACTAAAAAGACTACATTAGCATGAGTAAAGATGTAAGATTTTGTAAATTCAAGCTAAATATTTGAATTTTTCATGATGTTGTTGAGCATGAAATGTTTCATATGTATGCTGAGTGGAATGCTAGTTGATGTCAAACTGCTAGACTAGCCAATTGATGTTAAGCCTGTAATAGTTGTCGAGTGATGGAAATGTCGATGGATGTCGAGTGAATCTTAAAATGGTTGATTTGAAAGGGTATATGATTGATTTCTACTCATTATTCATCATTTCAAATTCAAGCAAGAGCAAGCAAAGTGAAAGGAAATTTAGAAATTTGTTCAAGGCATTTGCAAAGATTTTAGCAAAGATCTCACACCAGCATATAGATTTGACAAGGTATTTATCACAAGCCGAGCTACACAGTTTTACTTTTCATAAACCCTAGTTTGAAAAATGGTGTCTAGCTCAAAGAATGTAGAAGGGAAAGAAGCTTTAAATGTTCAACTTGTCAGTAATGAAGTAAAATAACCTATATTTAAGGCCATTCTTGAAATTGCCTACAAACAAGATCCTTCTAGTGCTTTATCCATGATTTCACCAAATGTAATAATGGTGCAAGATGTAAAATTTTATAATTGTAAAATTGACAAAATTGGGGACTTAGAAATCAAAGAAGCATCTGATAGGTTATGTGAAAATGGTGTTTTGAAGGAAGAATATAAAATCATTGAGAAGAAGGGTTTAATGCATTTCCTAGATTTTCCTAGTGTATTTAAAATTGAATGGATTAGAATTGTTGAGCCAAATACATGATGGATCTTTATGGCTAGAGGGTGGACCAATTAAGATTACCAAAAGAATAATTCATAGGGTTATTGGCTACCTAACCATAGATTGACCCAAGACTCTGAGGAGTGATTCCAAGGAAGTCATAGAGAAAAATACTAGAGCAAAATGGAATAAAAGAGGCATGACAATAGATACTATTGTTGATCCATTGTTGAACTTTGTTGTAAGGGTAATTTCTCATAAATTATATCAATCTAGTAGACTGAATAGTGTACCATGTATTATTGTGGATGTTGGAGCTACAAAATTGTAAAGAAAGATCATACCTATGATCTGGCTTGGCTTCAACTACAACAATTGTTGGAAAATCTTGGACCAATCAGGAAGACCAAGAGTGCTCAATGTAAATTTGGTTCAATTCTAGTCCACATGTTCTTCTATGTGAAGAATACATTTTCCTCTTTCGGTACTGTAAGTTGGAAAAATAAATAGGTCAATTGAAATATAGATCAATCAGTATATTGAACAAATTGGAGAAAATTTTGAATCATTTATGGCAAGTTACTTTGAAGACTTTAAGAAATCAATGAAGGAAAGAATGAGGATACCAGTTTCTTTGGTTGAGCAACATTATAATGATATATATTTTTTGGTTGATTTTGATTACACCTTTGTGCAAGCTATACCACACCAAGGGTTAGATGGTTAAGGCCACTTGGGTATGAGATAAATGTTGATGAAGCTTAAGCAGCCATCACTACACTCCTAGTAGTAGAAATTGATAAAAGTGCAAAGATATTTGGCAACTATGAAATGGTAAAATCAAAGATTACCATGGAGTTGAAAACTACCTCTACACTCAAGAAAAAAGATAAGCTAATCAAGAAGCTAAAGGCAAAATTTGGTGAGGGTGCAGATGAGGAAGAAGAGGAAGGAGATGAAGAGGATGAAGAGGAAGAACAAGAACAAACTCAAGTACCTCTTACATTGACTCAAGGCATGGGAGAGGATAAGGAGGAGGAGGAAACAAAAGGTTTCAAGAGAGAAGAAGTTGAGGAAGCACCTACTCATGTTGAGCCAAAGAAGAGAAAGGCTAAGGCATAGCTAGTGGCAAAGGAAAAGAAAAATATCAAACCTAACCAAGCCAAGCTGAGTACACTAACCACTAGAGCCAACACATGAGCAAAAACTCAGAAGGCCAAGGATAAATCCAAGCAAACAAAGCAAGGTGGCCAAGAGTAGAAAAGGCAAAGAAGAAAATATGTGGCATAGCTAGATTCAAATGAAGAAAGGACTGAATAAGATGATATGAACCAATTCAAAATGGTAAGTCACAAACCACTCTTTGATCTTGAAAATTTGTGTGAAAATGTCAAGAATAATGTAGATTTATCTGGTTTAAAGCATATTGATTTTGAGTAACTTTGGAAAGAAGAAAAGGATCAAGTGGAAGAGGCATTATATGTCATGATGTCTAAGTTTAAGAATACTCCACTAGAGTTTTCTAACACTGTACTAAAATTTTTATATGACATTGTTGAGAAAAAGTGGCAATACTGTTTAAATTTTGAAAAGTAGATTAGGGAAACAACTTTAGCTCAAGTGATGCCAAAGCTAACAAAGGGATAGATTGATAAGGTTGTGAAAAGATATGTTGTTAGGTTCACACCTAAATATAGAACCTTCAAAATTCTTCAAAATAATATTGAAGATGTGGTCGAGAAATCAGCCCAAATATGGAAACTTATCTATGGGTTGACCACTATAAAACAAGGAGAAGTTGACCCTTTTGAAGGTAAAGATGATGATAAGGATGAAGATGAAAAATATGATGACAAAGAAAATTATGATAAGAAAGATGATATAGTGGGGGAGGAAATTGAAAAGCAAACTAATGATAGGGCAATAACTGAACAACAACAAGATGAACCGAGTGTGCAAGACACACAATGTTGAATATCAATTCCCCACATAACATAGTCAAGTCTACTAAAACTATTATTTTTAAGGATGTCTTTGATATTTTAGCTTAGAAAATCAATCCCTTGACTATAGAAGACTTAAAGAAGATACTGGACCAATCTACACTGCAAGCTAAGTTATATGATAATCCAATTTTGGTCAGTATAGATGAACTCCAAAAGGCAGTAGCTAATGTCAAAAGGGACAAGGTGAATCCACAAGAACCACCTTCTGTCATCCCCTCAGTTACTCAAGAAAAACCTTTGAATCAAACAATAGTAGATATAGCTACTAAGGTTGATACATTTGTTAAAATTGACACATTTGAGTAGAAGTAGACTACAAAATAAAAA
Organism: Cupressus sempervirens; assembly: GCA_028749045.1. Lineage (NCBI taxonomy): Eukaryota > Viridiplantae > Streptophyta > Pinopsida > Cupressales > Cupressaceae > Cupressus > Cupressus sempervirens. The sequence goes on from CM053793.1 coordinate 241,239,311, forward strand.
GACATTACTATTGCACAGTAGGAAGTTGGACAAATAGATTCATCTATACTTGAAGAACAAGAACAAGGTTCTAGTCATGTCATTGTAATAGATTAGGGAAAGCCTTAAGAACATGAGAAAATACCTAAGGTAAAGGAGCAGAAAGCCATCTAAGCATTGGTAACTCTACCAAAATTTGGCACTCCACTTACACAAGTTCTTCAGAAGCCAAGCACAGAAGCTATACCATTGCAAATCTTAGTGCCAAGCTCTAGCTCTTCAAAAGTTGAAAACGCAATTCAATATGGAGATATCACTCTTGATGAAGAGATAGTTATACCCAATTTTAATTATGATACAATGAAATTAGACCAAATAGTCATTTTACAACAAGCCTTAAAGAAGAAAAAGCATCAAGATATGCTTAGGAGAGAACACAAGAAGAAGTAAGCACTTCAAGACATTAAAGACATCTTTTTGGATGCATTTAGTCTACCAACTACTAAAGAGACCATGCCACTACTAGAACAAATATTAGATATAGTGGAAAAGGTCAATAATGAAGACATTGATACTAATGTTAAACTCTTAGAATGGTTTGAAAAGAAATTATAGAGCAAGGTACATGAAAAGATATCTGGTGATATAGCACTCACTCAAGTTGCATTAGCTACAAAGGTTGAGGATGTGAAGAAGGTACTTGAGAATATATTCTTATTATATACCAAATTGTGTGACCCTACACTCTTCACCCAAGAAACCAAACATCATATCTTGAGCCTGGAGAGAAATCTCAACATATCAGGTACAAGGTAACTTCAAAACCCTACTTAGAGTGAGAATCATTTTCATACAATACTTCAAACAAAAAATCAATTAGTCGTGTTAATAGTAGAAGAGGCTAGCATAAGAGCCAAATGGACATGTATATAGGCATCCCTTACCCCACACATGGAGATATTGCACAAGAAACTAGGTTATGTCAAGACTCTACTAAAGAAACATCCCAGTCTTTCTACTTTAGATGGCCTAGTGCACCTTACTGTCGAGTTTGCAATCCAGATCAAGTCATTGGATGTTGCATGTGACAACTAGGATGCAGCTCTTAAAATCATAATGGAAGTCCATAAATCTCTCTAGGAAAACATAGCATATGTGTATAGCCCATTTGACATAAGTGTCAAAAAGGGGGAGAAATACAGCACATTGAAGTTAGAAAGGAAAACAAATTTTGGATACAAAATAGACACATTAACTCAAGGGGAGTTATCAATTTTGAAGTATATAGGTTATTGTAGAATTTTGAAATTTTGAAGTTTTGTATATAAGTCGAGTCATTAATATGTTATGCACAAGAAAATTAAGATTGATTATGTATATTTAATTTTTTTGACACTCATGTCAAAGGGGGAGATTTTTGTTCTCAGATTGGTTTTGACAAGTGAGTGTCAACACACTTAAGCCATTTACTTAGTTCATGTTGAACTAGTAATACATACCAAGCACAAAATGTAAATATTAGACCATGTCAAGTTGCAATGAGTACTGAGTCACTCATGTGCTGAGTAGATAGACCATGTCAAGTGATTCAAGTGTCAAGTAAATAGTGGATGTTGAGTATTGTAGGTGTCAAGTCAAAAGCAGAAATATAGTGCATGTTGAGCATTAGTGACTTCATATGCTGAGTAAAATAGTTTTGACATATTTGTAATGGCACAAACAACTATGTAAACCATTTTTGAGCTGACTTAAGGATATATTTTGATCTTTTGGAGATAAGGAAAAATCTATATGCGAATTTCCTATACAATTACATGCAACGAATCAAAAAATGGGAAGGTTTAAGTGGCAAAATGGATGAATCTCAGTTGTAGATTCATACCTAACCCTAAGAAACCAGAGTCTTCTTAAGGAGGACGAAGCCCTAAACTCTTTACAATGTACAAGGGGTGAATGATCTAATTGGAAGAGTAAACAAGATAGTTTGCAGAGTATTCAAGGTGACTTAGTAGTAAGAGTGAATTGTAGAATCAATTAGAGAAGAATAGAGGATAGAGAAGGATACAACATTGTTACATCAAATCATGAAGGATCAATTGGATGTTGGGTAGAGGTGATCTATTATTAGGTAAGCAAGTACCAATCACAGGATCTATGCTGAGACATTTTTAATAGGTTATTTTAGTTAAATCTCTTAAGAGAGAAGTCCTAACAGGCTATATGAAATCCTTTAACAAGGTGCTTACTTAATTGTAAGTTAAAGTCCTCTAACTAAGCACACTTCTAACAAGGTGTTGAAATCCTCTAACAAGGTGGGACTTAAAAGTCTTTGTAAGCCTTTAATAGGGTAGGCCTTTTATAGGGCAGGACATGATTCATGGTCAAACCATCATAACCTTCATTGGATAAACTTTATTACTATAGTAGTAAAGATTTGTGGGTGTCATCACCACCCCAATTTTACCTTGTTACTTGGAGTGTTTATGGGTAATCATAACATGTTTACATGATTGATGCATATGCTTTATATGTTATTTCAGTATATTAATGCATGTATGAATGGTGAAAGTTTTATGGGTTCAAGTTTAAACTCCTAATTCACGACCCCCCCCCCCCCCCCCCCAAAAAAAAAAGTTTACTCTCTTCCCACTTGTAAGTCCAAAACCTTCAAACTTCTTCCTCCAAAAATTGTTCTCTAATACCAATTGTTAGATAACTAATAGGGGGGTGAATTATTTATGTCCATTTATTCTATATGCCTTTCAAATACTTTAGTACCAATTCAAACTTCATAAACATCAATAGAAATAACTTGATGATCACATTCAACTTCACAATTCAATCTTGTCATAATTTTTCTTTAAATTGTTAACTCATTATTTCTATTATTACCAAGTATCAAAAATATAACTTAGCTTTTACCTAGTTTTATTATTTAGTTAATACCATGAAGATCAACTTGCAACACAAAAATATTCACAAATTTGATACCATTATTTAATGTGGAAACTCTATAAAGGGAAAAACCAACTGGAACTAGCAATCCAAATAATTTTACTCTTTTGAAATGAGCTCTGCTAGGAGCAAACTTTGTTAAAGGTTACATGCACATTTTTAGTGTGACATGGTTAGAGGAATTTAATATAAAGATCATCTAGAACTTATCACTCCTTGATTTTTTCTAAAGAGTGGCCTACTCTAAAGGGGAAAAAAACATCACCAATCAATATTACCATATAGGATTTCATAGACTTGTTATGTAGTGCCCCACCCAGAGATCCTTGGAATAAGGATAAATATAAGCCAAGATTTTAAAAAAATTACAAGTATGAATGCACATGACAAAATCATACATGGATCACAAAAATTACAACAAAAGACTAAACAAACATCCAAACACCAATGGGTCTCTAGATGCCACTTTTGAACTGGCATGACCAAACTGAAGGATAAAAAACCACAACAACATTAGAACACAAAATATCTGATCTATTGAAGCAAAGAAACACTAACAATCCTAAAGTGTACTCAAAAGACCAAATTGTGTTCTTTGAAAACTAGTAGAGATGCCCCCTATTTTTGCATGATAAAATACAATTTCTAGTCTTGCGTAAGGAAGTACCTCTTCATGTGGGAAAGTACACTGATCCATGTAAGGAAACACCATCTTGCATGAGGAAATGGTGGAATCAATAGCCAAAAAGTACTACACTAGTGTTGAGGTTCACATGAGGAAGTTCTAGGATGTACAATCTCACATGAGGAACCATGACAGCACACCAAAAAACCAAAGAATAAAATCTAGAAAAGACATTTCCTCCACATCAAAGAGTATCAAATCCACATGTCAAGGTAAGGACACGTGAAAAATAACTAAAAGATGGAAACTACATCTAACTACCTAAACAAAGTAGTGAAGGAAAAGTATTGAAAGCAACATCACAATGTACAAAAATGAACATAAAAAAACTCATGTGTGGTTTCTCCCAATTGTAATATGGGACCTCGAAGGCCCTAGCCATCCCCTACACAAAACATCCTAAACTACCAACTAGATAGTAAAAATTATCTTATGAGGAAATCACTACTAAAGTGTAATAACAACATAAGAATAGGAAATCTAGCATGCTAATCCAATAAGGAATAAATACTCTGATTAAGCAAATAACATCATCTAATCATATGCTAAACATCATAATAAGGGAATGCATCAAGTAAACTAACATCATCTAAACATGATATCCAAGCATTCCAATAAAAGCATAAATCACAAGAAAGCATACTCTAGAACCTGAAGTATCAAGTGGAAACATCGAGCAACAATTGCACTAGAACAATAGGTCGTCTCTATACACCGGTCCCTGGCAATGGTATAGGTAGCTATGCCTCCCAACCACATGAAACCCATAGGTCCACTCCCACCATCCTAATGGAGATAATGACCCAACCAAAAATACACACAAAGTAGACATACATGGCTAACACTCATGCTAGATAGTAATGATGACTAAAATAAAGATCTTGAGACAATGAAAGTACTATAGGTCCTAGTCAGACACTCAATGGGCAACTATGTAGGGGATAACAACATGGAGAGTCGCTTGGCATCAAGAAGCCCAACCTCAAATTGTGCAGACTCAACTTCCCAACAAAAGGCTCTCATATTGAATCATTTTATTATCTTAAGTTTTATTACCACTCAATATTTTATTTAGATATCACTTGATTAAAACTTCAGCACGAAAACACTCAGTAAATAGTCATCGAGCTATGAAGATAGAAGACCCCTCCATGGTGCTGCCCTACCCTACCCATCCTCATCTAATGATGAGTGCCCATAGGCATGCATATTCCCAACCCAACCCCAAATGATCATAACTCCAGCAAAATACAAATGAGAGATCAAGCCTCTCAAGTCACCTGACAATATAATGCCAAGAAAACCTAAGAAAACTAGGTAGTATGCAAATCGAGGTAAAAACCATAAAATTGGAAGATAAAACTCATTTATTCTTAGGGCACAAAAGCCATGAAAATCCAATAAAAATTAAACGTGGGCACCATATATGAAAATGGCTAGCATAATAGTGTGAAACCCCAAACCCTCAATGTTCACCCTGAAAACTAGGAAAATGTTCATACCCAACCAACTAGGTAGAACCAACAAAAAAAAATAGAGGGGAACACTAGTTCTCAGCCTCCTAACATATAGCTACTAGAAATGAAAGTAGAAATAGAGCTAAAAAATGAAAATGGGAGAGCCCTACCTGACAGAAAAAGGGGCAAAAATAGGAATTAGCATAATAAAATAAATAACCCACAAAAGCTGTCAGAAATCATGAAAAACCAAGGTCTCCCCAAGTTGGATCCAACGAGACTAGCCTCACAAAGATCCCACACCTGTAGCTCTCATAACAAATAGAAACACAATCCTCTAAAAGAGGATTTTGGAAAAATTTCTCAAATTCTCAATTTTTAAAAGTGAGAAGTGAGGAATTGATTTCCTCTTTCAATACTTATTCACTTTTCAAGTGAATAATCAATTAGGGTAAATAACCAGCCAACCTAGTTAAATCCCAAATCGACCCAAATAAAAATAGTTTATTCCAAGTAATTGGAATTCATCTATGGAAAAGCTATTAGAAATTTAAAAACAACTAAATAAAGCCTAAAAACCCAAAATCATAGAAATTTCCTTAACAAACTTCATGACAATGTGAACCTCTAAATGCACATACACATTCATAAGTCTAGTCACATAATACAAATGAGTTTGGATTTATTAAATCATTGGAAGGTTTAATTTAAAAATTTAAATAAGATATGTCAACCATACATGGACCACTAACTCCATGTGCCACTGCCAAGGATATAATTCTTACACACTAAAACACATGATCAAGTGCAATTGTATATAATATCATAGTTGAAGCAATAAATGCATTAAATACCTAATTTAACCATTTATTCAAATATACTAAAATAATTCATTTACATCACTCACATTTGCATAACACATAATCAAAGCAAGAATGAAGTAAATAACCATACCATTAAATCCACATATAACCAAATTAGAGATATGTCCAAATACTAGATAATCAGATATCATCATAAAACATATTGTCATCTCAAAATGGCATCATCATGCAAATATGATCAACTAAATAGCATAGTAATCTAACATATATGATACTGAAATCAAAGTATAATATTTGACCCTCAAGTCATCTCAAATGTAAACAATAACATGAGTAACAAGTATCTCTCAAATCAAAATAAACAAGGTATAGACTACAAACACAAGAGGCACTACATGTTAGGTCCATTGGATTAATATTTTTTTTGCTATAATGGTAAGAAAGTAAAACTCAAATGATCTATTAGGTTTTAGCACTACCTTGCTTGTTTGGATCTTTGTTTTTCTCTATTCGCTTCTTTCTTTAATTATTTTTTGGTTGATTCACTTCTTCACACTTTCACTTTTTTTCTAGTTGTGCTTAATCTTCCTTCTACTTTGCTCAGTTCACCTTGCTCTATTCTTTCACTTTACCTTTCACAAATCACCAACTTAAAAATAATGATCAATGATCAATCAATAACTAATCATCAACTAAAAAATTTCTTGAACATATCCTTAAATAGTAAACTCTTTGCTTCAAAAATCTTCCAAGTTTTACAGCTTGATCACATCTGTAGATCTCATATTTAATGTATTTAGTCACTTAGAAATTAGAATTTTTATTGAACTTTTTTCTCATATTTATCTTGCTTAAATTTCCATCATTATATATTCATTTTATTTTTCCACCCATAGATCTTGTAACTAACTCTGACTTTCGCCTTCAAACTTCTTGAACATTATTTATTTTTATCATAAGTTAGCTTCAGATTCCATTTTTCTAAACTTGTTCTTCCAACTCAAACTTAGTGAATAGTAGATTTCACATATGTAACATTATGCTCTCTTAACATATAATTACTTGATTAACACTAAAATTTAACTTCTCTTTGCCAAACACTCGGTTACAAAGTTGTAGTCACTTAATGAACATTGTATTCCTTTTTTCACCTTTTCACTCAGTGTAGCTTGTATAGCTTAGAGAATAAATAGACTTCATCATTACATTATAGGATTACTTGATTGTAAAATAATTAAACCAACATTACATTATCACTATCCAACTCATACAAGTTCCCATTAAATACCATACTTTCTTCAAATCATCTTGATCAATCAAATGATATGGCACTCTACTGAATTAGTATAATGTCTAGCCAAGAAAGACTTGACATCAATTACAACATAGTTATTGATATGAGTCTTTCACATAAATTCATAGCATTATGAATTATGTAATCAATTGGGGCTAATAACTTGAGGTGCTTTATAAGGTTATGATTTAAGGTCTCACTTTTTCTTTCCATAATGTAATATGTGTATGCATGAATTGTGGCCTATACTAACACAGACAATTCAACATGATCATTATGTGCAGATTCATCCCAGAATGAACATGAGATTATTCATCAGAGAGAAATCCTACAAGACAACCTGTTGCCTTCTATCTAGAAGGATTTTTCCTGTTAATATCCTTAGAATCAAGGTGCAGGCAACCAGACCCTCTAAGAACAAAGGATTTGATGAATGCAGCTAGTCTAGATGAATGTGCAAATTATTTTAAATGAGATATTCAATGTAATCCAAGAACAAAATAAAGCAAACTAGTTTAACATATGCATAGTTAAGCTAAATGAAATTAAACTAAGGATGCAAGTGTATGCAAAATGTGAGAAAATGTGAGAAAATGTGAGTATGAATTTCAACAGCACTTCGATAGCAATTCAATTCATCCCCTCACATGAAGAAATGAGGGTCTCTTAAATAGATTTTCTTGAAATACTCCAACGGTTGAGATTGATTTCAATCAATAGTCGGGATTGAAGATGAGGTTCAGTTAAGGTGGACAATTCGCAAATTAGAGGGAGTTAACTAGCTCAGATATGAGTGTAAGAGTCAGTTAGCTCAGATAGATTTTAGTGTGAGAGTAAGTGACCTAGGTCATTTCTAATTTGATCAGCAGTGAACTAGGAATTTCCATTTTTGAACTGAAGAATAGAATTAGGAAGAATATTTAATTTAATAAAATGAGATATGCTCTCATAAATACATTTTCTATTTAATTAAATCATTTCATTTAATTAATTAGAGACACTTTTCTATTTAATTAAATAACTTCATTTAATTAATTAGGAATAACTTCCTATTTAATTAAATAACTTTTCTTAATTAATTAGAAATAGCCTTTCCATTCAATTAAATAATTTTGTTTAATTAATTAGAAATAGGCATATTTATTAAATTAAATAAATTTAATTTCATAGTAGATTAGCCTTAGGAGATAATTTAATTTAATAAAGTATAAATACTTTAGATTAAATTAAATTTAAATCAAATAGGTTTAATGTGGCTAATATGAGTGGGTACTATAGGAATAAAATTAGATGAATGCAGATTAGGGTTTTCTACATTTGACAATTAACTCAATTAGTGATAATCGAAATGAGAATGGCCTATTAGAATAGGTCTTAAGATTGGTCATAATAGACCAGAATTGGTGATCATAGCAATGAGCCAATTTTGGGGTATTACATTTTTCCCCTCTTTGAATGAATGTGCGAGCAACACGTTATATTCAAATAAAATCAAAAATCATGATGTGAAGATCAATAGATAAGATTGGTTTTGAAGCTGATGATATGGAGACGAATTGATAAGCTTTTAAGGACCATCTCTAGAATAGAGCTTAATCCCAAGGAATCCAAGCAGAATACCTAGATACCCAAAGTTGATAAGCATTTAAAAGATCATCTCTAGAATGGAGCTTAACCTTTAAGGATCCAGATAGAATGTCTAGATACCTGAGAGTGATAGCATTTAAAAGATCATCTCCAGAATGAAGCTTAACCTTTAAGGATCCAGACAGAACGTCTAGATACCTAAAATTGATAGCATTTAAAAGATTATTTCCAAAATGGAGCTTAACCTTTAAGGATCCAGACTGAACATCTAGATTCTTGAAATTGATAGCATTTAAAAGATTATCTCTAGAATGGAGCTTAACCTTTAAGGATCCAGATAGAATTTCTAGATAACTAAAATTGATAGCATTTAAAATATTATCCCCGGAATGGAGCTTAATCTTTAAGGATCCAAATAGAACACCTAGATACATGAGAGCGATATCATTTAAAAGATCATCTCCAGAATGGAGCTTAACCTTTAAGGATCTAGACAAAATGTCTAGATACCTAAAATTGATAGTATTTAAAAGACTATCTCTAGAACAGAGATTAACCTTTAAGGATCCAGATAGAACACCTAGATACTTGAGATTGACAAGCATTTAAAATAGTATCTATAGAATAGAGCTTAATCTTTAAGGATCTAGATAGAACACCTAGATACCTAAGATTGATAAGTATTTAAAAGACTATCTCCAGAATGGAGCTTAATCTTTAAGGATCCAGATAGAACACCTAGATACTTGAGATTGATAAGAATTTAAAAGATTATCTCCTAAAGGGAGCTTAACCTTTAAGGATCCAAACAGAACATCTAGATACTTGAAATTGATAGCATTTAAAAGATTATCTCCAGAATGGAGCTTAACCTTTAAGGATCTAGATAGAACACCTAAATACTTGATAGTGATAGCATTTAAAAGATTATCTCCAGAACAGAGCTTAACCTTTAAGGATCCAGATAGAACACCTAGATACTTGAGATTGAAAAAATTTTAAAAATTATCTCCAGAACGAAGCTTAACCTTTAAGGATCCAAATAGAACACCTAGATACCTGAGATTGATAAGCATTTAAAAGATTGTCTCCTAAATGGAGCTTAACCTTTAAGGATCCAAATAGAACATCTAGATACCTGAAATTGATAGCATTTAAAAGATTATCTCTAGAACGGAGCTTAACCTTTAAGGATCCAGATAAAACACCTAGATACCTAAGATTGAAAGAATTTAAAAGATTATCTCCAGAATGGATCTTAACCTTTAAGGATCCAGATAGAACACCTAGATACTTGAGATTGAAAGCAGATAGCAAGACCGAATAATGAGACATAGAATCATCCCCAGAACAAGGCTTGATCCTTAGGAGTCGAGGTTTAGATTGTCCTGACACTCATAATCAACTGATGACTAGATGAAAAAGATGCTAGAAACAGGGAAACAAGATCCCCCTAGTGGTGAGATGCCTCGAATGATGAGGACATAAGATGGGAACGAGATGCCCCGAGCAATAAGCATTCAATGATGTAATCATCCTGCCCCCTCAGGAATGAAATTGAAAGATGACACACCAAAAATATGACATAAAGCAGTAGAAGAAATTTGATATTCAACAAAATGTAGAAGAAATCAAAAGAAGATTCAGAGTTAATTCGACATGGTTTTGAGGTCTAGAAGACCAAGTTTGACCAAAACTAGAATTGGCCATGGTTGACTTGAGTTGACTTTTTCAAAAATAAATTTTGAAAACATTAAGAATTTTGAGTTGAAAAGATTCCAATAATCACAAAGTATCAAAAAAAATTGGACAGCACAAGCATTCGATCGTGTTGGTTCCAAAAGTTTTTAAATGTGTTTTTGAGGCACTGAGGTGTGTCAGATTTTGAATTTGATCCTAAAAATGGATTCAAAGTAGCCAAAATAGCCAAGAGGATGATTGATCAATTATTTGTGTAGTCATTAAAAAACATGATACTTTGAAGAGATCATAAATCCCTCATTATAGAAGGTGAAAGTAGATTTGCAATTGAATCGCATGCTTATGCAAGTGAAGTATGCAATGTAAGACTATGTTAAATGCAACCCTAGGTCTGGTTACTGAGCCTCGACAATTTATCATCACTGGACTTAAAGAAATCTTATATGTCCCACAATTACCATTGACTTTGCAATCATGGAAATATTAATAGGACATATGTCATAGGTTTGTCAGAGTTAAATGTAAGCATTCGAGGCAGAAGTAGCCAAAATGACCAAAACATTTGTCCCCTTTAATATAACAAGTCAACATAAGCATCAGAGCATAAGTGCTAGGATGACTAGAATGTTGCTTACATGCAGACATGCCAAACACACAGAAGATCCTTCTTATGCTAAGAAATAAATAACTAGTATGTCTACAATGGCCTTTGTATCTGTATCCTAGGACAACATTCATAATTTGTACTCGCAGTGACCCGTACGTTCACTTAGCAAGATGAGTATTAGATATTACTAAACCATGAAGAATTCACTTCAATAGACAAGGAAAAGTACCAATCTTATTGATTGTCCAATTAAGAGGATCCAAAGTACACATGGCCATCCAACATGAGATGGAGGCTCTTATAATGGACACTCCTCTTTCATGAATGTTTTAGATTTTTTGGAACTAAACCGCATACAAAAAACAAAGAAAAGATTGTGCCCCAAGTCATTACTTCTCTAGTTAGAAATGACATCATCGAGTTGCTCAAGGAGACATGATAAAGTGAAAATGAAGCAAACAAAGAAAAGAGCTCAGCATATCCTAACAAGTATGTCATTTTGATTTCATTTCTATGTTACAGGATTGATGTCAAGTATCAGTGTCCAGAGTATGTTTGAAAGAAATCTCTTCAGTAGGGTGACAACAATAGGCAGACGCAGTCAGAACAACTGGTGACTAAGGTCAAAGAGGAAACTTCAAGATAAAGAACCTAAAGAGGACTAAGTGATAGTAGATAAACATAGCTAGAACAATTGGTGACTGACGTAAGAGAGATAGATTCCATAAAGGAATCAAGAGATGTGACCCAAGCAACAGTAGGCAAACACAGCTAAAGCAACTGGTGACTATTGTGAAAGAAATTCTATGAGGAGAATATTGAAAAGAGTGACACTAGCAATAGTAGGTAGACACAGCCAAAATTAATGGTGACTATCGTGAAAGAGATTCTATGAGGAGAATCTAAAAAGGAGTGACACTAAAGGGAAATGCCCCCGAGCTGTGACAAGACTCGATCCATGGATACATGAGCGGAAAGCAGGAAAAGTAGTAAAGTAATTGTACAAAGAGCCAGAAGATGTGCTGCCAGATGGAGCATTGGGAACAAAAGCTACCTATTTACCTGGTTTTCACCTTCTTGGCAGAAATTTCTCTTTTTTGCTACCATGATGCCTATTTCTAGGTTTTCACCAATGGCACTTTTCTTGTTTTTTCAATTTTTTTGTATGTCTTTTTTTTTAATTTTTTTGTATTTTTGAGATTTTTCACCATTTTTTGGTGTTACCAAGGTGCCTATTTCTAGGTTTTCACCAAGGTAACATTTTTTTGTAGGACCTTTTCAATTTTTAGATATTTTCAAATTTTTAGAATGTTGTCAGAGATTACTAGCTCTCAAGAAGGATTACCTTGATTTTGTTCCAGTGTCTAGCAAGGTGCAAGACAATATGTAGTGGCGAGCTGGTGGATAAGTGGAGATGGATAGGCAAGGAGTATGAAGCAGTGAATGTTACATTCAAGGAAAGCCTTCACAAGATTACCCAAGCTAAGGAAAAGGATATAACAATATAAACTCATGGTGTAATGAAGGGTATCATGTAAGTAATCCAAGAAAATGACCATGTCAAGAGATTGTTAAAAACTAAATTTTCTTCTTTCTTTCATTGATCAAGACCAAAGGGTTAACTGAATAGGACAGAAAAGATTGTTATGGAGGTTATGAGTGAATGACTTCAGGAATGAGGACATCTGAAGGATAAGAAAGATCATGATAGGATGTCATGGATGGAAGAACTACACATGATGCCTGTGTAACAGGTTTTCATCTTGGTACTTATCCAAGGTGCCACAAGAAGTGGTTTTCACCATAGGATGGATTTATTTTTCTTTACTTTTGCTACCAAGGCGCTTGTTTCCAGGTTTTCACTGAGTCACTTTTTCTTTTTCTTTTTCTTTTTCTTTTTCTTTTTTTTCTTTTTTCTTTTTTGGATATTTAGAGTTTTTGGAAAGAATTCAAGCCTTTATCAAGTTATATAGCATTCCTATAAGAAAGATAAGTTATGATAAGCCAAGGCCATAGCAAGGTACATTCAAAGATGCCGGTAAGGTAATGGAAGGGAAATGATAGGAAAATGAAAGGTAGATGGAGGATAAGGTTGTTGGTTTTGGAAGACTAAAACAAGAAAGGATGGCAAGCAGGCATAAGATTTAGAGGATCTCATGAGGGTGGATGAGATATTAGGCAAGATCAACATTGACACACATCTTGAAGGGTAGAGGAATGATGGAGGAAATATGGATGAAATAGATTGAGGCTTAGATATATGAGGTAGAAAAGCCATTTTGGAGAGGGGTGGAGTAGAAGGTTTTGAAACCTTTTTAGGAAGATGTTGGGAAGGAGATGGAGTGGAAACATTTGGAATCTTGAATTTCAACTTTGATTTGTTTTTAATATTCAAGTCCTTCAAAAGAGACTTGGGAATCCATATAGCTTTTGATTTTTCATTAGATGCGTTGGAACACATTTCTTCAATAACAAATTTAAGAACCCAAACTTTCCTTGGTTGAGCTCTTTGAATAGTGGACCTTTTCAATCTCTTTTGTGTATTTTCCTTCTTGACATTCACATGTCGATTAGAGGAGACATAGTGAACTTTTGAGGATGGATTCATGCACTTGTGTTTGAGTTGATCATCCAAATTGCTCCCAAAGGACTTGGGATTTGTGGATGAATGAGACCAATATGACTGGTTTAGATGGAAAGGTGGATGTGAAGAGTTCAATTATGTGTATCTTTGTTGATCTTGGGGTAGGGTAGGAGGAACATGTAATGGGCTAAGAGTGGAAGTAGGAGATAGAGGAACACAAGGTCCCAATATGGATGGAAGACTTGAAGGTTTTAGCTTAGATGGGTAGGGACCAAGGATAGATTTAGAAGATGTGAATAGACCATGAGTATGGATATCAACATCTTTAGAGTGAGCAATATGACCAAAGCCATCAATAGATTTATGAGTAACTATTATAGGAGCAATAATTTTGACATGAGTATTTAAAGCTTTAGAATAGTTTTGAAGTGAATGTAGTGAGGTAGAACAAGAGAGCGAGGGAACACTTTCTTCAAAAGGAATCTTAGGTAGTAGAGGAAAAGTATCCTTCTCTTGGTCTTTAATAGTCTCCTTAGGGATGGTGGAAGGAATATCATGATCTTGCCTAGTAGAGGGGTATGACATGGGAGATGGAGGACTATGTGATTCTTGAGATGGAGGCACGAGATCTTGGAAGATTTGAAAGGGGATGAATGAATCTTGGTCTTGATCAACACTTATTTCTTCATCATGTAAGCAGTCCTCTTGACATGAAACCAATTTCGAGGATGAGGGAGTATCTAAATTTGTATTCGAGTATTCGAATCTATTTTTGGAGTCTGCATAATAGGCTCTTGAAGTTTAGAAGGAAAATTACTTGGAGTGGACTTCATAGGCATAATAGGGCATGAAGAAGTATGATCTGTAAAGGTGGTGGAAAGACTTGCAGCCCAATATCTATTGGCTTGAGTTTCTTTCAAAGGCAGTCCTTGAGGGTACACATAGTCAACAAGGGGAGTAGTGACTTCTTCTTTTGAAGAATATGTGTTGGAAAGATTGGACAATTTAGAAGATGGTTGTATGTTGGAAGAAGTAGAAGTTGCATTTGAACCATTACTAGACATGGTTTCATGAGGTTGATCCTTCTTGAGAGTAGAATCTTTAGTAGTTGAGAGCTTCAATTTTTGAATTATGACATTATCAAAGAGATCTTGGATCTTTTTTTTCAACTCCTTACAATGTGAGGTTTTATGTAAATTATGTCTATGATAGGCACAATAGTTACTCATAAAGGAAACTCCCACCAAAGTGACCTTAGGTAGTAACACAATGAGTTTCTTTTGAAGAAGTTCTTCCAAATTTGATTCATAAGATCTTCCCAAAGGGATGAAATCACGCTTTGGTTTAAGTTCCCAAGGTTTTTCTTCAAGGATATTTCTAGATTTCTTGGGTGTATGTGAGGTGTTCTTTGATGTCTTGGATTCAAGATCACAAGAATGTGATTTTTGGTTGTCATAGGAGGAAGGGAAATTTTCTCTCAAGGAGAATTTATTTGATAATGTTTCATCTTCCTCCTTCAATCTTTGAAGTTGAGCACTCATTGATTGGACTTGTTGCTTCATGTTTGCAATAAGTAGATTTTCTTCCTCACTAGGAATATTGGATTTAGCACATTTGTTGTTAGCCATTTTGATGTACTATGTTTCAAGTAGTGACAACCAAGTTTTAGAACACAAGTCAAGTTACCACAGTCATAGACAATGATGAAAAGAAAAAGCTTAGACAAGGACCACACTTGAACATAGTCTCAATAGGACAAGATAAGAGTATTGTATGCTAAGGCACCAATAGTTTTATTTGAAGGCTAGAATAGCCAAAGATTATGACTATCATGATGCAGAGTATGACAAGCACTAAAGAATGAGAATCAAGACAACTAAAAGATGAGACTAGTCAAAGTATAGGTCACAAATCTTCAGCTAAGAAAAATGCCACTATTTGGGACTATTTTAAGACAAAGAAGCAGTAAATTGATGCAAGAAACAGACTTGGTATAGAGCACAGATAGATCTAACAGACTAACTTGACAGTTCAGACTCAAGATCTCACCTGAAGATCCTCTGAGAGGCACATGAGAAAGTACAAAGGGCCATGTGAAGATTTAGGACAACATAAGAATTTTGCATGAGAATGTGCTCTAGGCCACACAAAGAAGTGCAAAGTTGACAACAAAATTAGGACACCAAGGCAAGATCTCATGCGGAGATGTGCAACTATTAGTGTGAGAAACTAGATAGAGTTGTGCAAAGAAGTAGTAGGACAACAAGTATTCACGCAAAAGTTTGCAAATTCTGCATGAAAATGGAAACCAGACTAACAAATGAACTGGATTTTGAAAAGACTTTAAAGATTTTAGATATTTTTGGATAGATTGTTGATTCATTTGGTAGATTTCAAATAGATAGCAAGGTTGATTTTCAAGTGTTTAAACAACATTTGGTTTGAACAAGGAAAGTGTTTTTAACAAGACACAAGAAGCAAGAAATAGTCAAATATAATCCAATTGAGGCCAAAGCAACTCAGAGTGACAGGGGAGTCTTGACTTTCAGTTTGTTTGAGCAAGTTTGGACATGTTTAGGACTCGATAACAAACACACATTATCCCTACAAACAAAAAATGGTAGAGAAGGCAAAACCTTTGTCCCACATCTTATGTGCATGCATGTACCTCACACAACCATGTCACCCCCTAGAGGGCGCCCATGTTTTTGGTATATTCAAAGGAATCAATAGTATATGCTAAATGAACACCCTTGTGGTAGGGGACGAGCACGTATACCACCTTCAAACATCTAGTAGCATACCTATGGTGAGTTCTACAAGAGAGATTCTTCCCCCTCCTTGCACAAAGATTATGCCTCCTTTCGGAGTTGAACAAGGTAGCTTCTAACTAAGAGGTTTTTACTTGGCTTCCATTCAAATTAATCCCCAGTGGCTCCACAAGCGGAGTTGAGACCAGAATCCCATACCAGCATCTAAAAGTGTACATTACTTGCTTAGCAAGCCAGGGGCCGGCACCGACCAATGCATAGATAGAGCTTCCCCTTGATATGTGATATCAAGAATCAAGGGGAAGAAATTAATTCGGCTTTGGAGTCTTTCACTCTACAAAGCATCTTGATTATAGTGAGTTGGAATCTTTAGCAAAAGGAGTGTGCTCACTTGGGTTGTTCCCAAAGGTTGGATCACTCTGATAGGCCCTCTAAAGGATTGACTTGGACTGGTGGTTTGATCGCAAGGATCAAAGTTTCTAATTTCCCTCAAGGGGAAAGAGCATACTCCTCTACCTTACTTTCTCACCCAAACACACAAAATAAGTTGATTATCGACTTAGCTTAATCAATCTAGACTCATCCTTCCTAAAGATTTTGATTCCCTTGAAAGAAAATCATCATCTCATCATAGAAAAGGATTAGTACTAGAGAACCACTAAGTTGCTTGCCTTCTTCAGAATGCCATCTTTCAGAAGTGTCTAGGTTTCTGATTCATCCTTGGTCATGACCTCCAAGTGGTGAAGAGCATAATCCCCTATTCTTTTGTCTTGCACCCTAGGAAGTTCACAAGCCCCTAATTAGACTATGTTTAGAAAGAAAGAAAGAAAACACATTGTTTAGTGGGTTTTAATGTTGATCTTTGACAAATGTATCTTTGATAGCATCCTGCAAACACATAGTTAGTTCATGTTTGGGAAAGTTTATGTAAAGGAGTCTTCATCAAACATCCTGCAGATAATTGTTAGGCTATAAAAAATTAGAAAAACCAAAATGAAGATGCTTCAGAGAAAACACGTTAGTGAAAACAAAAGCTTAACTATGGGAAAATAAAATTTAACTTTTTTTGTATTTTTTTATACCCATAAAAAAGCTTAGAAAATGTCAAAATCTATGAAAACATCAAAAGTCAAATTTCATTTTATACTCTCTTTTTTCTTTTTTTTAAACATTATTTTATCTAAAAAATTGGAAAAAACTATCTTTTGTATTGTTGCTGCAAAATTTCACGCAAAATCTTGAGCAGGGCCGTGCGAAATCTTTCGCAGACCCATGCGAAATCTTGCATAGACTCATGCAAAATGATGTAGACCGGTGCAAAATCTTTCACTATCTCACGTGAAATCTTGTGCAGGGTCACACAAAATCATTTATAGGTCTACGCAAAGAAATAAGGTGTCGCACAAAGATTTGTGCACTCGGACACTTTCTCACATGAACTGAAAGGAGTCTTTGTGTGAAGATTCAGAATCCTCATGCGAAAATGGATTATCTTGCTTGAAGATTCCTGAATCTGTATGGAACTATATGAACAGAGAGCTTGAAAACAAATAAAAAAGTGTAGAGAAGGCCTGAGAATTTGATTTTCTCGGCTCCATGGTGGGCGCCAGAAATGTATGCGTGAATTGTGGCCTATACTAACACACACACTTCAACATGGTCATTATGTGTGGATTCATCCCAAAATGAACATGAGATTGTTCATCTGAGAGAAATCCTACAAGACAACCTGTTGCCTTCTATCTAGAAGGATTTTGCCTGTTAATATCCTCAAAATTGAGGTGCAGGCAACCAGACCCTCTAAGAATGAAGGATTTGATGAATGCAACTAGTCTAGATGAATATGAAAATTATTTTAAATGAGATATGCAATGTAATCCAAGAACAAAATAAAGCAAACTAGATTAACATATGCATAGTTAAGCTAAATTAAATTAAACTAAGGATGCAAGTGTATGCAAAATGTGAGAAAATGTGAGCAAATGTGAGTATGAATTTCAACAACACTTTGATAGCAATTCAATTCATCCCCTCAAATGAAGAAATAAGGGTTTCTTAAATAGTTTTTTCTGAAATACTCCAACTATTGAGATCGATTTCAATTAATGGTCAGGATTGAAGATGAGGTTCAATTAAGGTGGAAGATTCCCAAATTAGAGGGAGTTAACTAGCTCAGATCTGAGTGTAAGAGTCAGATAGCTCTGATAGATTTTAGTGTGAGAGTAACTGATCTGGGTCACTTCTAATTTGATCAGCAGTGAACTAGGAATTTCCATTTTTCAACTGAAGAATAGAATTAGGAAGAATATTTAATTTAGTAAAATGAGATATGCTCTCATAAATACATTTTCTATTTAATTAAATAATTTTGTTTAATTAATTAGAAATAGGCATATTTATTAAATGAAATAAATTTAATTCCGTAGTAGATTAGCCTTAGGAGATAATTTAATTTAATAAAGTATAAATACTTTAGATTAAATTACATTTAAATCAAATAGGTTTAATGTGGCTAATATGAGTGGGTATTATATGAATCAAATTAGATGAATACAGATTAGGGTTTTCTACATTTGACAATTAAGTCAATTAGCGATAATCAAAAAAGGAGTTTCCTATTAGAATAGGTCTTAGGATTGGTCATAATAGACTAGAATTGGTGATTATGGCAATGAGCCAATTTTGGGGTATTACAATATGTAAAGTAAGGTATAATCAACATACTCACCTCAATATTTCTTATCTTGCACATATATCTTGATGTCCCCATATCTTTATATCACATTTAAATGATCCCCTAGTTTCCATTTTACACAAAGTAATCATGGTTGATAGGTCCATAAAAATAACAATGATCATGCACCATTCAAATAACCATTTCCAAAATATGAGAAAGATAGATAATCTCTTTCAAAAGATCGACAACTAAATTATGCCCCTTATCATGATAATATAACTAATATGTTGGGTTCATGTGATCAATATGTTAACATTATCATAATAAAAAAACTCAACCAACTAAATCATCTAGCACTATTCTAAGAAGTTAAGCTAAGTTTATCTTGAAAGGTGTATCATCAAAACATCCTACATCAAAAAAACCCTTTTCATCCAAGAAAATCACAACATCTTCATCAAATCATAGCTTGTTTTATTAATTTCTAAGAACACCATCTCAAATCTCAATTCTACAGCTACTTAAAATCTTTTCATCTCATAAGGACATTCTGTATGATCTTAGTAAGAAATAATTTTCTCTAAGGATCTATATGTTTATGGATTTAAAGTTATGACTAGTCATATAACAACACTGCATTACTTAATATTTTCAAGGGAAGATAAAAAGCATTTAGGCCATCCACATTATCAACCTTTCCATATAGAATTTATTGTTCAAAATAATAATTTTTAAATGTGTATTGATAGATAAAAAGATTGGTTTGAACATCTTCACATTTAGTTTTATAACTACATTCAAATTCTTTGAACATGTTATAGACCCAATAAAAAAGATCACTATAAATTCATATGGATGATGAGGATTGGTATTCAAAAGGAATAGTAGGATTTCATATCAAGGAGGGATCTATTGAAAAAGATGTGATCTGCAAAATTCTTGATTTTCCTCTTTCCTGCAACATTCTTTTTGGTAGACCATGGATCCATGATATGTAGGTAGCACCTTTTACATTTCATCAATGTATTGAATTTCCTTAAAATGGAGTTAAAAGTGTCCATAGTAACATATTCTACCTATGTTCAATGTTGCAATAACCTAAGGAAAACTAATAATAATGTAGTTGGACACAATAAAGAATCCTCTAATGACCAAAAAGAAGAAAGTTCTAGAGCTTCCACTCTAAGATAATTTGAAAAGAAGCTAAAGCTAAAAGACAATGGGATTAGAGAATATAAATTTGATCAATTACCCTTTAAGGTAGGTTTTTCTACATCACCTAGATCCCATGGGAAACTTTCATCATCTACAATGTCAAGCTCTAAAGCCTTATTAATTCATAGTGAAGCATTTGAAAGCGGCTCTTCATTAGAAGCAAAAAAAAAAGGTTTTTCTTAATTGATTATACAAAGGTGAAGATCAATCAAACAATGAGGTCAAACATATCAATATCTCTACATAAAAGTGAGAGAAAGGTTTACATATAATGTAAAAAATGTGATTCAAAGGACAAGGAACGAGGAAATAGTTGATCCAATATGTTTAATCTCTAGATATCTAAAAAATAAAATGAGAATACACTATAGAAAGGAAGAATAAGTCATTCTCTTACTCAAGAATGGTATATTATTTGATCAAGAAGATGATGAATTGAAGAGGAGGTATTTGTATCATTAAAGCATATAACCTATTGTCTGCATCCTACTTATTGTATTGCATATTTTCATTTATGTGCTAATGTTGGCTAGTACTATTAATGAGTATTATTTAGGTTGCCATAAAATGTAATTTATTTGTTTTAATTCAACCATGATATTATTCAATATACCTAAAAATATTGAATACTATCATCACTTTATTCCATCAGTAAAATTTATTATTTATTTTTCATGACTTTCATATATTATATGTCTTCAAGCTCTCTTTGTGCATATTCATTACATTGAATCTAAAACTTGTTCATGTAACATTGAATGACAAACATGAAATGTGCATTTTCCAATGTGTAGACTTTATCTCATAGTTTTGGTATCAAGAAAGTGTCATTGGATGTTACCTTGTGTTTAGATTCTTTATGAATGTTATCATCTTCTTTTTTTAATATACTTTCACTATCGTGTTGCTACACGATATGATATTATGAATGTCTTGCATGTCCTCAATGATGTGATTCCTTCTTTTTGATATCCCTACTAATAGTAATATTTCCTTTTTATAATTTTATAACATAACTATGGATGATGTTGTAACTTTAGGCACAATGATATTATATCTTTGTTTCTTTCCTTGGCATATAGCCATACGGTTTCAAAATGAAATAGTTTGTCCCTTTGATGGTTAGTTATTTTCTTGTAGCATTGATGTCACATCTAATTTTATAATATAATCAAAAGTTTTAAAAGAGTTGGTTTTTCCCTATAGTGAATCAAAATGCAACCTTTCTATTCAATTTGAAATAAATTAATTAATTAAGTTAAAAGGTTTGATAAAAAAATTTCCCTTTAATAGCTCTCAATCTTTGTACCTGTATTTGCACATGATACAAAATCATTAGTATTAAAACATTTTCTCAATTTTTTTTTCTTAATCTCTCTTTACACAAATTGAATTCATATTGGTCAACTCATTAGAGTGGGGCGAGCTCCTTCATATCTCATTATCAAGACTAACCATTCTCTTCCTTTATTTCCTTGCAGGTGCACTTTAAGGATGTGGGGCCCACTCAAATAGCTCAATAGCCTTCCATCTTAGGAAATGATACATCTACCCTTGCTCCCTTTTTCATCTATTCTTTCAACATTTCCTTATTTTTTAGATCAAGTATATAATTTTTGATAGCTATCACAACTTGTGTTGAATGTAGTAATTGCATTGTACTTTCTTCTTCTTCACGTAGTAAATGAAAGGAAATTAAGATTGATCATTGTATTTTGTACCACAATTTATCATATTAATTTGTAAATACATTTGCATTAGGATGTACTTATTCTCTATCATAAATGATAAAGGAAATGATCTTTTATTTTTGTATTCGGGTATGTGCAGGATTATGGTATACCAAACTATGTCCTTAAGTGGTCATGTAAAATCAGCAAATTAGGGAAATGTCAACTTGACATGCAATTTTGAACTAGTTATGTACTTCATATTAAAAAGTTGTAAGAATAGAATCTATAGGAAATTGGATGTAGTTTCTAAACTACTAGGCATTATCTTTAAAAAAATTATTTAATTGGTCAAAAATCCATATTTTAATACAATAGTACAAAAATAAAAAGTAGGTGTATTTTTTAACACCTTAATCACAATCAATTGATAATATTGTTTTATAGGACTCTAGATATAAGAAGTGGACTCATGCTCAGATGTGACACATATTTTTGGGTATTCATATTCCAAGAAAATAATTAATTATGAATTTTCTACTACAATATTTTTAGAATAAAAAAATGTTCGTGTCTGACCACCTTGACTAATTCAAAATATTTCCAATTTTTTAAAAAAATCATTATAGTAGGCGAAACATAAAATGTCGCGCATCTCTCGAATTTCAAAAATGTTTTACAGCTTGAAAGTTATATCTATTTTTCAATCAATATGTCAATCATCACTTTATAGGTATATTTAAAAATAAATAATAAGTACTTATCAAAGTCATATTTTGATAGACATTATATTGATGCAAAGTTGAGAATGTCCTTAAAAAACCCTTTCCATTTTAGTGAATTTGATCAAACTAAAAGTCATCAAATACCTCCTTGAAGTCTAGAAGTCACCTTAACTAAGAAAAACCACATATTTTGAGTTGACCATCTAGGCTTGGTAATTACCAAGCCTCATAACTAATTAATTGGGTACCTATTGTGTTGCCTGTAAATTCAAATTTTCAACTCTTCATCTTATTCTCCTACCTTTCCCTCTTAATTTAGAAACATTTTTAACATGTTAGTTAACTCCTTAGCTTTTATATTAAATAGAACTTATCAATAATTTTAGATAATATAATATTATATAATAGTTAATAATATTTCATAATGCTATAATTTGTATTAATATAAAATATTATATTATCTGTAATTATATAATGTTCTAATTAATATAATTTTTTAATATCACATTATATATTATTAAATATTATATAAATAAGTATGTTAATATATCATATAATAAATTAAGTAATATATGATTTTTCTAATAAAATAATATTATATAATTTATTGAATATGATATTTAATATGGTGAATATAAAGCAATTGAATGGGTCTAGAGGGGTCATAGCATACCCTATGACCATTTTCAATCCATTTAATGACATAATGTATTCCTTAGGACCCCTAGGAGCATAGATCATATGTTTGAATGAGCTAAAAGGGGTCTTACGGTACCCTACTACCCCTTCTGACCCATTCAATGATATGATATGTTCTTAGGGGTCCTAGGAACACATCATATTATCAAATGGTCATATGGGGTCATAGCGTACACTATGACCCCTTTCGACCCATTCGATGACATGATGTCTATTGGAGTAGTAAGATATTTTCTTATTAATTAAATCATTTTGATTTAATTATTAAGTCACTTATTATCTCTATTTTACTTAAGCTAAATATTAGGCATATAATAATTAATTATTTTATTAGTTATTATAATGCAACCTAGTTTAGTTACCTTTTAGGGTTTTGATCTCCTTTTATAAGGATTGATCTATCTTTACATCTAAAACAATTCATATTCAATTTGTGATTTCTCTTTTGTACATCAAGAATGTCTCCTCTATCATGGATCTTTGATTCAAACCTTCATACTTTGCTTCATTCTTTCTATGACAGGTGTTTGCATACAAGTGATTCTTGGGAGTTGGGGATTGAGCTTTCCTCAACTTCAACATGGTATCAAATTCCTAGACTTTCATACCCCTGTTCTCTTCATGAGAGGTTTGGCCTTGGTTTTCAAATATATATTTTTAGAGGAGATGAGGGGGACTTTTGTTTCTAATCACTTTGAGCCCAAGCACACATCACCGTTGAGCTCAAAGTACCCAAAAAAACCTATTTTAACTTAAATTTGTTCATTTTGGATCAAATTGAAATTTTTGGAAAAAAAAAATTCCTAGGCTATACAACCTGGGCATGAATTTTGAGGCAAATATTTTTAATTTTATTTGTCAAAAAAAAAAGTGCATAATTTTTTTGAAAATATAAATAGTCGCGTGTGATTGTAAAAGAAAATGATTTTTTTTATTTAAAAAAATTTATGCATGCTTTTTATACAAGCAAGGAGATTATTTTTGTCAAAGGTGATGTCTTTGTTTTCCTACACATGAGGCCATTGTACCTTGAGCCTCGCTCCCTCTATTGTTATTTCTTGCCTTGGATCCATGCCTTGCTCTATGTACCCATCATTTTTGGGTCTTTTTGTACCCTAGTATGAGCCTTGTATGTTGATTAACGTTTAGGCTTTCACATGCCCTCCAAGCCTATGAACCTTGGCTCCCACATGCCCTATCCTTATTTTTTCTTAATAGTATATCATAATTCCCATGCTCATACTTATGGCAGTGGGCTTGAATTTTTTTTTTGCCTCCAGCACCTCTACTCTTTGACGTCAGTGCTTATGTGCCATGCCTAATGGACCCCATCCATTAATAGTGTGTCATGTGTCTTTTTAGAACCACATGTTTTTTGGGGAAATTAGAGTTGTTTTTCAACCAAAAAAAGTAGTTTTTGACTATTTTTTGGTTGGTTCTTCTTTTTTTTTGCATGGTTGTTTGAAGGAAATTTTTTTAATTGTGATTTTCTAGAGCATGGTTTTTGCCTAGGAGCAATTTTTCTACCTGTTCAATAATCTTTTGCATGTCTAGGTGGTTTGGTATTTAGCTTGGTAGTTTGATGGTGTTTAGACCTTTTATTGGCACATGTTATTTATTGCCCACTAGTTTTTGTTTTTGGCACCAACCATTTCCTAATGAATTGGTGACTTTTTTGGCAGGGTTACTAGATTCACTATTTTTTTGGCAACTGTAGTTTTTTTGGGGGCTTTTGGCCACGATGGTCAAATGATAGTCAAATTTGGGCCTATCAACTAATAACATCAACACTACAATATTGTGCCTATTAGCCCTTTTGGCTTTGTTTGGATCTACCTTTGGTTTTTTGCTCATATCTTGGGCATAAAAACCTCATTTTTTGCAAACAAGATGTCACAAGAATGTTGGTTCTAAGCTTGTCATAGTGGTATAGGTAATTTTCATTTTTTATACTCTTTTGATGATTTTTTCACTGTCAAAGTTTGGAGTTCTTTTTTTGCACTATGGGGGACATATCTTGAGCATCTAATCTTTATTTTGGGAAAACTTTATATCATTAGAAATTTGGTTTTGTTCTATTTCTAATGATGCTAGTTTTTCCATATTTTGCTCCGAGTAAATTCTATTCAAGTTTTTACATTTTTTGCACTCTGGTGGATATCTTAGTTGTTTCAGGTCTAGGTATTATTTTTGTTGCATGGGGTGAATCATCTTTGGGTGTACTTTATGCTTTAGCAGCCTTATGTCTCTTTTGATATTTGTTGACATCTTTTGTAAGCATTTATACAAATGCACTAAGATAAAGTGCCATATTTCTTGTTAGCATGAATGGTGATGATACTAAATTGGGGGAGTATCCTAAGCATGGGAAAGTATTTACATGTTGCATTTATGACTATATTTTTCATTGATGTCAACATAGTAGTAAGTTTGTGAAGAGTGCCAAAGTAGTAGACAAAGATCTTACTAGTACGGATAATGGTTTGATTGTTTAGTGATGTACAGCTAATGATAGGTTCTATGGTGTATCTTGACGATGTGGTTAAGTGCACAAAGTCTAAGTCAAAGGTGTATGGAAGTTGTACCTAATTTACTAAGAGCAGTATAGAAATAGAGTGCTTGAGAAAAACATTCTTATGTTTATTTGATATCTTTCATCTGAGATGTAATGAGAAGATGTGTAGTTAGCTAGTGATAGAAGATAGTTATATTGTGATGTTAGCAAGTGCACAAGCCCTAGTATCACATGTGTGGGAAGTTGTGTAGACTGTGAGCTGACAATGCTATTATAGTTGTAATTTAACTAATTATCTTCTTATAATTAATTGGGAGAGCCTCAAGGCTAACTCAATGGAATATTTTGAAGATATGGTATAAAGGAAAGATGTTGTCTTTTTTTACAAAAAGAAAGTTGTATGTGAAGTAATTAACCAAGTGCGAAAATGAGTAGAGTGTTTACTGAATGTGAGTAAGCGATCTAAGGGATTATTGGATGTGAGTTTAGTGATCTAGTTACAAGATTTGAAGGAGAAAAAGTCTATATAACAGGACAAAGGAAGAGGAAGGAAGGACAATTCATTTATATTATTATACAAGTAATAATACAGAGATCATTTGGATAGTGGATTCACTGATCTTAACCTTAAAGTTGTTCTAGCAGTGGGTCCAACTATCTTCCACAACTCCTAATAGGGTTGGAATCTCTTAGCATGGATTCAAAGTCTCCTAACAGGGACTGATATGGACTAAATGTTGTTATAGACACCTATTAGGGTCCATCCTCTAACAAGGAATATTTATATTACTAAATCATATTGTGGGTACCATCTTCACTGGGGTTTTCCCTCTGATCAAGGGTTTCCCTAGTTAACATATCTAGTGTTAATTATGTATGAGTATCTTGTTGTGGTTTCTGCTTATATTGCTCATATGGTTAAAGTTTAGAAGGTTGATAATTGTGATATTAATTGGATAATTGATTCACCCCCTCCCTCTCAATTATATTGGTATCAAAGCTTCGGGTCCTTGAAGGATAAGCTTAACAACTTAGGAGATTGATGGTGAATATTTTTATAAAGGATAGTCCTAGATTTGATGGGGCCAACTATGAAAGTTGGAAGGAGAAGATGAAGACTCATCTATTGTGCATGGGTTCATGTTATTGTCTTTTGACAAAAGCTAGCAAGACAATTATGAAAGAAGGAAAGCTTGAAGAATGTAGTGAGGTAGAGAGAGATTTATTCATGTGCAACATGAGAGCCAAAGAAGCTCTACTCTTAGTTCTTCCAGAGAATGATTACAGTCAAGTAAAGTTACTTCAAACATCTCATGAAATTTGGAAAGCATTAGAATCTATTTTTGAAGGTGATAAACATACAAAGAGAGTTAGATTATAGAATTGGATATGTGAATTTCAAGATCCTAAAATGATAGAAGATGAATATGTAAGAATCTATATTGGTAGGATATCAGAGATTTTTGCAGGAATCAAGTGACATGGTGTAACCAAGGAAGAAGATGAGGTTGTATGGAAGATCTTGAAGACTCTAACACCAACATTCAAGCAAGTAGCTCAGATGATTCAGCTACTAATACCCTAAACTAAGGAATTCACTAGAGAAATGTTGCTTGGAAGATTGGAAATAGTAGAAGGGAATCTTAGAAAAACTAGAGAATTAACAAGAGTAGAGATAGCTTTTAGTGCCCTTAATATTCAGCCATGCATATCTATAAGTGCAAGTACACATGGAGTTTTTTTTGGTAGCAGCAGAATTAGATATCTTTAAATGTTGGACATGTAATGAATTTGATTATTATGCATCTAAATGTTTTAAAAGAGAGAAAAATTATAAGGGAAAGTTTAAGCCTAGGAGAGATGGAAATTTTTTGTATGCTAATGAAGATGAGGAATTTGATGAAAGAGCTCAAAGTGAAACTGATGATGAATTAGAATTTGTGGCTATTAAGGAAGATGATCTTGATAGAGAAATTAGAGAAGAAAAATCTCTAGTTTCCCAAGTTGAAAAGAAGTCAAATTGGATAATTGATAGTGGTTGTTCACATCACATGACTGGTGATATGAATAAGTTTTTTAAGTTTATGAACTTTGATGGAGGTATTGTTAGGGTTGGTAACAATGCAACCTATCATATTATAGGGATTCAATCCATTATTTTAGATGGAAGAACTAACAGTAATAATGTTTATCTTGTTGATGGATTGGAGCATAATTTGTTGAGTGTTAGACAGTTAGTGGACAAGGGATATCAATTATAGTTTATAGAAAAGACTTGCATTATCAAGGATAAGTACAGTAAGATTATTGGAACTAGAACTAGGTCTAGAGGTAATGTATTTTAGTTGAATCCTATTGAAATAACATGTTTGGTTGTGAAAGTTGATAACAGTTGGTTATGGCATAGAAGATTTTTTCATATAAACTTTGACAATATTATGAAAGTTAGTAGCACATTTTTAGTTAGAGACTTTCCTAAGATAAAAAAGCCTACTAATGTTGTTTGCAAAGAGTGCATTTTGGCTAAGAAGGAGAAAGTATCTTTTCCCAGCAAGAAGTTCACTATGACTAAGAAGCTAGAAATTGTTCATACATATTTGAGTAGTCTTACAAGAACCATAGGATTCTATGGTGAAAAGTATTTCATGATTTTTGTTGATGATTTCACTAGGACGATGTGGGTAGCATTTTTGAAGTTTAAGATATTAAAGAATATAGTCAAAAATGAATTTGGTGTTAAGATTAAGTGTTTGAGGTCAGATAGAGGAGGAGAATTTGCCTCTAGAGAGTTTAACATGTTCTATGAAGAGAATGGAATCAAAAGATAGTTATCTTCACCCAAGACTCCTAAGAAAAATGGGATTGTAGAAAGAAGGAACAAATCAATTTTACAGGCTCTAAGAGCAATGTCATTCAAGAATGATGTATTCAAGACATTTTGGAGAGAAGCAATAAATATAGTAGTGTACACTATGAATAGAGTATAGATCAAAAAAGGTATGAGAAAAACCCTTATGAATTATGGTCTGGTAAAAAACAATCAATTAATTATTTTAGAATATTTAAAAGAAAATTTTACATTAAGAGAGATGATGACGTTGGTAAGTTTGATTCAAGAAGTGATGAAGGTATATTTGTTGCCTATTCATTGAAAAGTAAGGCATTTAATGTTTTAATCATAGAACCAAGACTATAGTTGAGTGTGGAAATGTTAAGATTGATGAAATTTTTGGTACTGAGGAAAAGACGGTAGATTATAATTATGATAAAGAAGAAGATAATTATGGAATTGTCAGGAAGGATGGTGAAGTTTTCTTTAAGACTAACAATGATCTATAGAATGATGTGCTATCTATTGATAAAAGAGGAGAACAAAGGTCTGAACAAAGAGATGAGATAAGAGTTGAGATGGAAACTCCTACCTTTAATAGGAACATGACAAAGAATCACCCTCCAGCGTAGATAATTGGAAGTAAAGACAAAAGGTTTGATGACAAGGAATAGAGTTAATGAGGAATTATGTCTAATTTCTCAAGTTGAACCTAAGAGTACAGATGAAGGATGTAAGGATGATCATTAGATTCAAGCAATAAAGGAAGAATTGAATCAGATTGTGAAGAATGAGACATGGGAGTTAGTTCCTAGACCTAAAGACAAGAATGTGATAGGAACCAAATGGGTATTCAAAAATAAGATGAATGGACAAGGAGAAGTTGTGAGAAAAAAGGCCAAATTTGTATGCAAAGGTTACTCATAGCAAGAAGGCATAGCCTAAGAGGAGACTTGTGCTCCTGTAGCTAGAATGGAAGCAGTAAGAATGTTCTTGGCTTATGCATCAAATAAGAAGTTCAAAGTATATCAAATGGATGTGAAGTCATCTTTCCTAAATAGAGAACTTGAAGAAAAAGTATACATTGAGCACACTAAAGAATTCCCTCTGATAGAAGAAAAAGATATGGTATGCAAACTGAAGAAAGGTCTATATGGTCTAAAGCAAGCACCTAGAACCTGTTATGCAAGGTTGGATAAGTATTTGACAAAGCTTGGATTTTTTAAAGGTACAATAGATGGAAATTTGTATTTGAGAGAAGTTGATAATGGTTTATTTATCATAGTAATCTTTTTTGATGACATAATATTTGGAGGTAATGATGAAGAAAGTGATAATTTTGTTGAAGAGATGAAGAATGAGTTTGAAATGAGTATGATAGGAAAAATGAAGTTTTTTCTAGGATTATAGATTGTGCAGAACATTGATAGTATTTTTATTTCACAAGCTAAGTATTTCAAAGACTTGTTGAAGAGGTTTGGATTGGAAAGTTGTAGGGCTATTGGTAAACCTATAATAACTAGTCACAAGTTATCTAGCAAGGATGAGACACTAACAGTTGAGCAGAAGAAATACAGATCCATGATTGGAGAATTGTAATATCTAGCTCGCACTAGAATAGATATAGCAAATATAGTTGGAATTGTAGCTAGATTTCAAGCTTATCCTAAAAAGTATCATTATGCAATAGTAAAGAGGATATTTAGATATTTTAAAAGAAAGTCTTACTATGGAATTTGGTAAGATAGTGTATACACTAAAAATTGTCCCGAATGACTTTATTAATTTAATTAATAATGGTCACATTCTTCTACTTATTTAATTAAAATTATTTTAATTAAATAGGTTCATTTTTTGCCTAAGTATTTAAATTTGATTTAAATACTTCCTAGCCTTAATGTGTTAATTTAATTTAACACATGATTCTCCACATATTCCTTTTTTAAATAAATTTTATTTATTTAAATCCTCCATATCCTATTAATTTCTTCTAGACCTAAATTAAATTAAATTTCATTTAATTTAATTTTTATCCTAATCTATAAGCCTATGAGTATGTGTACTCTTATGAGTTGTCATCATAAGCGTTTACATTTCTTTTTAAGAACATGGTGTCTACAACTTGAGAACTTTCTACACACATGTGCCACCTCATCATTTTATCCTCCCAACTAAGGATATGAGATAAGGTGCTTAATTGTTAATCCTTATCCTTATCTTTTAGACACCCTCTAGATGTTTCCTGAGAGTCTTTAAATAGAAGCCTTGTCTCCAGCATTGCATATAAAGGATTATTGGATTACATTGACACGTCGTCGCTTTGAGTCTAGAATCACCTCATTGAGAGCTTGCATTATAGCTACATTTCCATATGGAGTTCATAGGCTGCATTTTAGTGATTTGATAGTTGGTAAGATTTACATTTTTGTATTGCATCTTAGTTTTTGTTGTGCATTCATATTTAGTTTACATTCTAGTTTTAATTTTCATTCTAGTTATAGCTTGCATCCATAGATAGTTTTCATAATTTCATGTTCATTGCATCATAGAATACATTTGAGTGTGACTTCCTCCATAGTCATATCTTGAAAGTATTCTTCTTTTCATATAGTCTAGGATCATATTGCACATACACTTTGCACTCACACTCACATTTGCACTTCCACACAAGGGATTTACTTATTGTTGTGTTTGTGAGAGCATACCAAACACACCCTCCATCAAAGATACACCAACAATGGCTACACATAGCTACCCTTGTTGAGTAGTAGAGGTGGTTGGAATTTTGGTTTTTTGGTTGCTTTTGTGAATTTCTTTTAAATTAGCTTGATTCCTTAGGCTTCCAGCAATTTGTACATTTTTTTAGCACACATTTTGGCATGCCCGGTGGGACCCACGTCCTTGATCTAACTTCAGAAGTCTGCTAATAAAACTTTCTGCAGTTCAAATTAGTGTTTTGTCATCTCTGATAGTCTCAGTGTTGTCTGCGTTGCGCGTTTACACACATCAGCGTCTCCAAAGATCAGCGTCTCCGAGAACAAGCGTCTGCACTGACGCCAAAAAAAATCAAGTTCTTTTTTTTGCGTCTTCGTCTAATTTATTCTGTCGTCTAAGTTAGGGTTTTGTCATCTACACTTATTTCTTCATCATTTTCGTGCTGTGATCTGTCGTCTGCGTTCCAAAATTGGCATCTTCGCTTTTCATTTTAGCATCTGCGCTCTGCATTCTAGCGTCGACGCTTTGCATTTTGGCGTCTGCGCTCTGCACTTTGGCATCTGTGCTCTACATTTTAGTGTTTGCGCTCTGTATTTTGGCATCTACGCTCTGCATTTCGGCGTCTGTGCTTTGCAGTTTGGCATCTACGCTCTGCACTTTGGCGTTTGCGCTCTGCACTTTGTCGTCTTCGTGTTTTAGCATCTCCGATTATTAGCGTCTGTGACTGTTGAGGTTTAAACTAACGGTTAACAATTTTTTTGAGCATTTCGTGAGTTTGCAAGTCAAGGATTTATGTTAAAGGATGAACTAGAGTGTAAAAGGCTTGGTCACATTTGAAATTGGAGCATTTTAAATGGGTACATTTAGTATAGAGCACATTTGGATTTGGGCCTTAAAATGAAATCACATTCAAAGCCTTAAGGAAAATTAACTTCATTTCAGCATTTTCATTTCAGCATTTTCATTTTTAGCATTTTCTTTTAGTATTTTATTTTCTGCTATTTAAAGTTGGAAAGAACCTTGTATGCTCTAAACACATGTGTCTTCAATTAGAGTAGCAAACTTAAATTTTTGTGGATAACGAACAAGTGTCTTTTAAACCCCAAGTCCACTTATGTATTTTCTCCCCTTGCACTTTTGGGTGACCTTGGGTGCACAAGAAATAAGTGGATTTGTTTTTCATTTTATTAGGAGGCCTGCTTGGAGATTTCATCACCCCTTGGGATGACCTCAACTCCAGCATTCTAGCAGAGTATAAGAATCGGGAGGTGAATCGAAAGACACCTCTCTTGGAAGTGTAAATATTGTCACTCTTGGCTAAGCCTTAAAGAACTTTATACCTTTGGGAAGTGAAGGAGGAGATTTGGGTTACCGTCTCCCCCCGGTTGTGTGACAGTATTTCCTTTCATCTACAGAATTGGGCCTCACGTACCTAGTGTATATCAAGGACGCCCTTTAGCTAAGCCTTGTACAGCCTAGTATCAACCTTATTAGGATTTTTGTTGTGTTTGTTCAAAAAATTTAAAAAAATCAAATCAAAAAAAAATACAAAACAAAAATTTCAAACAAGCCAAAAAACGAGTGAAATTGTGAGGGAACCTTTGCAATAAGATAGGTTAGGTGAGGTCTCTTTGACTCAGTCATCTTTTGAAAGTTTTTGCACTAGAGTCACGTTTTGAGTTTTGGTTGAGTTTATTTTTGATGTCAAAAAGTTTGAGTCTTGTTTTGTTCTTGCCATGACCAAAAAAGTCAACCAAACCAAGCATAAGAAAGTGAAACTGTCTAAACCACCTGTCTATAGAGAAAGGGAGAGACTAACACACGGTGACAAACAATTTAGCTACGCGATCAAGGACATTCAAAAAGAGGAAGCTAGGCAAGACCGCTACGATAGGATCACCTATAACGATAAACTTCGAAACTGGTCTTCTTTCCCAGGTGTAAACCCAAGGTTCTTATTTCTTGTAAACAAAAATTGAATCAACTGTATAAGTGGCCATCATACATTCATCTTTCTTATTCATTTCCATTTCATCCATCTTCAAACTTTCTTCTAAGGGAGCTAAAAACCTAAAAACATCTTTTTATCATGACATTAGACCTTACATCCATAAGCAAACACTTTATCCTAATCATAGTCTCTTATTTGGGACCACAAGTCAGTCCTCAAATAGCAAGCAATCCATTTAGTGTCCTATCTTTCCTATAAGATCATATTTGACTATCTTTGGTGAGAGAAAGATACTCAAGTCTTACTTATTTGGGATCACAAGTCAATCTTCAAATAGTAAGCAGTCCACTCAATACCTTACCTTGCTTATTTGGGACCACAAGTCAGTCTCCAAATAGTAAGTGATCCATTTGGTGTCTTATATTGCCTACAAGATCATATTTGACTATCTTTGGTAAGAAAAGGACACTATTATCTTTCAAAATCATTTTGTTTGCTAAACTAAGGTCTCTTGTTCAAATTTGGGTAGTTGACCCACCGATCATCTAAGGTTAAGAGCTCTCATTTTCATTTTCTATTTCTCTCATAAGCCTTCATTCATCATTTGGCCATTCTTGTATGGTAAACACACGATCATGAAGGTTTACATTCAACCCCAAAACACATTTGTGGGAATCAACAAAGCAATCAGAAATGGAGAATCTTCCTCCCTCAGCTGCAACTTCATTAGGGGAGGTGCTTCCCTCTAATCTGAATCTTGGTATGCCTAATATCCAAGAGCCACAACAACCTTTTCACAATAGAAATCCAGCTGATAATGATGAAGAAGTATACCAAGATGAAGACCCTATTGATTTCGGTGATATTTCTAGTGAGGTTAAGACCTTCCTTGCAGACCCTTACAATGTAGAGATGATGGAGAAATCCATTAAGGCAAATAAGACCGACATATTCTTAAATCTGATCAAGGATGGTGTTAACGTTCCTACAAGTTTTGATGAGAACATCCTATTTACTCAACTCAAGAAAGATGGTGCCCCCTTAGCACCTAGTTCAAGTGCAATGCCAACATCAAGCAAAGGAAAAGGACCTATGGTGACAACTAGTGCAATGCCCACATCTAGCACTTTACCACAACCAACGCTTCAAACCAACCCCAAAATCTTTCAACAATTCATCAATGCTCTATCTAATCTTTCCACATATGCTAATGCTCCACAAAATGTCTCAACAACTTCAAATGTAGGAGGCCTTGGAATTAGTCAAGCACCAACTCAACCAATGGTTATTTCTACACAGCCTACACCTTCATCTCAATTGCATGTGCCTACGACCATGGTAACAACATCGGCACCAAATGCAATGAGTGCATATCGATAGGGTGGTTCAAATGGAGCAACTCCACCACCCCAGCAGTCACAAGCACAAACGAACTCTGAAGTAACACATCTCACTCAAATGTTTCATGAACTATGAAATGAGGTGTGCAGCACAAACAATAAAGGGGTAAAACACTTGTCTCTTGATGAGATTTTTCCTTTTGATAAATCTGTTCCTGTTACTCCATTCCCGGTTGGTTTTGAGATTCCAAATTTTGACAAATATATGGGAAAAACATGCCCTGTCGCACATGTAAAGGAGTTCTATATTTTGTGTCAAGAGGTGGCATACAGTGATGATTACCTTAAGAGACTCTTTCCACGAAGTCTCAGAGGTCCTGCATTTGAGTGGTTCATAAATATGCCTAAGGATTCTCATTCTACCTTTGATGAATTGGCAAATAAGTTCATAGCACAATATTCTTACAACACGGACAATCAGGTCTCATTAAGTGACTTGTGTAATACTAAGAAACGAAATGGAGAAACTTTTGCCA
This sequence comes from Cupressus sempervirens, assembly GCA_028749045.1. NCBI lineage: Eukaryota > Viridiplantae > Streptophyta > Pinopsida > Cupressales > Cupressaceae > Cupressus > Cupressus sempervirens. The sequence continues at coordinate 241,274,628 of CM053793.1, forward strand.
ATTTCTTGCAAAGATGGAGACATCTTGCTAGTCGTATGCCATACAAAATTTAGGACTCTTATCTTGTAGATATGTTCATCAAAAATTTCATACCTGAAATGTCCTTTCACTTGAAAATGGCGAGTCCTGAGGACTTTCCTACTCTAATCAAAAAGGGTAAAAACATTGAAAGTGGACTTTTAGAAAAAGGCACCATCAAACATTATAGTTCTTCATCTTCCCATAATGAATCGAACAACGATAACAAGCCTAGATCATGGTCTAAGAATAGGGGTGTTACACACGATGGTGTTACAGATGTCAAAAGCCTTCGAGGAAGTAGCAACAATAATTACCGCAACCGTAACAATAATAACTCAAATCAAGACAACCAGGGAAATCAGCAAACTTGATTCTTTCTGCGTAACAATTACAATCGTGATTATGATCAAAATAGGACATTCACCAACTTTCGTGAACCATTGGAAGCCATCTTTCAAAAGGTGGTAGATCATAACTTGATGGTGTTTCCTAATACACGTCCTTTTGATGAAAATCAACCAAAACCTAGGTGGTATCAAGAAAATGAATATTGCAAATACCATCGCGTCAAAGGACATGATACCAATAAGTGTTTCAAACTCAAGGTGTTTATCCAAAACCTTGTTGATAATGGAGAAATTGAAGTGGAAGGAGGTCCTTCCTCTAAGAATGCTAAGTTGAAAATATTTCAAAAGCCATTTCCTGATCACAACGATGGTAACAATAATACGAATCAAGCCTCCACATCAAACGTTGTACCTTATGATTACTCTACTAACCACATATCAGGGTTTGACTCCTTGTGTGGTAAAATAGATACCAATGATATATGTGGTTTTGACTCCTTATGTGGTCACATCGAAAGGGTAGACACTCATGTGAATACCCTTGTCTTACAAGTAGCTGATTGTGATGCAACCACTCGACGTGGAAGACTCATTTTGCAAGCAACTACTCCTAATAACAGTAATTCACCAGCTCCACACGTGCCTGTTGCATCATCCACTCCACAAAGGCCCACTTCACACTATGATGTATTATCCCAACTAGGTAAGACTCCTGCACAAATATCCATCCTTGAGCTTCCTACCACCTCGCCTGTACATAAGGAAATCTTGTAAAAGGCTCTTTTAGAGTCTTGTGTCCCTGATAATATTAATGCCACCCAATTCACTGCCATGATTGGAAACCTTGCTGCTCAACAACATTTGGTCTTCACAGATAAAGATTTCCAAGCTCCTAATCCCAACCATAATATGTCGCTCCATATTGAAGTCCTTATACAACAACATAAAATAAAAAGAGTCCTCATAGACAATGGATCTGGTCTAAATCTTTGTACATTAAAGATGATTCATTTCCTGGGACTTCCAGAGCATCTCCTTGATTCTAGCAAAAGAATTACTATAAAGGCATATGATGAAAGAGAAAGGGAATCAAAAGGATTTATTATGTTGCCTCTCAAAGTTGGACCAGCCATTATCAATACTGAATGTCATGTCCTAGATTTAGATTTTCCATATAACATCTTGCTTGGTAGACCATGGATACATACTCTCAAAGTAGTACCTTCCACATACCACCAATGTTTGAAATTTCTGCACCAAGGAAGAGAAGTTACAATTCCAAGGGACCCTACACCCTTTGAATTTTGTAGAAGATTGGAAGGTACTCTAGCAAATCTTTGTCCCATAAGTGAGTTTTCTGCAATTATACCTAAGTCTCTTTTCATTAAGGAAATTGCTTCCCCTACAGTACCAGAAATAGCCCATGAGAGTTCAAATTCCCGTAAAGGAAAAGAGAAAGTTGAAGATGCTAAAGTTAACACTACAAGGAAAAAGACCACCTTTATTGACTTGGAAATGGGAGATTATAAGTTCGAAAATGCCTTGTGTATTGGACAATTACCACTCTCCCCTCGTTCCCTTGGAAAGCCTTCACAATTGCCATCCTCTACTAATAAGGAAACCATGCAAGTTAACAAAACGACATTTGAACATTGGGGTTCCCTTAGTGATGAACACATGGAAGATAATATTTTAGATTCATTATATTATGATGGCAAAGATGAACCTGTGGAGTTTCCTAAGGACAAATATGTCAAAGCACTTCCCATTGTCGAAAGCATGGGATATCATGGTACTGGTCTTGGCCCAAATGAAAATGAAATTAGACAACCCTTAGAAGGTAATAGCTATCCTAAAAGACATGGTTTGGGTTCCCTCAAACCTAAGGTTACCTTTGCTGACAACTATTTGGCCAAACCTGAATCTGAGACTGAAGAGGAGGAATTCTTCGAAGTGCCTTTCCAATACGTCGAAGATGACCTAAATAATCGTGTTCATACCATTACCATAAATGACCTTTCATCCATTGATCTACCTCTCACTAACCTTGACATGATAGACTGGGACCTTCAAGATACGCCACCAAGTTTGGACATTTGTAAGTCTGATGAGGCAGTGATGGCACTTTTTGGCCTTAAGAATCTTTGAGATTACGAGCATGAGATCCAATATGATGAAAAAGCTTACTTTGGTAGCCAAATCAACTCTCTTAGTCATAAAAATGAAAAGGAAAATAAAAATAAAAAAATCAAAGAAACATCCCTTAGTGAAAACCCTTCTAGGGCGCTTTTGGATGATGAAAAAGATAAAATAAAGGACGCATCTTCTGGTGAAAACCTCATAGAGGCGCCAGAAGAGGGAGAGTTGAATTTGCCATTTAGATCCTTGCCACTAGAAAAGTCATCCATTTTGAATGAAGATACTATTCCAATAAACTTGGGAACAAAAGATAATCCATAGATTACCTACATTGCTGCCAACTTGAGTCCTGAAGAACAAAAAGCTATGACAATATTCTTGAAAAAAAGAAAGATCAAATTTGCTTGGACCTATAAGGATATGCTTGGATTGGATACAGATTTAGTGGTACATCATTTGATAGTTGATCTCAAAATCAAGCCAGTAAAACAAAAGTTGTGTAAAATGCATCCTAAGGTAGCACTTCTAGTCAAGGCAGAATTACAAAAGATGCTAGAAGCAAAGTTCATTCGACCCATTGACTATCCTGAGTGGATCTCCAATATTGTTTCGGTAGGAAAAGCATCTGGGGGCATTTTTATTTGTTCTAATTTTCAAGATTTGAATCTCGCATGTCCTAAGGATAATTTTCCACTACCCAACATAGACATCATAGTGGATCTGACAGCTGGACATGAGATGTTGTCTTTGATGGATGGATTTTCCAGTTATAACCAAATCAAGATTGCACAAGAAGATCAACATAAGATGGCATTTATCATGCCTTGGGGAACCTTCTGTTATCAAGTTATGCCCTTTGGTTTGAAAAATGTTGGTGCCACATATCAACGCGCGATGACTACCATATTCCATGATCTTCTACACATCATAATGGAGGACTATGTTGATGACATCTTAGGAAAATCCTAGACTAGAGAAGCCCACATTGATGTCCTTACTACTATTTTTGAAAGATTAGAGAAGTACAAAGTGCGCCTTAATCCAAAAAAGTGTGTATTTGGGGTCAAATCTGGTAAATTATTAGGTTACATTGTATCTAGAAGAGGAATTGAAGTAGACCCTGCAAAAGTAAAGGCCATCATGGATATGCCTCCTCCTTCCACATTAAGAGAGCTTTGTAGTTTTCAAGGAAGATTACAATCAATCAAAAGATTTGTGTCACAACTAGTTGTTAAAGTTCATCCCCTTCAGCATTTGCTTCATAAAGGAAATCAGTTTCAATGGGATTGCTTGTGCCAAAAAAAATTTGAACAAATCAAGGCATATTTGACTAATCCTCCAGTCTTAGTCCCTCCAGTAGTAGGACGACCATTGATCTTGTACATTTTAGCTACTTCAGTTGCCTTAGGAGCACTCCTGGCACAATTAGATGATAATGGAAATGAACAAGCCATATATTACCTCAGTCGAACACTAGTTGGTTATGAGTTGAATTACACTGCTATTGAAAAAGCATGTTTCGTCGTGGTCTTTTGTACACAGAAACTACGCCATTATATGCTTAATCATACTACATTTCTCATTGCCAAAATTGATCCACTCAAATACCTATTGTCAAAAGCCGCCCTCACTGGTAGAGTAGCAAAGTGGGTCTTAATCCTAAGTGAATTCGACATTGTGTATAAGGATCATAAAGCTATTAAGGGACAAGTCATTTCCGATCAGTTAGCTGAAGCACCTCTTCCAGGCAGTCACCCTATTGTGGCAGACTTTCCAGATGATACCATTATGACTATAGCTCCTAGTATATCATGGAAACTATTTTTTGATGGATCCTTCACACAAAAGGGGTCGAGGGCAGGAGTTTTGTTTGTAATGCCACAAGGGGATTTAATTCATAAGTCCTAAAAAATTTCATTCGCTTGCACAAATAACATAGCTGAGTATGAAGCATTAGTGACAGGAATGCATCAAGCCATTAAATGGAATATTAAGAATCTTCTTGTCTTTGGAGACTCACAACTGGTTATCAAACAAGTGACTGATGAATATCACACCAAAGATGAGAAGTTGTTGCCCTACCGCCGAATAGTTGAGAATCTTAAACAACACTTTATAGAAATTGTCTTTCAACAAGTTCCAAGGGCTAACAATAAAGTAGCAGATTCCATGGCCACTATTGCTTCTATGATTGCCATGCCAAAATATAGTCCAAAATGTGAGTTCCTCATTGAGAATCTTGTTACTCCTGCTTATGAGCAAAATGATTCTGAAGTGGTGTGCAAGATCGTTGGTCCTGAGTCTCCATGGTATGCCGATATTTTTGCCTATCTACGTCATAAAACTATTCCCATAACCCTCACTCCAAACCAAAGTAAGACCTTTATTCGCCGAACCGCTCGCTATACCATTATAGGTGATACCCTCTTCCGAAAACACTTTGATGGAACCCTCCTCTGATGTCTCAATTCAGATGAAGCCAAAATGGCATTAGAACAGGTTCACCAAGGGATTTGTGGTGCCCACTCTAGTGGCTTTATGTTAGTGAAAAAGCTTCTTAGGACAAGTTATTATTGGCCCACTATGGAAGCAGATGCATACCATTTTGTGAAAAGATGTATCCCTTGTCAGCAGCATGGCAATTTGATACACACTCCCGCCCAAGACTTGCAACCTACCATCACACCATGGCCCTTTTCCCACTGGGGATTTGATCTTGTTGGTCAATTGTATCCTAATTCTTCTAATGGTCACAAGTATATTATTGCCGCAACTGAGTATTTCACAAAATGGGTTGAAGCCATTCCCTTAGCCTACATCACTAGCAAGCAAATTTCTAAATTTATCCTAAACTATATTATTTTCCACTTTGGTATACCTCAAGATATTATCATTGATAATGGAACCCCATTTAAAAACCAAGAGGTAACCACGTTATGCCAGAAATTTGGAATAACTCACCATTTCTCCACTAGGTACTACCCTCAAGGCAATGGCCAAGTTGAAGCCACCAATAAAACCCTCCTAAAAATCCTAAAGAAAATTGTTGATGCAGCAGGCCGTAATTGGCATCTCCAGATTGCTCCCGCACTTTGGGCCTATCGAACCTCCATTCGCACCCCCACAGGAGCCACTCCATTCTCCCTCATCTATGGTTCTAAAGCCATATTACCCATTGAGATTGAGTTACCCTCCCTTAGAGTCTCTCTACAAAACCTCATATCCGATGAAGAATATCAAGTTGCTCGCTTGCAAGAGTTGGCACTCCTTGATGAGAGACGCCTCCGTGCCCTTAACCACCTCTGCATGTATCAACATCGCCTCCAACTACAATATAATAAGAGGGTTCAACCGAGAGAATTTGAGATGGGTGATCTAGTGCTACAACATAATATGAGGAATCTCCATAACCATGAAAAGAAAGGAAAATTTGAGGCAAATCGGCTAGGTCCATTCGTTGTTACAGCCAAATATGGTTCTGGGGCATATCAGATTGCTACACTCGAGGGGGATCCACTCCCTGAACCTGTAAATATTTAGCATCTCAAGCGCTTTTATGCTTGAGCATTTGTAGATCTTGAACAGTCTTTAAAAGTCCTAAAAAAACCCAAAAAATAATAAATAATAAATAATAAATAAATAAAAAATAAAAATAAAAAATAAAAAAATGCCAATCCATTGTCTATCCAAACCCTTCCTTTCATGTCCTACCATTATTCCTTCTTTTCCATTTGTGCAGAGTAGTACTTAGTCTTTCGCTTGTTGCTAAATCCAACAAAAGACCTCTTGTCTACGAGGCCTCATTTTCATTTCCATTCTTGCATGCTTCCTATCAAATGATTGTTTAATCACATTCTGTTGCACACTCTTACGATAGTGACCACACTTGGATACACATAAAATCACCTTTTGGAGGCTTAATGATTCGAGAAGTTCATTCGTTTCACAAACCCCTACCGAAATCACACAATCATATTATCACAAAACACTTGATTCAACATTTCCCCATAGTTTGAGTCCTTCCTGTAGGCGATATGGGGACTTTCACTTTTTCAGACTTAAGGCTCTTGGCAGGAACTGTGAGATAAATGGCTACTTGGTCATGAAGTCTCTTTTTTTTGGTTTATCGTATTTTCTTTATGTCTTTTATGGTTTTACTGTGTGTATGTCTCGGATATTAATGCCTGCCGCAATGGGGGCAGTTACGCAAAGAAGTTTTAACATTTATGCTTCTATAGCATATAATGCATACACTCTTTTGCAAAATAAAAATAATGGTGTGCTCTCCACATAAACACAACAGAATCCCTTGATTTCACTTAGTTAGGGTCCATGTAATATAGGGTTTCATTCGAGTCGTGCTTGAGACAAGGTTCTATTTATGTCCTCCTCCTATGTTATGCTCCTAGATCTTTATAGGCAATGATTTTGACAGATATTCATTAGGTTGCATCTTTAGATGGAGTGTTCATTTTTCATCTTTTTAAGTTACATTAATTGTTCAGTATAGATTGCATTAGTTTACTCGTCAAATTACATTTCTTAGTGCTCATTAGATAGTCTAGTTCATTTTAGCGTTAGCATTACATTTAGGGGCACATACATATCATAATGCATAAGTCTCATAATCACTAGCCAATCTGCATCACACATGTTAAGCATCATATAGTATATAGAAAAGTTACATCACATCTTGCATCATAAACGTCAGTCTCATAAGCATCACATAAAATCCATACATATGCATCATAAACACTCATACACATATAGAATCATCGACTCATGTCATTTATATATATCAAAATAATCAATGTTTGTATAGTCCAAGTACATATAAAATCATATGGTACAAATGCATCATCTGCACATATCTGTCAAAATATCGAATCTCTATACAAAATCCAAGAGCCATGCTATGAGGGTCCTGCTCCTCCTATGTCACCCCCTCAAGGTGGTCAGCTCTGCCCTACTGACTGCTCTAATCTGGCTCTACCACCCGTAGTCCAGGAACTAGCCCCTCTCTCAAAATCAGGCTGCTCTTGGTCGCCAGGTACGGCATCATGATACAGTGACCTATAATAGGCTACCTCTCGTACTACCTGTGCCTCAGATTGCCTGGCTGAGATGGCCTCCTGCATTACAGTCACACTGGCCCCCGGCGTAACCATCTATCTCGCTATGTCTCACTGCCTATGATACTCATCGACCTGAGCCTGATATGTCGCCCACTTGGCATGCAAGGTAGACACCTCTCCCTATAACCTCACTAGCTCCTCACCATCAGCATGCACTACCATACCCACAAAATCCCCTGCATCCACTCATGCCTGTAAAGCTGCTAGTGCCTCCTGTGTGCTATCTGCTCTGACTCTCTGTAGCAGTACCTCTGCCCATTGTTAGGTGATGCGATGCGCTCCCCTACCCACAGGTGGTTAATTATGTGGTGTTCTATGTTCACTAACAGTTATGGCTTTTGGTGCAACGGCAAATGGGCCCTACAATTGGTATCAGAGCCTGGTTTTGGCTTGGTCATGGGTTCAAATCTCCCCGGTGCCTTCCTGACCCGCGTAAGCACCTGGTATGCATGTCAAGGGGGAGATTTTTGGGTGATGAAACACGCTCCCCTACCCATAGGTGGTTAATTATGTGATGTTCCATGTTCATTAAAAGTCATGGCTTTTGGTGTAACAGAAAATGGGCCCAACAATTGGTATCAGAGCCTGGTTTTGGCCTGGTCATGGGTTCAAATCTCCCCGGTGCCTTCCTAACCCACGTAAAAATCCATCCTCTAACCATGAGAAACAACTAAGGCATCAAATCATCAAAGAACTCAAAGTGCACATCATGAGCTCCTCAAAAGAAACCAAATAACCATGATCCTCAACCAAGAAGATATACCACCATAATTGAATCATAATTGCAAGCTAATGAACATCAAAGATGTACCTGTATATCCAATCATGTCATGCCAAAATCCATGACACCATGATCACATCCATGAACTGAGCATCTGGCTCTCAATATGTCCAAACTATCAGCATAGTCAACCACAATCCTCTGCCATGATTGTCCCTAGTAACAACATCTCATCCCTTCTACATGAAGATAAAATCATGTGACTTAGGGCATAGACAACCCAAATCTAAGCCACCAATCTGAATATGCATCAATAATGAAAGATCAATGGGTAGAGACAACCCATAACTAAGCTATAAATGCAACTTGTAAGTATAGACCGCTTACAACACTGCACAACTTGTAGACCCAACAAGTCATCATGCATATCCAAACCAAACACTGATAACCATATCATCATGAGACCAATCTAAAATATGAACTGAGTATATAATGACATCAAATATTAAATCTCCAATGTCATAAACTCACAATGTTACCATAGTCAAAATATATCTATAAATTGTTCAGATCAATATATCAACAAATAAATCATGCCAAACCTGCACCAAATCTAAACCAATGTGTACACTGATCATAAGCTGGATACTTCATGATATTGCTATGTTGCATTTGGAGTTGGCATGGATTTATTGGTTACAGGTGCTCATGGATACTTAGAGACGGTGGTGATGCTGATTTCTCTTGGATTAGAGAAGTATTTGTTGGGATGGTTGATGGTTTCAGTAGGAAGTTCGAGGGGCAGTCACCTGATATGGACTTGAGAGAAGATTGTTCTTAGATGAGTCTTGGTTGGAGACTTGAGTATCTTGATGAGCATTCTCATTCCCCACTCTTGGTCTACTCGGCGGTTTGCTACTTGAGAGTTATAGCCCATTGTTTTTCTCTCAACTGCATTATATTTATGCTTGTCTTTCATGGAAATGGATCTTGAGCTATGGTACATGAGTTAGTTCTGGAGGGTTCATTTGAGAGATGGTTTAGCATTGGTTATCTCCATATGCATATGTTGTTATGCTGGTTGAGTTTGGGAGATGGTTTTATATTGGGCATTTTCCTTGGATTAGGAATGGTTATTCCTTGGTTTAGGAATGGTTTTATTGAGTTTGATCTTCTTGTGAGAGGCTTACACCCATGATGAGTTATATGGTATGGTTTGGGTGTTGTTGAGGCTTCTTGTTGGGGTTTTATGGAGGAGATCATACTTGCACAGTTTACATCTAGAGGTGTGTGTAGAAGGACATGATACAGGTTATGATTTGCATGGTTTCTCTGGTCTTGGTTATCTTCCTAGATGTTCAATTTTGCCTACATTGGATTTGAGATTGGTTAGAGATTGTGATCACTGGTTTGTGCTCATGTATGTCATGTGAGAGATGACATGGTTATTTCTTTATCTTTCCTCTGTTGGTTGTGGTGAACTTGGGAGAGCATTGGAGACTAGTTATGAGAGTTGTTCTTGCAGGATATCAATTTATGTATTGTGGATGTCCTTGATGCTACATGGATTCACTTCTTTGAGATGTTGTGAGTGGATTGGTTATAGATTTGATATTATCTTTTGCAGTGGGAGCTTCTTGGTATATATGTGGTAGGTATTTCTCTTGAGGCTTGTGATTGCAGGTTGCAGATTGGATATGTCGGTGATATAAGATACACTTGTTATACCTTTGAGATATGAATAGTTGGATGGGTTTGGCACTTTGTTGTGGGTGCTATTTCAGCTATGGATATTTTGACAACTACGGATACATGTGATTACCTTTGGATCAGGTTTTTTGTGATTGGAATTTCAGTTGGTACAAGATTTTATGATCTTCTAATGTGATAGGTTGGGTGGTTTTCTCTTTGGATGGCTTCTATGTATGTCCAGTGGGAGTGGCATAATAGGAGGTGAGATCATTCATGTTCGAGATGCTGGATACTTTGATTTTGTTGCGAGTACCAAGATGGAGCACTTGGTGTATTTTGATCCATGATGGTGGATGTGCTGGGAGGGATTGTTCCCTTGTTCATTTATGTGGCTACGAATTGACCCTATGCAATGTATACAACAAGTGGGAGATTGTTGAGATAATGGGTGTTGCACACATTGCATAATATTGTTATTTTATTATGTAATGTTGTACCTAGATGGATGTGCAACATGTAAAGATTTCCATGGAATATTCTTGATGAGTTGTATTGTAACATTGTAATAATATTTTATGTAATTATTTAATATTGGGGAAAAGAATTAAATGCCCAATATTAAATGTGGGGTTAGTGGGTTAGGTAGCACATGGTTTTAGCACATGGTTTATGTAATACCACTTAGTGGTTTTGTGGGACTTGCTACTATATAAGCAGCCACAAGGGTAGTTGTTGTAGTGTGAAAGAGAGTGTGAGTGACAAGGAGAAGACGAAAGGAAAGAATCGAGCGGGACAAGGCTTGACAGGTTAGCCAAGGGAGCATTTGTGAAGGTTGAAAGCATGGCATGGGATGTGTGGATTCATGCTTGTTCACATAGTTTGCTCGGTTATGGTTATGGCCATGAAGGCTTCCATGGTTGTATGGCAATGGTATTTTTGCTGAATAATACATGGTGATGGATGCTTTTGGAGGCTGGGTTTTTCCCTCAATGAGGGTTTCCTAGGGTATATCTTGTGTCACAATTTTGTGGGTATGTTGTCTATTCTCTTGCATGTGGATTTTAATTCTGTGTTTATTTCAGATTTATTATGGGTTATGTGGAAATGGTTATATTCTTTTTTGCCAAGTTTCCTTACAAGTGGTATCAGAGCCAGGTTTTGGCCTCGTCATGGGTTCAAATCTCCTCGGTGCCTTCCCGACCCGTGTAAGCACCTGGTATGCGCATCAAGGGGGAGATTGTTGGGTGATGCAACGCGCTCCCCTACCCATAGGTGGTTAATTATGTGGTGTTCTATGTTCACTAACAGTCATGGCTTTTGGTGCAACGGCAAATGGGCCCAACACCCGTAGGCTATCCCGCTCAGCCCTGACTATGTCTGGCTCCTCTCCCGGTACCTGTCTCTGTGGAGGCGCTTGTGGTGGTACCTGTGCCTGTGCCTGTGCCTCTACTTGAGGTCCTCTCTGTGGTGGCACCTGTGCTGCTATAGCACCCCTCTTAGCAACTGCCCTGTGACCATGTGGTCCATGTTATGCTCCCTGAGTTGGCACTGCTACCATAGCAACCTGTCCCCCATCTCCTGCACCATCTCCCTCTCCCTGTGCCTGCTCTGCTGGTGGAACTACTCCAGGCACTGTCAGTCTGACTGGCTGGTGTGCTGCCCACCACTGCGCATATGTCGGTGTCATACCAGCATCTCCCCTGTCCTGACCATGAACCAATGGCACTCTATCCATCGGTAACCATGATGCTAGAGAAAATCGTAGTGTTGTCCCCCGACCCCATAGCCGACCATACTCACAAGTCACTACAGGATATAGGAATCTATTTGGAACCACATCCTGGATACGCCCAAACTTTCATCACACCCGAGAAGGCATATATCGCATGATCATGTGAGCAGATCGACCAATAATCCAGCAATCAGTCTGTGTAAATGGGAGATACATCTGATCCACTGTATCATCCTCACCCCCTGCTGCCTGTACTCTCCCCCAGTGCTCTATTCCATCATAAGGAGTCCAGTCAAACATGATAATCTCATCAAGGCACCTACGCTAGAATCCCACTAACTCTGTCGATGTATACTAGATAGGAGGCCAATATCTGCATGCATATGGCTCTCCAGGCTGCCCGGTCTCTCTCCGTGTGATGGGTCGAGTAACCCCGATGTGCTCCCAAGACCAGACCATCAGTAGTGTCAGTCCTGGTCCCATCGTGCGCTGTGTCCGGTATGCACACATGTGTAAATCATGATACAGCTCTGCTAAGATGGTCTGTCCCCAGCAATAGACCTCGCCATCCTCTTGTAATAGGGTGCTCAAAATCCATGCCCAACCAATAAGCCACCCATGTCCTGCATGATCTGGTAGCATCTGCCATATCAAAGAGGCTAGAAATACTGCCAGTCTTGGTAGTCTCTGCTCCAAGGCTCCTCGCCAGGATAGCCAGGATCGTTGTACTGGTAGTCTCTGTCATCACCTACTGAAGCACTCTCTCAGGAAGGGATCAGCTCCCTCACCTACATACTCTAGATATGTGCCTCTGATAGGCACTCTAAGGATCTGCCATACATCTAGGAGAGTGATGGTAGCCTTCCCTGTCGGTAGATGGAAGCTCCCTATGGGCATATGCCATCGCTCTATGAGAGTCGATAGTTGTGCTGTGTGAGCTCTCAAGTCTGGCCACTCGTGGACATGCTCTAGTCCACACAACCACACATGTTCCCAATCCGTGTCTTTCAATCTCTCCTGTATAACCATGGTCGGTGGATAGTGCTCCCGTGACCTAAAAAGCACCATACCCTCTTGCAGCATGGACATGCAGTAAGTTAGTCATTTCATTTTCAGAATGGGGCATTTCATGCTCGCCATTTCACATTTCTGTTGCGTCAGGCGCAGACGCTAATTCGCGGAGACGCTGATCTAGAGCCGCTGGTCTGCGCTTATGCAAAACATTGTGTTGTCGTCTCTGCCCTGCTTTCGAAGATGACATGGCAAGTTTTGTCATCTCTGACGTCGTTGACCCTATCGTGTAGATGACAGACTATGGTCTGTCGTCTTCGTTAGTCTTTTCGCAACCTTAGCGTCTGCGCAGACGATAGGATGTACCTTGTCGTCTCTGCAGGCGCTGTATTTCTCCTTTGTTGTCTTCGTAGACGATAAGGTGGAGACTGTCATCTCCACCCAAGATCATTTTTTGCTGCATTTAAGGCATCATAAATGCCTCTAACCTAGTTTAGCTATCAAATTACCAAGAGGATCAGATGACTCACCGGTGCCCCCATCGTGGCTAGTCTCTGGTGCTCCCGAATGCGCTCACCAAGCTGCAATCTCTTGATCAGGTTCATAGCTGCTCTGGATGCTCTTCTTGTGGTGTGACAATGACCTTCCTATGGGTCCCTTGGAGGCTTATGTAGATCCCGTGGACCCCATTTGCGCCCTTCTCCACTCTGAGTTGTGTTTGTCTGTCTCATGATTCCTCCATATTTTCATTCTGTTTTTCTTATTTCTTTCTTTCCCTTCTTTCCATTCCAAGAACTTTTCACGAAAATTGCCCAAATTTGTATTTCTTGCGTAATTTTTGTGAGGGGGCATCAGGATTCTCCTTCCTTCTTTGGGGCAACCTGCATTTTCTTTTCTTTGATATGATGTCGTGCCGACACCACATCAAAGAGGGGCAAAATGTATACACTAAAAATTGTCCTAAATGACTTTATTAATTTAATTAATAATGGTCACATTCTTCTATTTATTTAATTAAGATTATTTTAATTAAATAGGTTCATTTTTTGCCTAAGTATTTAAATTTGATTTAAATACTTCTTAGCCTTAATGTGTTAATTTAATTTAATGCATGATTCTCCACATATTCCTTTTTTAAATAAATTTTATTTATTTAAATCCTCCATATCCTATTAATTTCTTCTAGACCTAAATTAAATTAAATTTCATTTAATTTAATTTTTATCCTAATCTATAAGCCTAAGAGTATGTGTACTCTTATGAGTTGTCATCATAAGGGTTTACATTTCTTTTTAAGTACATGGTGTCTACAACTTGAGAACTTTCTACACACATGTGCCACCTCATCATTTTATCCTCCCAACTAAGGATATGAGATAAGGTGCTTAATTGTTAATCCTTATCCTTATCTTTTAGAAACCCTCTAGATGTTTCCTGAGAGTCTTTAAATAGAAGCCTTGTCTCAAGAATTGCATATAAAGGATTATTGGATTACATCGACACGCTGTCGCTTTGAGTCTAGAATCACCTCATTGAGAGCTTGCATTATAGCTACATTTCCATATGGAGTTCATAGGCTGCATTTTAGTGATTTGATAGTTGGTAAGATTTACATTTTTTTATTGCATCTTAGTTTTTGTTGTGCATTCATATTTAGTTTACATTCTAGTTTTAATTTTCATTCTAGTTATAGCTTGCATCCATAGATAGTTTTCATAATTTCATGTTCATTGCATCATAGAATACCTTTGAGTGTGACTTCCTCCATAGTCATATCTTGAAAATATTCTTCTTTTCATATAGTCTAGGATCATATTGCACATACACTTTGCACTCACATTCACATTTGCACTTCCACACAAGGGATTTACTTATTGTTGTGTTTGTGAGAGCATACCAAACACACTCTCCATCAAAGATACACCAACAATGGCTACACATAGCTGCCCTTGTTGAGTAGTAGAGGCGGTTGGAATTTTGGTTTGTTGGTTGCTTTTGTGAATTTCTTTTAAATTAGCTTGATTCCTTAGGCTTCCAACAATTTGTACATTTTTCCAGCACACAGATAGATCAAGTGATTTCACTTTATGTGCATATACTGATGTGGATTGGGCAAGCAATATGGATGATAGAAAGAGCACTAGTGGTGGAGCATTCTTTCTTATAGGAAGATTGGTTTCTTGGATGAGCAAGAAATAGGATTTTATCTCATAGAGTACAGTAGAGGTAGAGTATGTAGCAGCAACAAATAATTGTAATCAAGTTATGTGGATGAAGCAAATGTTGAAGGATATTGGGATTGAGTTTATAGAACCTATTATCATATACTATGATAATAAAAGTATAGTAAGTATGTCCAAGAATCATGTATTGCATTCTAAAACTAAGGATATATCTATTAAGTATCATGTCTTGAGAGAGAAGGCAACAAAAAAATAGATTTGGTTGGAGTATGTGAGCACTAAGGATTAGATTGTAGATATCTTTATGAAGCCTTTACCTAAAGATACATTTGAGTACTTAAGAGGTATGCTTGGGGTTATGCCCCTGCCTACTTATAAGTAGATGATGCACTAAATGCACTAGTCCAGTGGTACATAGCACTATTGTTATACTAGATTGAATGATGATGCTTCCTAAATGGGGGAGTATCTATTGAGAGTTGAGTCATTAAGGAATCTTGGTATTTGGTATTGAATAGTTTCTTTGGACACTTGAGCTGGTTGAAGACATGGAACAATTATTAACAAATTGTATACTTAAAAATTGGTATGTTTAACATGATTGGGTTTTTCTCATTGATGTTAATGGGGGAGAGTATGCATGAAAAACATCTCCTAAGTATTTATTAGGAAGATTTAGAAGATTTTTGTAAAGAAAAAGGAAGGAATATCTCTATGAGGGAGATATGTATGGTTAGTTGTTTATTATGAACAATTGTTGCCAATCCTAAGAAGATGATGAACAAAGCAGTGTTCTAGAGGTTTTCAAAATTGATTGATGAAGAGGATTTGTGAAGATAAAAACAACAACAACAGCAACAGAGTACTCATTTGGTATTCTTGGAACTTAGATGTTTTTCATCTATATTTCCATCAATGCCAAAGGGAGATATTGTTAGCATGAATGCTAATGATACTACATTGGGGGAGTATCTTAAGCATTGGATAGTATTGATATGTTTCATTCATGACTATATTTGTCATTGATGTCAACATAGCAGTAAGTTTGTGAAGAGTACCAAAGTAGCAGACAGAGATCTTACTAGTATGGACAATGGTTAAATTGTCTGGTGATGTGTGGCTAAGGACATGTTATATGTTGTGTCTTGATGATGTGGTTAAGTGCCCTGAGTTTAAATCAAAGATGTATGGAAGTTGTACATAATTTACTAAGAGTAGTATAGAAATAGAGTGCTTGAGAATAGCATTCTAATATTTGTTTGATATGTTTCATCTAAGATATGTTGAGAAGATACATAATCAGCCAGTAATAAAAAACAATCATATGGTGACATCAACAAGTGTGTGAGCCCCAGTATCACACATGTGAGAAGTGTAATGATGCAAAATTGGTCACATCCCTAAATATAGAATTACATCTTCGAATTGAATAGGTAAAAACAAATCAAATTAATTTGAACCCATTTAATTGTGAGATGTGAATATTAATTTCAAAATAACTATAAATGAGTGATTATTATTTAAATAAATTTTATATTGAGAGGGGATCCCTTATTCATAAATGAATATTATATTTATTATGGGATCCAAGGATAAACTTGTTTATTCTAAGTGGGATGTCCACTTCAGATTTTTTATTCTAAGTGGCATCTCCACTTCAGATTGTTTATTCTAAGTGGGATCTCTACTTCATATTGTTTATTCTTAGTGGGATCTCCACTTTGACTTGTTTATTCAAAGTGGGATCTCCACTTTGGATTGTTTATCCTAGTGGGATCTCCACCAAGAATTAAATAATCAACCCTCAACCTCACCATGGTTGGATCAAACTCCACCCTAGGACCTTGCCAAAATCTATAAATGCAAAGCCCTTTTGGGAAGGAGGGTGAGGAGAAGTAATGAAATTTTGTCAAATTACTAAGTCATTCACACTCTTATTTACTTCAATTCTACATGTTTCAATTCTAGTCTAATTGTATACATTCTAGCTTAACTTGTTTATATTGCTCTTAGATTAACATGCATGACATCTAGAGTAAGTGCATTGTTCTTCATCTTTCATGATTAAATCCTTCATACTAGTATACATATTTGGTTATTAGCCTCTCGATTATGAGAGTATATGGTTACCCTATCTAGTTAGAAGGCAATAGATCACCTTGTGTATGCATATCGGATGAATGACCTCATGTTCATTCTGGTGTGATAATTCACAAATAAGGATCATATTGAAGTGTGTGTGGATTGAGAGGCTATATTTCATGCTCACACCTCTGGTGATCTCTTGAAAAGAGCTTGAGCTATCTAAATAAAAAATATATTAAAAAAATGAAAAAGTACCTTGGTGAAAACCACTTCTTATGGCACCTTGGTAGAAAAAGTGAAAGAAAAATAAATCCATCCTATGGTGAAAATCACTTCTTGTGGCACCCTGGATAACTATCATGATGAAAATCTGGCAAATAGGTGTCATGCATAATTCTACTGTGCATAACATCCTATCATGATCTTGCTTATCCCTCAGATGTATTTACCCCCAAATCCATTCACTCATAACCTTCAGAATAAACATTTCTATCCTATTCACTTAACCCTTTGGTCTTGATATATGAAAGAAGAAGACAAATCAATTCTTAACAAACTCTTGGCATGTCCATTCTTTTGGATTACTTACATATTTTGACATTAGGTCAATATCATACATCGCTACCTTCCATGACACCATGATCTTATATTTCTATATCCTTTTCCCTAGCTTGGGTAATCTTATGGAGACTTCCCTTGAGGGTAACATTCATTGCTCTACCTAGCACGGCCCATTTACTTCTCCTCCATTTTTTTTCACATTCATCTATCTGATCACACCTCTTACTAGATGGTGGCAAAGCCAATGTGATCCTTCATGAGAGTTAGTAATCTAAAAATCTAAAAATCTAAAAAGCCTAAAAATTGTAAAAATTCCTAAAAAAATCATTACCCTAGTAAAAGCTTAGCCTTAGACATCTTGGTAGTACCAAAAATATCTCTTTTGTCACTTTTCCTACTTTAGTGTGTTTTCGTTTCCTGTACATAGGTTAATCCTCTAAAAACTACAAAAACATTCATAAAACTTTTAAAATCTCAAAAACATCCGTATTTTCTCAAAATACCAAAAAAATTTGCCAAATTCTAAAAACTTCCTAAACAATCATGATCTTTCCAATTGACATTGTCCCAACAAGGGATAACCATGTGATGCACTATTTATACCACAAAAACAAATTAGTGATGCTCTTAGTTGTATTTGATACTTTGCTCGAAACTCCTTTGGATTGAATCTATTCCCATCTTGGGGGAAAAACCTTCTAGTTCATAAAAAATCTTCTTCACTTCAGTCACCAATTGTTCTAACTATGTCTGCCTATTATTGCTTGATATACTATCAAGATTCTTCTCCACAAAGATCTCATTTGTGTTAGTCACCAGTCATCCTGGTTGTGTCTGTATACTATCACCTAGTCTCTTTGACTTTAGCCACCAATTTTTCTAACTGTGTTTGCCTAATGTTGCTTGATATGCTATCAAGATTCTTCTCCATGAAGATATCCTCCATGTCAATCACTAGTCATCCTGGCTATGTCTATCTACTGTCACCTAATCTCTTAGACATTAGTCACTAGTTATTCCATAACTATGCCTGCCTATTGTTGTCCTTTTCTTGAAGAGATTTCTCATCCATTTTGTTTTGAATATCATCATATCATATCAATCCACTAAACTTAAACTTTAAAAAAAAATGACAACATTGTCTGAGAAACGCTGAGCTTTTCTTTGTGTGTGGGTTTTCTCTTTGTCATCTCCCTTGAGCAACTTGAAGATGTCTCTTTTGATTAGAGAAGCAAGGACTGGGGGCATGATCTTTTCTTGGCTAGATGCTTGTTGGTTTAGTTCCAATGATCTGAAAAATACATATAAAAGGTTTGTCTACTATAAGAGCCTCCATCTCATGTTAGATGGTCATGTGTACCTCAACTCATTTTATATGAACACTTTAGTGAGGCTGGTTATTCTCCTTTCTTGTTTGAGTAAATTCTCTATGCTATAGTAGAATAATGCTACTCATCCTAATAAGTGAATGTAAGGGTCACTGTGAGTAGGCTTAACATACTTTTGTCTCAGGTAATGAATGCAAGGGTCATTGTGGATAGAATACTTACTAATTACTTAACATGAGAAGGATCTCTCACGTGCCTGGTGTACCTTTGTGCAAGAAACATTTTGTTCATTCTAGCAATTCTACTTGAATGCTTATGTTTTCTTGCTACATTAAAAGGGACAAATGTCCTAGTCATGTTGGCTTCTTGTGCCTCTAATGCTTACATTTAATCTTGACAAAACTAGATACATGTTGTATTCATATTTGCATTATTTCCATGTCAGTGAAAGTTGTAGGACATGTGTGGGTCTAACTAAAATCTTTGTGATGATAAGATCTTGTGGGTCCAATTACCAATCCTAGGGCTTGCATTTATCTTAGGCTTCATTTTATTCTAGTTTTGCATTTGGATATAGTATGGAATATTACTTCACTTCCACCTGTCAACTCAAGAGAGTCCTAATATCTTCAAATATAGCACAATTCATCTTGGTATCACAAGTGTTCTCTTCTTCAGATGATCTTGGTAAATCTACTCAATTACCTGCATAAGGAGAACACATGAGAAGCTTACATCATATGTTAGCTGAATATCATACTTTCATATCTATACCATGTGATCATACATCAAAGAAAATGATATCGATTACATCTATCAAGCTCATAAGCAAACAATCTTCAAAGATACTGGTGTAGCTCATGCACATGGTATGAAAATATGATGTCATATATAAATATCTCTCCAATGGAGTCTAATGTATGTTAATACAAAAATGTGTGCTACTTGAACATGATCAATCTCAAAATGGTACAAAATGATGTTGGCACATCAAATCAATACATAGCCAAGAAAAAATTAGAAGAAAACAAGCTAACTCTCTCCCTCTCCATCTCTAGGTGGAGGAGGAGGCAGTGGAACATTTGGTCTCATCGGTAGACATGCATCCCTAGACTCTCTCACATACTTAGAAAATATCACTACTTGCACTAATGGATCAAGCACTGCTGCAACATAAGATGCATAATAGTACACTACTCTAACTGACTGAAGGTGAGCCTCATTCTAATGATGCTCTGACTGCTCTTGTAGCTAGCCCATCTGCTCCTATAGCTCACAGATCTCTCACTCTCACTATGTTATGCATGTATCCCTCATTGTGAGCTGAATCTATAGCTCTCCCAACTATCACTACATTGTTTGGACTTTCTATCAGGCTCCCTTGAGGTTGTTCTAGGTCTGTATCAAGATGTCTCTACTCTATCACTTAAGAGCATGTTGATATTGCATCTCCATATCACCCACTCCATGCTTCACCTGCTAGGTTGGCTACTCCTCAATGCGTGGCCTCTATTTCTCACCGCCAATCCTATCCAAGGTGCCCATCTCACTATGAGAGCATCTATGTCCTATCACACTTCCACCAACACTTGCATCATCTCCCATCTAACAAGGTAGGATCTGCACCTATAATATACATTGTCTAGGTCTATGCTGCTACTGAGGTGCCTACACAGGTTGTACTGGTACCACCATCCCCACTAGATGTATAAATCGAGGGAAGGGATGACTTACAAAATTATCCCTATGTGTCAGAGTCATCCCCCCATCTGTCATTGTATGCATGTAATCTCAATGCACCATGATGATGGAGCGCACATCGATCATTGATCTACTAGTGTCCAATCTGGTGTACCACCCCTTCTCCACCTCTAAGGTGAAGCCGGCATAAGTGCAGTACTCCTAAAAAATATCCTATGGCCAGCCATACTATCACCACATGTGTGTAAATAGAAATCTCTCAATCACATAGATCAAGCAGCCTATCAGTGGCTGAGAGGAAAACATATATCCTAGCTAAGCTGTAGCATCATCCTAAGCCTTTGTCTATCTCCATGGCCACCATACTACTCTCAATAGATCATCAAACTGACCTCACCACTACTTGATCTTACCTAGAGTAGTTTTGGTCATCTGGCTTCTATATCTACAAATGTATGGCTCATGATCCTACCTCATGTTAGCTCAAATTGGCCTAGTAATGGGTAAATGCTCTTATACCCATATTTGTAGCATGTAGACTCCTACAGCCATGCTCTTTGTCTCTATAGATGATTCTATGAATCTCATGAAACATATGGGGCAACATACACTTACCCCATCCAAAGAGCATTGGTTGCTCCAACATCTTCTATAGCATCCGACCCCATTCGCACTCCAAACCATGATGGCCTCTATCGGGCATCAGATAACAGCTCAAGAATAATCCCAGTACCACTTCCAATATATGGGTATGATGATAAGTTTCCACTGGCTCATCCCATGTGATAGACCTACCCATGGTGAAATTCTCCTAGAAAATGACCCTTAGTGCCAATGTACCTAGTCATGGCTATGTGTCATACTCAATCCATGGTCTATGAAAAGGAATCCAGAGTGTCCTATAGATGTCCTTAGGTCTGATGGTCATCTCTCCCAGTGGAAATGCTCAACAAGTGTTGTCAATACTTCATGATTCACCACTAATTAAAGGATATCACAAAGATGGGAGAGGCAAATGGTAACAATATGCACTAGCTCTACTACATCTAACTGTCTAATCAAGGCCTCGATAGCTGAATAGTGTGACCTAAATGAAACATCTAGAAAGATAACGTACACACATGAAATCAACACAAAATTGATCAGTATCCAAGCTTCGTATGAACATGCTAGTAAAACCACTATCTAAACATCATAAAAACATGCTATGTAGACTAGTGGTAATGCAAAATGCAAGCAAAATAATGTTTTTAACATCAAATATGTCTGCTGATGTTCCCAAATCTCACATGAGATTTCACAATCTTGTGCGAGGAAGTGTGTTCCTTGTGTGTGGAAATGCTAAGGCTCGTGTGAAGAAATGTGTTTGCATGCAACAGGAAGCCCTTTTAGGGTTTCTCATGCAAGAGATGGGTATCTCCCGTGAAGGATAACCCAAGACTACAAGTGAGAAAGTTTCTTCATAGCACTTCCTCATGCGAACTTCCTCATAGGCTCATGCAAGAAAATAGGTTATTTCATGAGAACTAACTGCAGCCATCTTGAAAACATTTAAAACATGTAAAAATTCAATCAAAAAGCATCAAATTTTAAATCTACAAGCGGTTAATCAATTACTCACTGGAGGTTCATAGTCTGTTGGCCAACTATGATGCTTGGAATGCTCAAATTGATGTGAATGCATTAGAACCACCATGTTAACTTTCTTGTAGCTCTTTTCTCATAATAAAAAATACACAAATGATTTGAAAATGACCCTTTTGGGCCCTTATATAGGTTTTGACCTAATTCTTCAAAGTGCTTCGATTAATGTAAAAATCACCCTATTAGCTAATTTGATAGCTCTGAGTCCATTTTTGGGACTCAATTCAAAATCTAACACATGTAAACTACTCAAAATCACATTTTAAAATTTTGGGACCAATGTTATTGAATGTTTATGTAGTCTATTTTACTAATACTATGTGAATCTTAGAACCTTACCAAAACAACATTGCTTCAACTTTTTTCAAATTTTTAGAAAAAGTCAACTCTAGTCAATTCTAGTCAACTATGGTCAAATGAGACCTCTAAATCAATATAAATCACCTTATTTATAAGGTGTCATCTTTCAACTTTTCTCCTAAAGGGGGGTAGGATGATTACATCATTGCCCATAATTACATAATTGAATACTTAAGAAATATCTCAAACATGATTTTAAATTTGAACATAATGCCCTAACTGCTAGGGGCATCCTTGTTTCCCCTATCTGGCATCATAGGTTATCTAATCAACTGATCCTATAAAATTCTTTGTCATAGTTTGATGGATAGGTGTCTGAGTGTTCTACTTAGACTCCTAAGGATTAAGCCTCATTCTAGGGATAATTCTACAACTTATGACATGATATTGTTATCTATTTTGAACCAGCATTCAGGTGTTCTATCTAAATTCTAGAGAATTGAGCTCTATTCTGGATGATAATCCTACAAATCTCATTCAATCATTGCTTACTAAGTAGGTATCAGGGAAATCTAACCCTAATTCCTGAGGATTAAGCCTCATTCTGGGGATAATTCTACAACTCATGATTGAATCTGGCAATCTTTATGGACCAATATTTAGGTGTTCTATCTAAACTCTGAAGAATTAAGCTTTATCCTGGAGATAATTCTAAGCTTCCTTTCAATCACACAATTATTGAACAGGTATTGGTGCAATCTAACCCTGATTCCTAAGGATTGAGCCTCACTCTAGGGACAATTCTACAAATCAAATCTTTGTTCTATCATACCAGTATTCATATGTTCTACTAGACTCTGGAGGGTTTAGCTTTGTTCTAGAGATAACCCTAAAAATCTCATCAATTGATCTTCAAATCTGGAATCAATCTTAGTGGTCACCCTATGCTTCAAATTATCTTTGAATCAATGCATTGCCCCAACATCAATTTCAAAGAGGGGCAAATGTCATGATGCAAAATTAGTCACATCCCTAAATGCAAAATTGCATCTTAGAATGGAATAGGTTCAAACAAATCAAACAAATCAAATCAATTTAAACTCATTCAATTGTGACACATGAATACTAATTTTAGAATAAACATAAATGAGTCATTATTCTTTAAATAGATTTTATATTAAGAGGGGACCCCCTATTCATAAATGAATAGCATATTCATTATGGGATCCAAGGATAAACTTGTTTATTCTAAGTGGGATCTCCACTTCATATTGTTTATTCTAAGTGGGATCTCCACTTTAGATTTTTTATTCTAAGTGGGATCTCCACTTCAAATTGTTTATTCTTAGTGGGATCTCCACTTTGACTTGTTTATTCAAAGTGGGATCTCCACTTTGGATTGTTTATTATAGTGGGATCTCCACCAAGAATTAAATAATCAACCCTCAACCTCACCATGGTTGGATCAAACTCCACCCTAGGACCTTGCCAAAATCTATAAATGCAAGGCCCTCTTGGGAAGGAGGAGGAGGAGAAGTAAGTAATGAAATGCTGTCAAATTACTAAGTCATTCACACTTATATTTACTTCAATTATACATGTTTCAATTATAGAGTAATTGCATACATTCTAACTTAACTTGTTTATATTGCTCTTAGATTAACATTCATGACATCTAGAGTAAATGCATTATTCTTCATCTTTCATGATTAAATCCTTCATACTAATATAGGTCTATAGTTATTGGCCTCTTGATTCTGAGAGTATTTGGTTACCCTATCTAGTTAGAAGGCAATAGATCATCTTGTGTAAGCATATCAGATGAACGACCTCGTGTTCATTCTAGTGTGATAATTCACAACTAAGGATCATATTGAAGTGTGTGTGGATTGAGAGGACATATTTCATGCTCACAAGAAGTTATATAGACTATAGGTTGATAGTGCTATTGTAATTGTAATTTAATTAATTATCTTATTATCATTAATTGGGAAAGCCTCAAGGCTGAGTCGAGCAAATATTTTGAAGATATGGTATAAAGGAAAGATTTTTTCCTTTTTTGGAAAAATAAAGTTGCATGCAAAGTAATTAACCAAGTGCCAAAAGGAGTAGAGTGTTTATTGAATGTGAGTAAGTGATCCAAGGGATTATTAGATGTGAGTTTTGTGATCTGGTTACAAGATCTAAAGGAGCAAAAATCCAGTTGACAGAACAAAGGAAAAGGAAGGAAGGAAAATTAATTTCTATTATTTTACAAGGAATAATATGGAGATAATTTTAACAGTGGGTTCATTGATCTTAACATTGAAGTTGTTCGGGCAGTGGGTCTAGTTATCTTCCACAACTCCTAATAGGGATTCAAAGTCTCCTTATAGAAACTAATATGTATTGAATGTTGTTATAGAATCCTAATAGGTTCCATCCTCTAACAATGCATATTTATATTAGTACATCATCTTTTGGCTACCATCCCCATCGGGGTTTTTCCTCTAATCAAGGGTTTCCCTAGTTAACATATCTAGTGTTAATTATGTATGAGTATCTTGTTGTGGTTTCTGATTATATTGCACATATGGTTAAATTTTAATAAGGTTGATATTTGTGATATTAGTTGGATAACTAATTCACACACCCCCCCCCCCCCCCTCTCCCACCTCCTCTCTCAGTTATATTGGTGGACTATGTATTGTAACATTTCTATCTATATTTTAACTTCAATTGTTGGCCTTTTTTTACCTTCTAATTTGAGTAGTGTCATCTAAGGACACTTATTAAAATTACTATATTCTTGTAATCTACCATATCTTGTGCCTTATTATACATACACTACTTTGATTAAGTGTAATGGGGATTGATTTTTTACTTTGTTTTCCATCTAATTTTGTCCAGTGAGTGTCCCTTCCATAACATTAGCCTCATGATGCTCATGAGATTGATCACCTCATGGCACTATTATGTATTTTTCTATGCATCTTGCTCATGGCTCCTTGACATGCAGTTCTTATTGGCCTACATTTTTTATTTTCCTATCACCTCACCCTTATCTACATTAGGGGTTCTCCTATTGGTTTTTATGCTTGCTTGGTTTGGTAAGTGAGCTATGTATTCATTATTTTTTCCTATGCACTAGGAAAATGTAGTGGTTGGGTACTTATGAATTTTGGTGAGATAGATCATTTACCACATAGACACTTTTATTTTCATTCATATTTCAAAGGTAGCATTCCATGTTAGATTAATCAGCTCTTCAAATTTTGGTATTTTACGCCATCTATATCTTTGAGTTTAGTTGTTTGTCTCTATTTACCTCTTGATTCAAGTGGTATCATTTAAGGGAATTCATGTAGCTTATAGTCAAGTTTCTTCATACTAGTAGTTACTTTTTGACATAGCTTTGCATCTGCTTCATGCTTTAATGGTGTTCTTCATGGTCATCCTTTTGTTTTGATCTTCTACGTCATTCTCCAATTTGAAGACTTTTGCAGTCCTTCACCAACCTTTCAACATTATTTCCATCTCTTCTTGGAGAAAATTTTTTCCCATGTTGTTTTCTTTATTTTTCTTCTTTATAAATATTTGGTTGTGATTGGATACCTCATCAAGCCTTGTTGTCCAGACCCAAGTTTTTTTTTTTTAGTACTAGTTTCTAGGTTTTTAGCTACTCCCTAATTTTATCTTAAGGGGGTGTTAGAGTAATAAGGTATTTTATTATTAATTAAATTATTTTGATTTAATTATTAAGCCACTTATTATTTCTATTTTACTTGAGCTAAATATTAGGCATATAATAATTAATTCATTTATCAATTATTATAATATAACTTAAGTTAGTTTCCTTATAGGATTTTGATCTCATTTTATAAGGATTGATCTCTCTTTGTAATTAAGATAGTTAATATTCAATTTACAATTTCTATTTTTGACATCAAGAATATCTACTCTATCATTTATCTTTGGATTCAAGCATCCATAGCTTTGTTTCTCTCTTCTTGTGACAGGTGTTTGTATGCAAGTGATTCTTGGGAGTTGTGGGTTGAGCTTTCCTCAACTTCAACAATGTATGTCCCTAGGGGTCCTAGTATCCCTAAGCACACATCATGTCCCCTAAGAATATAAATCATGTCATTAAATGCATCAAAAGGGGTCGTAAGGTGCCCTATGTCCCCTTTCAACCCATTTGATGTTGTCATATGTTCATAGGATTTCTAGGGACACATCATGTCATCGAAAGGGTCAAAAGGGATCATAGGGTCATAGGGTGCCCTATGACCCCTTTTGACTTATTAATGACAAGATATGTTTTTATGGGTCTTAGGATCTCTAAGGACATATATCATATGTTTGTATATGTTAGACAAGGTCATAGGGTACTCTACAACCCCATTCGACCCATTTAATGCAAAGAAGATGTGTTTATGGGTTGTTAGGACCCCTAGGTACATATATCATATGTCTAGGTGAGTCAAAATGGGTCATAAAGTAATATATGACCCCTTTTGACCTATTTTATGACAACACATGTTCCTAGGGGTCCTAGGACCCCTAAGGAAATACATCATGTCATCAAATGGGTCATAGAGTAGCCTATAACCCCTTTTAACCCATTTGATTAAATGATATGTTCCTAAGTGTCCATTGACCCCTTATGACATATAACATAGGTTCAAATGTGGA
Organism: Cupressus sempervirens; assembly: GCA_028749045.1. Taxonomy (NCBI): domain Eukaryota; kingdom Viridiplantae; phylum Streptophyta; class Pinopsida; order Cupressales; family Cupressaceae; genus Cupressus; species Cupressus sempervirens. The sequence goes on from CM053793.1 coordinate 241,301,902, forward strand.
TAATGGAGTCATAGGGTACCATAAAACCCCTTTCAACCCATTTTATGTCAAGATATATTCCTAGGGATCCTAGGAGCTCAAGGGACATATTGCATATGTTCAAATTGATCAAAGAGGGTCGCAAGGTATCCTATGACCTATTTCAACCAATTTGATGATAATATATGTTCCTAGAGTTCCTAGGACCCCTAAGAACATACATCATGTCATTAAATGGGTGAAAGGGGGTCAAAGGGAACCTTATAAACCATTTCAACCCATTTGATGACAACATGTATTCTTAGGGTTCCAAGGAACCCTTAGGACATATCTCATATGTTTAAATGGGTCAAAAGGGCTCATAGGGTATGCAATAACCCTTTTTGACCCATTTGATGACAAGATATGTTCCTATGGGTCTTATGACCCTTAAGTTCATACATCATGTCATCAAATGGGTCAAATGGAGGCATATGATACCCTATGACCCCTTTTGACTTATTTGATGAAATTATATGTGCCTAATGGTCTTAAGACCCTAAGGAAACATAACATATGTTCAAATGGGTCTAAAGGGGTCCCTGTTCAACCCATTTGATGATTATATTGTTAATCTCAGGGCAAGATATATTATCAATTAGTGTCAAAACACTTAGTCATAATAGAAAGATAGTAGTAACTGAGTTACCAATCTACAGTGTTAACCAAGCTCATAAAGGAACCAAGCAAACAATTTTAACCTTGCATGAAGTAAGCAATGCCAACTGAGTTGACAGTTCTCACTGAACTATAGTGTCAACCAAGTTGACAATGTCTACTAAGCTCCAATGTGAACCGAGTCAGTAAAGTAGTTTTGTTCCAAGATTATAATCAAGCTAACAAAAAAGTGCAAATTGAGTTAGAAGTGTCTACCGAGTGATCAATATGAATCAAGCAGCCAGTATCAACTAAGTGCTAGAGTTAGCCAAGGTGATAGTGGTGCCCAAGTGTCTTTACTATCACCCAAGTAAGTCATTGGACTTGAATTATAGTACTAAGTTGACTTGGTGATTGTTTTTGGAACTATTTATGCCTTGCATGAAGTAAGAAATGTCAACTGAGTTAACAGTTCTCATGGAACTATAGTGTCAACCAAGTTGACAATGTCTACTAAGCTCCAATGTGAATCGATTTAGTAAAGTAGTTTTGTTCCAAGATTATATTCAAGCTGGCAGAATAATGAAAATTGAGTTAGAAGTGTCTACTGAGTGATCAAAATGAATTGAGCACCTAGTATCAACTAAGTGCCAGAGTTAGCCAAGATGATAGTGGTGCCCAAGTGTCTTTAGTATCACCCAAGTAAATCATTGGACCCAAATTATAGTACTAAGCTGACTTGGTGATTATTTTTGGAACTATTTATGTTGTAGCTTACCTATGATGGAATTATTTGGATGGATATAAGTATAAGGTATTTTGGTTATCCAAAGAAAATATGTAAGTTGAAGAACATTGTATAGAAGTGAATATAGAAGTGTAGAATATTTAAAAGGCTAGAAGTAGCATATGGAAAGGAAGAGACTCATCTATCATAGTCAGATGATCAGTTTATTTCAAAGGATCTTCATCAGCAATCAAAGTTATATTTCAGAGATCAATCCACTGATTCATCCTAACAAGTGCATTAGTCCCAAATCCTTTAATAGGGTGGAACTAACAATCCTTTGTAGAAACTCCTAACAAAATACATACTTAATTGTATTATATAAATCCTTTCACAAGGTGGACCTAACAGTCCTTATTACTCTTAACCAAGTAAGGTGGACCTAAGAGTCCTTATTACTCTTAACAAAAAATGAAAGACTCATGAATGATCTTAGAGCTACATGTAATCATTATGGAAAGATAGGGAATACTTTTTAAAAATGTTGGAGCAATGGAAAATCAAATTTTAATGGAAAATGTTACAATTGTAACAAGCATGGACATAGAGAAAGTGAATGCATAAAGAAAACTAAGTTTGAAGGAAATGTTGCACATGCAACAAAAAAGGTCATAAATCTTCAGAGTATAGAACCAAGAAATGGAATCCTACTGAACAACTAGATAAAGCAATCTTTGGAAGGGATTACAACACTTAGTGAAGATGTTATGTATGTGGAGAGTATGGACACATTAGAGAAAATCGCATAAGGACTCACTTCAGAAATAGGAATCCTACCAAAAGATGTTATGTATGCAAAGAACTTGGTCATCTAGCAAAGAACTGCATGAATAGAGGTAAATTTGAAGATGAAAAGAAATCAAAGGCTAACAAGATCAAAACTCAAATGAAGTAGCAATGGGTAAGGAGATCTCCAGAGAATTTTAGTGAAAATGGTGAGGTTATTAACACCCAAGGCAATGAATTGGGTGATTCAATTATCTCTGCTTGAATAGGAAAGGAGACCACTAGAGTTGTGTTCAAATTCATATTCTACATCAGTTCTAGACATCCAAGCATGAAAGTCCAAATCAGCATAATAGATGCACTTGGACAGACGAAATTCATAGACTTAACTGAGCTGTTAGTTCTAACCAAGTCACTCCTTAGGCCTAACAAAATTGTTAGTCCTAACCAAGTTACTCCTTAGACCTAACTGGGCATGGGTAGACTCAACCAAGTGATTGACTCAATTGAGCATGGTTAGTCAATGTTAGTTGAGCATTAAAGGGTTGAAGATCAACCTGAGCATCTTTCACCTACCCTGGTATGGAGCATTACCCTAAAATTGAAATTTTGATAAAAGGGAGAAATTGTAGTTTCAATTTTTCACCATGAATTCAGAGTTTACTAAGAGCATAGAATTCCTTGAGTTCCCAAAGTGATTAAGAGAAAATTTGTTAAAGGAAAGTCTCAAGAGAAGTTAGTATCTTCAAGTCATTCATCAACTAAGCAGTATGGTAGTATCTTCCAATGCAAAGGTCAAAAAAGGTTCAGAAATATTGGTGAAGAGTTCTTATTGCATTCCTCCAAAATTTAAATTGTATCCAATGATTGCTGAAGAGAAGGATCCTCAAGGGGCTCACTCATCAATTCCTCCCAAGGTACTTCTCATTCACAACATCAAGTCATTTTATCATTGTTCTACTCAAGAACTAGGGAATCTTGAGCTAGATCAGACATATGGTGCATTGTGTGATAATGATGTACTAAAATCATAACACAAGCATCTAGAGGTTAAGGGTTTGAACCACATCATCCATGTGCAAATAAAATTTTGAATCAAATGGATGAGGCTTATACTAAGTTGAGTCCACAACATTTCATTCTAGCTAGAGCAGACCTATCCCATCATGAAGAAGATGAATCACATGATATTAGGGTATCTAATGATGGAGAAATCAAAGGCTACTAAAACCCTAGGTTGGACAAAATTGGAAAAGATAACCTATTTGAATGGGATGGCAGAGGCATGAAATTAAACAATGTGACTAACATGGAAATCAATTTTGGCATCCATGTCATTGTACACAAAATATATAGTTCAAGTCATTAGAACAATGTGTCATGTCAGGCAGTGGACCTGGCACACAAGGTTGTGAAGAAGAATTTATCCTTTAACCTAGCCAAGTTTCAATGTGTCTAGCTAAGCAAGAATATGAAGAGCATTAGGGCCTCCAAGAATAACTCATGTAAGTTCAGTTCACTCTTAGTCTATTTTTTCTTTTATGTACAGAAATCCTTTCCTTCAAAAGGAAATGTTGTATGGAAAAAAGACACCCCAATATTGTGTTAGATTAATGAATTCATAAATGAGTGTGGTGAGAACTTTGAAAGCATCATGGATGCATGCTTTTATAACTTTAAGGAGAGGATGAAAAGTAGGCTTAAGATTCCTAAGAAACTTCTAGATGATTATGAGTAGGATATATGCTTCCTGGTTGAATATGAGAGAGTTCATATATAGAAAGTTAGACCTAGGATTGCATGGGTTAAACCTCTATCATATGAGGTAAATATTGATGAAACAAGAGACATTGTTGAGGCTCTCATAAATAAGCATGTGGACCCCAAGGCTAATTATTTTGTGATATGTAAAGAATCCAAGACAAGAATCTCACTTCGTATTCAGATCCCTCAAATTCTAAATAGAGGAAAGAAAAGGATAGAAAACATTGGCAAGAAACTTGCAAAATTAGATTCACCTTTTATGCTTACTAAAGGAAAGGGTGATGATATAGAAGAGGAAGATGAAGAGGAAGATGCAAAGTGATGAAGAAGAAGAGGTAGAGGAACCTCCCAAGAAGAAGGTGAAGACCCCATCTAAACCTCCACCAAAGAGATCAACAAGGTCTACTCCTGCAATTACTGCCTCAAAGTTTCTAGAGGATGAGGATGAGGATGATGCAGATGAAGATAACACCCCAATTATTTATTTGATGAAGGCACCCCCTACCTTTGAGAAAAAATTGAAAATTATAAGGGAAGAAAGAGGTATGGTAGGATTTAAATACTTCAAGTATGACTCCAGAAGCAAAGAGGAGTAGAAATAGATTGAGGAAGCATTAGTTGAAAAGATGGAAAGATGGAAATATGACCCTTCTAAACTTAAAGGAAAATCTCTTGAAGACCTACTAAAGGTTGTTTCACATCATTGGATTAATGCAACAAAAATAGAGAAGGATATTAGAGAATAGACTCTAAGGAGTCTCATGCCTAATCTCTCTAACAAATAAATCAAGGAGGCAATGTCCAAATACAAAAAGAAACAAACTCCTAGATTTAAAACTTTTCAAGTTTTTTCAAATAACATATAATATGTAGTGTAGTCCACAAAAAATATGTGGAACACCATTTTTTATATTAAGGAAGAGAGAGACCTACTACTGGTTCAAAAAATTGAAGAATCTGATCCTAAGAAGATTGTTATAGAGGTAATGACATCACTTCCTACCATGAATTGGGACCACTCTAATCTTTCTGCTAAGGAAATGTACATTTTGGGAGAACTATGTAAGAAAAGAGAAAAGTAGTGAATGCTAAGGGCTAAAAGAGATAGAAGAAAAGTTTTGGAAGACATCAAAGAAATATTTGTTGATGCTCTATCTATAGAGTTAAATGAAAAATCCCCTATAATTAATCAATTAATTGATATTGTACATAAGTTCAATGAGGATACTAGTGGGCATGACAAACTTCTTATAAAATTGAAAGGAATTTTGAGATAAAAGTGCTCGAAAATGTAGCACAGAAAATAACTATTGATCAAGTAGAGTTATCTACTTTAATTTATTCACTAGAAAAAAATTTTGATAAGATAAACAGGTTTTACAAGGATCCTAAAACCTAAGAGTTAATACATATCAAATGGCTGAAAATAAGCAATAAAAGCCCAGCCACAGTACTATGGCCAACCAAAAGGTCAGGAAAATAGATAGACAAAAAAACAACAAACAAAAAGTTATAGTAGTCTATCAGTCCAAAAGCCAAGAAAAGAAAAACTTAAGTTATTCCTGCATCATTTCCATAGCTTCATAGGCCTTATGTATTTCCTCAGCCATATGCTTCTACTTCTTTTGATCACTCTGATCCAAGTTGTTGAAGGTAATGTCCATCATCATGTCCTCTTCCATACTATCTCCAACTCTGTCCTTTTCCTCATTTTCCTCTTGAAAACCTCTGGCTTTCAAAATTTGGGCAAGGGAAGAGATGTTTTCATTTGTAGAAGTTAGAATAGAAATCATCTAATTTGCCAAATTATGATTGTAATTCTCCAAATTTTAAATTCTCTTTTCAGCCAAACTAAGGCCATCCCCCTATTTAGTCAAATTACCATAAAAATGACTTCTTCCTTTTGTTCTCTAGATAACCCACTCTTTCTTTGAATTCCTCCAATTCATGATAGATCTATTTTATTGACTTGAAATTGTCAATCATACTATTTCTAGCATTATTGAGAAAATTTACACCAGATTCCCTTGTATTATCTATAATAGCCACCAGAGCTGGATCAATGAGTTCCTCCATCTAAAGTTGACCATTCTTTTCTTCGAGTATTTAGGGGTTCATGGCTTCTCTGACAATACCCATTTTAGAGGTTCTCACATTAAAAAATTTCCAAGCCATGCACCTATCTTTTATTACCACCTCTCCACTCTCACCATCTATCTTCTCCTTGTCCTATTCCTGAGGGTAAATTGGGGAAAGAGGAATGGCAGTGATCTTTGGCCCATAATACAATTTCCCCTCTGAAACACAAATCCTTCTCTTTTGACCTCCTCTATATTTTAGCCACCAACTCCTCCTTCTTCATATCCTCCTCCTCTTCATTCTCTTCATCAGTATCCATATCCTCCCCTTCCTTGTTGTACTCCTCATCACCCTAACCTACAACTTTAGGTCTAATCCCTTTAGGGCTTTTCTTGCATAGGGTTATGTTGATGCAGGTGATTTCTTCTCAAAAACCTTGGCCTTCTTACTAGAAGAAAAATTATCTTCTTCATCCTCTAAACTAATACTCTAAATATCATCCATGTTAGATGAGAAGCTAGAGCTTTCCATTCACATAAGTGCATCCACAACCTAGGTGAGGGTTTTTCTTCTAGTCTGAGCCTAGAAATGCTTGTATATCAAAAGCAATAAGCCCTCATGCAAGGCCGAATTTGAAGAGGGCTTTTTCTTGTGCCCCAAAATACCCTTACACGTGGAAGAATATAAATAAAAAGGGAAAGAAATCTTTACACCATAGCAAACATGATTGAGTAAAAAAAATGATGTGTTCTTACTATATCAAATCTCATATCCAAAGATATATACTCTATAATGGCCCTCAAAACATACCTCCATAACTTCTTAATTGAGTCCATTTCATAGTATGTTTTGCTCTTCAACAATTCTTTTCTTTCTTCAGTATTCTTTGCAAAATCCTTCATAGTATTCATAGATACCATCTTATCTCTATAAAACTTCAACCCCTCATTCAAAATTTTGGTTACATGGGAAATGATATCGATAGTCACCTGAAATGAAACCTCATCCACTTTAACCCTTCATCCTTTAATGAGTTTACTGTACTATTAGTGATCATAGGGTCATAGCCATGGAGTTTGGCTATGTAGTTGGCTATTCCTCCCTTTTCTAACTTCTCCCAAACTTTAGTTCTTTGCTTCCATTTTTCCATCTCTCCTACCAGTTCCCTTTTGCTTCTTTCCTCCACCATTTCTATATTCTTAGCACTAACAATTCTTATAAACTCCATCCTCTGAAACCCTATCTCAAACCTTTGAATACTCTAATGGAAGCTACACAAAAATTTTCCTTTTTGTCTTTTAATACCCCTAAAGAGGTAAAGAAAAAAATTGACCCAAAAAATGTGTCGATTTGACACTGATAATGTCATTTGGCTACTCTATTCGTAATCACCATTATTACAATTACTCAATCCCATACTCTCATTAATATCCATAATTAACTTTAGAGATCCCTCGTACCTCCCTAGATTTTATCCAGCTCAATTAGGCTTTTCACATCTTCTAGAATATCCCCTCCATTATTCCAAATAATCACCTTATCTTTCTTAACTACTTCATTGGCAAACCACTCAACCACCAAGTTTGCCTCCCTATGTTCATGGTTGACATGGATGCTTTCAAATTTTCCAAGAGGAGAATGAATTTCTTCAATTATATTAGCTATAGGCCATGCTGGTTGGATAATCCCTTTGATACACCTTATGATGTTATTCGAGTCCCCCTCAAACCATAATTTTTTGACTCCAATATCCAAAGCTAATTTCATTGTATGGAGAGATGCACTAGCTTCTACATAGTGATTAGTCAGAAATCCCAAAGGGTAAGAAAAAGCCACAATCCCTCCACCATAGAAATTTCTAATAATACCACCACATCTCAAAGGGCCAGGATTCCCTTTAGTTGTACCATCAAAAAAAAATTTATGTCATCCCTCAGGAGGGAGCATCTATTTGACCTCATGTATTTTAGTCCTCTTGTCCTTATCCTTCTCCTTTTTCTTTCCACCATCTTCAATATCTCCCCCCTTTCTAATTTGGTAATTTTCCTTGATGTTACTATTTATTTTATCTGCCAAAACAAAAGTAGGCTCCTCCCTATCTCTGAAAATTCTATTATTTCTTTCCTTCCAGATTCCCCAACTGAAATGAGGAAAAGACCAGGTCCTAAAATCTTGCAAATTTGTACCTTTATACATTCTTTTCCACTAACAAAAGAAACCCAGCACATTACCTAGCCTGCACCAACTTGCCCAAAAATTATTTGTGAGAAGATCCCAAACTTCCTGGAGTATGAATAATGGATAAACATATGATTAACTGATTCCACTTGATCTTTACATAGTATACATCTATTTGGGACGTAATGACCTCTTTTAATCAAATTTTCCAGAGTAAGAATTTTTTCTTGTAAGACCAACTAGAAAAACATATTAATCTTTGGAATAAGGCTAGGTAACTAGGCTTTAGCCCAAGGGGGCTTCTCCTTCAAGCTCCAAAGAGAACTATATCCCAAGGCAATCCAATAACATCCATTAGGATTATCTTCCCATATCAATTCATCCCTCTTGTTATTTAAAATCATTGAGTTTAGCATAATCATTAAGGGCTTGAGATCATTCGAGATGAAAGGCAGGTCTCTCCAACCCTAGTTAAATCTATAGTCTGTAACTTTCAATCCAAAATTCCTAATACAAGTATCTACCCAATTTCCATACATAGGATTATTAATTAGAGGGCCCTAAATAAACCAATCATCATGCCAGAAGAGGATTTCATCGCCATTACCCACTTTTCACTTTATCTTAGCTTTGGCTAGGTCTCTTGCCTTAAGGATACCATTCCATATGACAGACCCATTTGGTATGTCATCATTATTGAGCAAGAACTAAAGACCAAGTCTTCTGATATACTTTTTAACTAAAATATCTCTCCGTTCCCCTCTACTATTAAAAATGTGCCAAATCTATTTAGCTAGAAGAGCCTTATTGAGATGTTTTAATTTCCTGATTCCAAGACCCCCATATCTCTTAGGAAGAAAAACATTATCCCAAGCCACAAGAGGATATATTTTTCATTCCTCAAGACTAGACCATAGAAAATCTCTCTGGATATTTTCCATTTTATCTATAAATTTAACTAGAATTCTGAAGAGGCTCAGGGCATACATCGAGAGATTCTCAAGAGTGGACTTAACAAAAAGACATTTACCTACTTGGCTAAGGGTAGATCCTTTCCACCCCACCAACTTCTTGTTAAACCTATCAAGAATCCCATTCTAGAAATAATCAAGAGGCTTAGTTCCCATGGGGAGACCAAGATAACTTGAAGGGAGCTTTCCCACTCCACACCCAAGAATCCTAGCAATCTTCCTTTGTCTATCCTCAGGAGTGTTAACGAAGAAAACATAACTGTTCTCCCTATTAATTAGCTAGCTTGATCCTCTGCTATATATATCCAGAAAGTCCTTCATTACTTTGGCCTCCTTAATTAATGTTTCCCCTCCCATAATAATATCATCCACAAATTGTTGATGAGTAAAAGAAACATTCCCAAAAGAAGGCTTGATCCCACTTAGTCTCCCTTCCTATCTTTTCTTCTTAATTAACCTTCCTATGCATTCAGTGATAATAATGAACAAAATAGGAGAGAGGGGATCGCCCTATCTTAAACCTCTTGAAGGTTTGAAAAAATTAGTGGGAGCCCCATTGACCAAAATGGCAAGAGAAGAAGTGGAGATAAGATGAGATATAAGCTTGCAAAAAAATTTATCAAAGCTAAAAGCCTGAAGAACCAAACCAAGGAAAGTCTAGTCCACTCGATCATACACTTTTGAAAGATCCAACTTAAGAAGCAAACCTTCTATTTTACCCACTTCCAAGGAGTGAATAACTTCATGGACCATCATGATAGAATCCAGGATTTGTCTTCCAGGGAAAAAACTAGTTTGTTGTTGAGATATGATCAAAGGAAGAATTTTAAGAATTCTAATTGTTAAAACCTTTGAAATAATCTTTTAAAAGGAATTACAAAGACTAATATGTCTAAATTTAACCATAGAATTAGTGCCAGGAAATTTAGGGATGAGAACTAGGAATGTAGAATTGATCTCTTTAAGAAGAAACCTAGCTTCAAAAAATTCCTGAACATCCTTCACCACATCCTCCATTACCACCTCCTAGTAAATCAAAAAAAATAAAGTTGGAAATCCATTCGACCTAGGGGCTTTATCAGCTAGCATAGAGAATAAAGCTTCTTTAATTTCTTGGGCTTTAGGTATCGCCCTCAACATTTTTTATGATGAGGTTGAATAAGTTGGGGGAGGCAAGAAACTATTTCATTCTGTTAGGAACCTGTGTGTTCCTTCTGTTTATTTTGTTAGAGTAGTGTTGTGGACGCATATGCTTTGTAATTCATCTCGTGAGTATATTTTATTATCCCACATGCATAGGTAGTATTACTTTTCTAGATCGTACCCAGTATATAAGAATAGGTTGAGGCCCTTGATGGGTACGGACGAATTTATTGTATTGAGCTTGCTCAAAGGAGGTTACCCCCTCGAAGTGGCCTGCGATCAGTAGATTCATTCTGAGTTCTGCTTTCACTTTGTATTCTGTTATTTCGAGCATTCTCACGATATTGCTATAAGGAGGTTCTTCACATCTGGTATCAGAGCACTCTCTTGGGCTCGCTAGGTGGAAATTACATCAAATTTTTTTTCTGTCGTGGCCTTCAGGTTCCTCTCACTTCTAATATCTCTTGTTATTGCAATAACTCTTTTCAGTTGTTCTGTCTGTGAGTGAATTTTTCTAAGTCGACTGTTCAAAAAAAAAAAAAACAAAAAAAAAAAAAAAAGAGTAAAAATTTTTCTGTTTTTTAGTCGTAGCTTCCTTGTTTGCTTTCTGTTTCTGCTCATACTTCCGTAGAACGTCTGCAATATCATTTCGCATACTTCCTTCCTTGGCGACCCAACCCCAAATTTTACATATCAAAGCCCTAAATCCCTCATTTATCTAATTTTAGGGTTTGCCCTATCTTTTTCACCTCTCATCCAATCGCCACCAAATTGAGCCACAATATTCAATTCCTCATTTTGCTCCCTTATCCCTCTTGGACTGTTCGCCTCATTTCGCCTCCCTACCCTTGAAACCCTCATTTTTCTTTTTCCCTTGTCCCTAGGTAGTCTCCCACCACCCGTCGAACACCCATTTCCTATATGAGTTTTACCCAAATCCAAGTTTGCCGTAACTAAAAAAGTTTTTGTTTCTCATCTTCTACCCATTCCAAAAAAAAAAAAAAAAAAAACCTTGTTTTATGGTTGTTACGCTTACAGGAGCAAAAATCATGGAAGAGGAAATTGCATCCCTCAAAACCAAACTTCAAGATCTGGATGACAAAATTCTGGGTCTTAACTTTCAGCAGTCAGCCATGAGCCGAAACCATTCAGGAGATACTGGGTCCTCTTCTGGCAATTTTCGTGGACCAAAGCTTGATTTTCCACGCTTCGATGGTTCTGATCCGACTGGATGGATCTATAGGGCAGAGCAGTATTTCAGCTTGCATAATACTTTGGATAACCACAAAGTCCCCCTTGCATCTTTTCATTTGGAACATGAAGCTCTTCAATGGTTCCGTTGGTACATCAAGGCTAATGTAGGCCCAACGTGGAGCGAATTGTGCACCCTCATTTTGGAGCGCTTTGGCCCTAGTTCCTTTGATGATTTCACAGGAGCACTCACTAAACTGCGTCAAACAGGCACTGTAAGAGAATACCAGACAGAGTTTGAAAAATTAGCTAATCACACAAAGGGCTTGTCTGATGAATTCTTCCGTAGTTGTTTTGTCAGTGGTCTGAAGGATGCACTTCGCTCAGAAGTCAAAATGTTTCGACCTACTACAATGATGGAAGCCCTTAGGTTGGCTAAGTTAGTGGAAGACAAGATTAGTGCTCTACAACGCTCCAGATCTAATTTTGTTCCATTCAGAAATACAGGTTCTCACAACCCTCCAGTCATACCAGCTCCCAGAACTACTCCGATCAAGCACTTGTCTGAAACAGAGATGCGAGTCCGGCGAGACAAAGGGCTTTGTTATAATTGTGATGAGAAATGGTCTCGGGGCCATAGATGTGTTCAGCAAAAGCTCTATCTCTTGGATGTGGATTCTCCACCGGAACTGGAAGAATATGTAGATGCTCAGGAAACAGTGGATGATGAGGTTGAGCCTCACCAGCCTGAACCTCCTTCACCAGAAGCTCCACCAGAGATATCTGTCCATGCTTTGGCAGGAGTCACTACTCCACAAACCATGCGGGTCCAGGGTTTCTTCAAGAAGATCCCTCTTACTATACTCATTGATTCTGGTAGCACTCATAACTTCATTGATCCACGAATAGCCAAACAGGCTGATTGCTTTATCCATCCCTGCTCTAGCTTTGAAGTCATGATTGCCAATGGGGGCACTTTACCTTGTAAAGGGAAATGTCGCAATGTGCGTCTCTCTATTGGAGATTATAACATGCGCTCTGACATGTTTGCCTTACCCTTAGGTGGCTGTGATGTGGTTTTGGGTGCCCAATGGTTACGCACTCTTGGCCCCATTCTCTGGGATTTTGCTGAACTTTGGATGCAGTTTTCAGCCGAGGGGCACCAACACACTTTGAAAGGCTTACAACCAGGGTCTCTCAGCATCATCAGTTCACACCGTATGGAAAAACTTCTTAAGAAGAATTCACATGGTGTCATTGCTTAGCTCCATTCCATTCAGATGCAGCCATCAGCAGTCTCTAGCACTCCTGCCGATCTCCAACACATTTTGGACAAGTATTCTGGTATATTTGCTGAACCTGTGGGATTACCTCCTTCTCGTCCAGAGGACCACCGTATTCAGCTCCTTCCTGGCAGTGTTCCGCCCAACATCAGGCCCTACCGCTACCCATTTCATCAGAAGACCGAAATCGAGATACTTGTCTGTGACTTACTGAAGCAAGGTATTATTCGCCCTAGTACCAGTTCCTTTTCTTCTCCAGTTCTGCTTGTTCGCAAAAAAGATGGGTCATGGCGACTCTGCATTGATTTTCGAGCACTTAATCAGCTCACTATAAAGGACAAGTTTCCCATTCCAGTTGTTGATGAACTTCTTGATGAACTTCATGGGGCTCATTTTTTCTCCAAGTTAGATCTTCGTTCTGGGTATCATCAAATTCGGGTTCATAAGGAGGATATACCTAAAACTGCCTTCCGCACACATGATGGTCACTATGAATTTTTAGTCATGCCCTTTGGCCTCACGAATGCTCCTTCAACATTTTAGGTAGTGATGAATAACATATTTCGACCATACCTCCGGAAATTCATTCTAGTCTTCTTTGATGATATCCTCATATATAGCAAAACTTGGGCTGAGCATCTCCATCATCTGGAGCTTGTCTTGCAACTTCTCTCTGATCATCAACTCTGTGTAAAACTATCTAAATGTGTGTTTGGCCAGGAGGAAGTGGAGTATCTCGGGCATATTGTTGCACACCATGGAGTGCGGGTGGATCCTACAAAAATAGATGCCATGAAAACTTGGCCGCATCCTAAAACTCTCAAGAGCCTTCGAGGTTTTTTGGGGTTGACTGGCTACTACCGCAAGTTTGTCAAAGATTACGGGAAAATTGCAGCACCATTGACAGCTCTGTTAAAAAAGGATGCCTTCTCCTGGACCCCTGTTGTTGAGACTGCATTTGAACAACTGAAACAGGCTATGTGCAGTACACCTGTTCTCGCGATGCCAGATTTTTCCAAACCCTTCACTATTGAGAGTGATGCTTGCGGCAATGGATTGGGTGCTGTTCTCCTGCAAGATGACCATCCTATTGCATTCACTAGCAAAGCCCTCTCTGGTAAGCATCTAGCCCTCTCTACTTATGAAAAAGAAATGATGGCTATTTTGCATGCTGTACAGAAGTGGCGGCCATACCTCTTAGGGAGTCATTTTTGCATCAGAACCGATCACCAAAGTCTGAAATACTTCCTGGAACAACGGGTATCCTCTCCTACACAACAGAAATGGGTCAGCAAACTCATGGGGTATGATTATGAGATCACCTACAAGAAGGGTAAGGAGAATATTGTGGCAGATGCTCTTTCTCGCACATTTGATAATCAAGCTTCCCTTTCCGCTATTTCTATGCCCATTCCCAATTGGTTAGCGTCTGTTCAGCAGGGCTATGACAGTGACTCTTCTTTATCTCAAATCATTCACTAGCTAGCCAATAATCCTTCTGCTATACCACATTACTCTTGGGATGGTGCTTCTCTTCGATACAAGGGTCGGCTAGTGCTTCTTCAGAACCCAGCTCTACATCAGGCTATTTTTTATGAACTCCATGCTTCTCCTTCAGCAGGGCACTCAGGCTTCCTCAAAACTTATGAGCGAGCAAGGAGAAACTTCTTTTGGAAAGGGATGAAACAGACGATTCAACAGATGGTGGCTGAATGTGATACTTGCCAACGCCACAAGGGTGAAACGACCCTCCTTCCTGGCTTGCTCGAACCATTGCCCATCCCTACACGGATTTGGACTGATATTTCTATGGATTTCATTGAAGGGCTTCCTAAATCCGGTGGCAAGACAGTGATCTTGGTTGTGGTTGATCGTCTCTCGAAATATGGTCATTTTTGTGCCCTCAGCCACCCCTATACTGCCTCCTCTGTTGCACAAATCTTCATGGACCAGATATTTCGTCTTCATGGACTCCCTTCTTCCATTGTCTCTGATCGTGATGCAACTTTTACCAGTCATTTTTGGACTGAACTGTTTCAAAAAACTGGCACCAAACTGAAGATGAGTTCGGGCTATCACCCACAAACTGATGGTCAAACTGAAATTGTCAATAAATGCTTGGAAACTTATCTTCGTTGCTTCACTTCCGAGCAGCAACATCAGTGGGCCAAGTGGCTCCCTTTAGCTGAATGGTGGTACAATACCTCTTACCACACTGCCTCTAAAATGACTCCATATGAAGCAGTCTATGGTCAGGCACCTCCAGTGCTCCTTCCCTACACTCCCAACAGCTCACCAGTCCAGGCAGTTGACATAGTTCTCCGCAGCAGGGATCAGATTCTTCGTACCTTACAGGATAATCTTCACATGGCCCGTAATCGGATGAAACAACAAGCAGATCAACACCGTTCTGAGCGCTCATTTCAAGTTGGGGATATGGTTTTTCTTCATCTACAGCCATACAAACAATCCTCCCTAAAGCTGAAAGGGCGTCATAAGCTAGCCCCAAAATTTTATGGGCCTTATAAGGTTCTGCAGAAGATTGGTTCAGTTGCTTATAAACTGGAACTTCCTCCTTCTTCCCGCATTCATCCAGTCTTTCATGTTTCTTGTCTAAAGAAAGTTCTGGGTACCACTGTCAGAGCACAAACTACTCTCCCTGAAATGGATACGGAAGGATCCATTATCCTGGAGCCGATGGCCATCATTGACCAGCGCACTCGCCAGCTTCGCTCTCGCTCCATCTCTGAGGTCTTGATTCAGTGGCATGGCATGCAACCAGAGGATGCTACCTGGGAACCCCTTCTTCAGATTCAACAACAATTTCCACACCTTAAGCTTTGAGGACAAAGCTTTTTTCTAAGGGAGAGGGGATGTTAGGAACCTGTGTGTTCCTTCTGTTTATTTTGTTAGAGTAGTGTTGTGGACGCATATGCTTTGTAAGTCATCCCGTGAGTATATTTTATTATCCCACATGCATAGGTAGTATTACTTTTCTAGATCGTACCCAGTATATAAGAATAGGTTGAGGCCCTTGATGGGTACGGACGAATTTATTGTATTGAGCTTGCTCAAAGGAGGTTACCCCCTCGAAGTGGCCTGCGATCAGTAGATTCATTCTGAGTTCTGCTTTCACTTTGTATTCTGTTATTTCGAGCATTCTCACAATATTGCTATAAGGAGGTTCTTCACACATTCTAGTCCTCCACTGATAACATGGGTTCCCAAGATAGAAGAGAAGGGAAATAAGAAACAACTTCTGTAGATATATCATTCTCTCTAGTCAAAAGAGCATGCCCCCTTTTTATGCTAGATATTCTATTATTAGCTCTATGCTTTAGAGTAGAGAGGTGAAAAAACCTAGTGTTCTGGTTCCTCTCTTTTAGCCAGTTGATTCTTGATCTTTGTTTCCAAAACTTCTATTCTTTACTTATAATATTGTGCAAGTCAATCAGGATCGACATCTCAATATTCCTATTCTAATCATTATACCCATCCTATTGAATTGTATCCTAAATAGAACTAAGTTTGATAGATAACTCCTCTTTTTCTTGAAAAATATGGCCAAAATCTATCTTGTTCCATATTTTAATCATCTATTTTATGTCACTCAACTTCTTAGCAACTCTAAACATTATTGTTCCTTCCACTTCCATACTCCACCAATAGTGTATCCTATTCAGTAAATCGGGATGGGAAGTCTACATCTTCTCAAACCAAAAAGGATAGCTCCTCTTGGGCTCAAGAGAAACATTCGAGAGAGAAATGGGAGAGTGGTCCGATCCAACTCTTAGGAGAAGGGAGAGCTTGCAAGAAAAAGAGTTCAACTAATCTAGGGAGATAAGGGATATATCTAATCTAACCTAGATACATTTACTCCCAATTCTTTTATTGGACCAAGTGTAGACTCCACCCGAAAGATCAACATCCAAAAGAGCTAAACTATTAATAAAATTAGAAAGATCCAACTTACTTTCCAAATCTAAGGCCAAACCTCCAATTTTTTCCTCATCAATGAGAGGAGTATTAAAGTCCCTCATAATAATACCTTTTTTGAGGTTACTATTTTGAATCATAGTACAAAGCTTAGTCCAATAATTCTTCCTTTCTCTTTTAGAATTAGGGGCATAGACATTTAAAAGGAATGAATAATCATTAGAATGCATGTGGAACACTTTACATAAAAAAGTATTGCCTTCATTATACAAGGGAGTCACTCTAAACTATTTATTATTAAAAAGAGTAAACAAACCTCCCAATGCCCCCTTAGAATCTGTGGCCTCTCCAACCATATTTTTTTTGAAAGATATGTTTCCCAAGACCTCTTTCTTCATTTTAGTCTCTTGAATCAGCATAATATTAGGTCTTTTATCTCTTATCATATTCCTAAGAACTTCCTATTTATGGACCCCATTTAGTCACCTAATATTCCAAGATATTATCTTCATTTCTAATTAGTAGAACACTCCAAGATGGTTCTTTGACTCTCATCCACCAAATTCATTTTGGTATCCTCTTGCAAGACTTATTTTGCATTCTTCCTACCTAGTGTCTTTTGCCTCCCTCCTAAATCTCATTTTCCTCAACTTTTGGTCTTAGCAGGTGACACCAAGGAGGGGTCCCTACTAATCTTCTTTTTGGGCTTCTCTTTTTTTTCCTTCAACCATTCATCTATCCTTGCCATCTTATCAAGAGATGAAAAATTAACCATAATCCCAAAACTCTCTTCCAAATTACAAGAAACAAATTGGTCCTTCCGAGGAGATAAAGGAATCTCCATGATTCCCTACTACTTTTGAGTAACCTTCCCAATCTCCATTTCCTCTTGATTTTCCCACACAGCCTCCTTTTCTTTATTGAGAACTTGCTCCTCCTTTCTCTCCAAATGAGGTGATGATATATTGGTTTCTTGAGGTAGACTTTCATTATGAATCGTTACCTCCTTTCTCTCCACTTGAAATGGTGACATATTGGTTTCCTATGGCAGAATATCATAATGAGTCTTTTCCACATGGGTTATAGCTATTGATCTCTCCTTTATGAACACTTCAGCTCCCCCTAATGTTCCACTATCTTGGGGTCCATCCTTCTCTAAAATTTCTAGAATCTCCTCATTGATCTGGGGTCCTTGTTACTTCGCATGGATTTCTACCTCTTTGGCCTCGAAGGACCAAGGATTAACTGGGTCTTCCACCTCTATGATTTTGGTTCTAGGCATAATTGGAACCACTTCCTTATCTACCTTTAACCCTTCCTAGACTAGATTATTCCCTCCTTTGATAGGACCTCCCCCTTTTGTCTCCTGAATCTTCTATCCTTCCTTAATATCCTTCTTTTTCCAGATCTTTTTCTCCTTTCCAGATTTGGAAAATGTGTATTTCCTTGTCTTTTCAACTTTAACTTTAAGACACTGATTCACCTTATGCCTAGATTTCAAACAATGAAAACAAGCAAAAGGAATACTTTCATAGTCTAGCTTTTGGGTATGTGTTCCAAGTCTAGAATGAATGCACATAACCTCTAGCATATCATCCCCTTCTTGAACTCCTATGAAAATTTGTACATATGTTAGTCTCCTTCTAGAAGTCGTTATTAGATCTATTGATTATAGTTCACCAAAGGATTTTCCACACCCACAAACACATCCTCATTCCAAAACTCCAAAGGTAGCTCTAGGAGTCTAACCCAAACTGGAGGTTGCACAAAAAATGAATCATTCAAATCTAGCTTTGAAGTCCACTTCAGGAGAACCAGGGTTGAGTGACCTATACTCCAAGGTCCTTCACACAAAATGCTTGACAAGTCCTTGTTGCATGAAAAATCAAAAGCCAAGAAGGCTTTTTCCATTGTCGTTATAGTGACCTAACCCTTGAGGTTTCATTTTTTCTATGTGAATGATCTAACAATGTCTATATTTGGCCTTTGTCCTATAAACTTACCCACCAATGTAGAAGCCATTAAAGCAATGCTATGATCTACCAGCTCATCCAGTATAGCAATCACACAAGAACCCTTTTCCAAACTAGATAGTATTTTAACTAGAGGAAAAGAAGACTCACTAGTAGGCTTAACTCCAAAAAGAGAAGAACATTTTATTGAAAGTACTCTAGACCAATCTACCTTGGATGAAAAAAAGGCCTTGACCTAACCTTTGCCCTTGTCACATGGGTCCCCGTCACCATTCTCTATTGCATCTTTGATATTTGCAACCCCCTGACACTCTACAACCCCTCCCTGTGATCCATGCTTCCATCCCCCCCGCCCCTAAGGAATCCCACCTAGGATAGGTTTTGAATTTTGAAAAGCCACACTTCCCTATCCTCTTCCCTGTCTACTCCTACTTGCCATCTCTTCCAGTTTTCATTAGAAAATGTTGTAAATAATGTTGTATCTTTATTTGTAAAGTTGATTGATTCCACTAACTTTACCAAGGAAATAAAAGAGAAACTAGCCAAGATTGACATGGACTTGAAAGATAGTACAAATCAGTTGGAACTAAATCCAAGCTCTAGTTCCAATCATTTTGCAAAAATGAGATTTTTGATGGATATTTAGGTAGAACTATTAAGGGAAGAAGTCTATATAAGGGAAAATTTGGTTGATACACAAATTATGATACTTCCCCACATGGACATTATGCAGAAGAGAATGGATCATGCAAGGACACTAGTCAAAGATACAAATTTGTTAGTTGCAGATCACATGTATGAATTATTAGTATAGTTTTAGATTGATCTACACATTTTGACTGTGCTACAAGATAATTGGGATAAGACTTTATCTATGATTTTGAATGTACACATGATTTTCTTTCTCATTTTGGCATAACCTTGTAAATTTTTGGCATTTGTAACAACAAGGGGGAAATTATACAAAGGGGAAAGATATATAAAGGAAGTATATGTACATATTTATATACATGTAAAGGAAGGAGAAAATATGTATAGCAAGAAAGATATTGATAAGTAGGAGATAATTTCCGTAGCAAGTCAAATTGTGATATTGCTTCAACTGTACAGGATTTAACTGTATAGCTTTTAAGTCAAACTCATTGACCCATATTACATGAGTAGTGATTCAATATGAATCCATCTCTCATGTACATGAGTAGTGATTCAACATGAATCCATCTCTCATGAGAATAAATGGAACACTTAGCACTCATTGGATCTAGGTTATCCTCACAAAGGTGAAGAACCAGGACTTCTCGGGAGGTCACCCATCCCAGTACTACTCCAACTTGAGTGTGCCTAACTACAGAGTTTCCTCCATGGTTAAACCCACTATGCTTGCAACCTCATTTTTAAAACCTTCACCAAGTGTTGTGCCTTATTAAACATTTATTAGAAATCCCCTTAAGTTCCTCAATTGACAAGTAGGAGATAATTTCCACAACAAGTCAAATTATGATATTGCTATCATGATTTAACTATGTAGCTTTCAACTTAAACTCATTGACCCATATTACATGAGTAGTGATTCAACACAAATTTATGTCTTGTGAGAATAAATAGAACACTTAGCACTCATTGGATCTAGGTGATGCTCATAGAGGTGAAGCACCAGGACTTCCTAGGAGGTCACCCATCCTAGTACTAATCCAGCTTGAGCGTACTTAACTATGAAATTTCCTCCATGGTTAAAACCACTCTTCTTGTAACCCCATTTATAAAACCTTCACCAAGTGGTGTGCCTTATGAACCATTTATTATAAAGCCACTTAAGCTCATCAATTGATAAGTATGAGATAATTTCCACAACAAGTCAAATTATGATATTGCTATCAGGATTTAACTATATAGTGTTTAAGTCAAACTCATTGACCCATATTACATGAGTAGTGATTCAACAAAAATCCATCTCTCATGAGAATAAATGGAATACTTAGCACTCATTGGATCTAGGTGTTAGAGCTTGTAATTTTAGTCATCACCTATCAAATTTTGGTCCCAAGTCATCCCTCTGAAGTTGAACTTGAAGTCATAATTTACTTCAACTTCAGTTTCAAAGTCTTGTTAGTTTGCTATGTAATAAACACACTAGTTTTATTGAGTCAACCTTTGTAAGCTTGAAGTCCAAGTTGATGTTGAAGCCGATCACTCAAAACTTCAACTTCAATTTCAGTGTTGATTTTGTCCACTAACGATTTTTTGTATGCAGATTAAAGATTGTCAAGCCATTCCAAGGTGGGTCCTAGCATAATGTGTTCCCAAAGCACCTAAATTCATATGCAAAGAAATCTAAAGCAGCACGTATTCACTCTAAGAAATACTTATGGAGTATTAATGGTGTCATTTAATGATTACTAGTTATGGGAAGATGTGTGTGGATTTGACAGGGTATTTAAAGCAAGAACACCCGCGGCACCTTTTCCCATGAATGTCACACGAATGAGCAATCATGATTTTTACTTGCTAAATCTATCCTGTGATCCTCTATCCATATCATTCTTTAAATTCATGCAATTACCCTTTCCTACTCATCTCATTTTCTCCAAGAAAAATCTCGGTGCTTTTGGGTAAGAAAGGCGAATTTCGGGCTGTGTCCTTGTCAAACTGTAAGTGCATCTCCATTTCCCCTTTGCATTTTGGTTGTGCTTTGTTTTGTTTTGAAAGTATTTTAAAACCTGGTTCTGTAGATTTTTTGTCATAATAATCATGACACTTTTTTGACCAAAAATGCCCAAATTGGAGAAGCCTCCATTACTCAGTTCCTTGCCTGAAATTCGTGATACGTTTTTGGTTAATAAAAATTTGCCTAAAGTCATTGAAAGAGAAAAAACTTCTCTGTCAAGTCCCATTTACCAGAGGCTAGTTGATAGTGGTTTATTAGAAGCCATCACTTTTCCCGCTACTATCCAATACCCTGAATGTATCCTTGAGTGTGCAAATCATTTCGACCCTATTTTGGGGTGTGTTAAGAAAGCCTCAGGGGAAGTAGTTGTCAAAATCAATAGAACCAGTGTAAATTCTACCCTTAGAATCCCTCATAAAGAATCCTATGAGCCTTGGACATTCGAGGAAGCTAAGCGCCTGTATGCAGCAAATAAAACCAGCTATGACACCAAGATTGCTTAGTCTTGGCTCTTGAAGCCCGTAGAGGGGGGTTCTAGGTTACCCAAACCACTGACTATCGAGCATTTCATCAAAGAGATTGCAGATATTTTCCTCCTGTTGAATAGAATAAAAGGAAATGAACATGCTTTCCACTGGGAATCCTGGATGTATTTCTTTGTATAGAAGATAGTGGAGGGAGTCAAGTTCATTGATTGATCAGACCTCATAGCTAAGAACTTCCGCAAGGGCCTGATTAATGTGACCAACTACGGTCCATTCTTCTTGTCTTCTTACCTGATCTACATCCTAGCAGTGTCCAAAGATTAGGAATTTCTCCCACATTCACCTTGGATAGATGGCATTCCTATCTATCAGTATTACAGTGATCTCCAAGAAGACACAGTATGTAAAGAATTTAAGAAAATCAATGATGTCTTTTTAGGGAAATTGGCTTTTGAACTACAAGGTCAAGAGAATGATAGGATGTCAAAAGAAGCCAAACAAGCTATTCAAATTTATGGTTTCTATTTTATTTAGTTTCCCAGATTTACCTATATCAGAGTAGGTGGTTTTTCTGGTGAACCCTTGAAACTACCATGCTACTGTTCAGACTCTATGGTGTTATCAGAATTGTGTAGACAGTTTGCCTCTCTCGTTGAGTCCTTTCAAATTTCTAAAAAATCATCTTTAGTATTCTTTTCGATTGAAATTGGACATTATAGATGCCCTAGTGTGAAAGAAGCTCTATTATCAGCCAAGTCATTGACCCGCTTGTGTCTTAAACCTTTCACCTCTCGGCTAGAGTTTGATTACACTGGCTTTACCAGAAACAATGTCAAAAATGCATTTGCTCCGTTTCACTCCCCATAGCTAGAGGATTTCTGGGCGAATTGCCACAATGAATTTGAGGTGAGGAAGAGGCTTTGGTCACGCTTAACTATTAAGCAAGTCATCATATTCAACATGGAGCTAGATACTTATGGGTTGAAGGATGATGACTCTGAGGAAATAGTTGATCAATTTTACATAGATCAAATTGAATGCATGCCTATTTCAGAAATTGACTGGGAGAAAAGAGAAGAGAATGATGTGTATGCTCGTACCAAGGATGTGATAGCCAGAACTGCCAAATGGATAAAATCAAGGGCGGCAGTTACTCCAAGCTTTTTTGAGAAATCTTCAAGGAGCAGAGATAAAAGAGTTGCCCAAAAGCAAACTAATCAAAGTGTTTCTGAATTTGTTGCAGGTCCACTTGAAGTCGAAGTTGAAGTAGTTCTAAAACACTTCAACTTAAGGTTCAAGAGGAGACTCCGAAGAGTAAAAGGATAACTCACTCGAGTACGAAGAAGGCACTAATCACTAAAAGTAAGAGCACTAAAACTGTGGACCTTGAGGCAATAGAAGACCCACCCATGGCAGAAAATTTACGAGAGCCTCAGAGCTTGTTAGCGACCCCCGACAATCAACAGGGTAACCTCACTATAGTCAATATTTCCTCCACTGCAGAAAAAGAACAGGCAACTCCCAAATGGTTGGAGACATCAATGGAAAAGAAAAGAAGCATTGTTGCCATATCCATGCCAATTGATGACCTAGTTAGCAAGTGCCTTGGTAAGATGCCTAAAGTGAAAAAAGCAAGAACAGAGTTGAGGATCAACTTTGACAAAACTTTAGGGCGGTGGGTGGCTGAGATAGCCACACCACCTGATGGATGTGCTCAAGACTCCATAGCTCCTCAAGGTTATCAGATAACCAAGGTCAACCTTGGAAAGGCAAACCACAAGACAGATATGAAATTCTTCGAAGTATCCAACAAGAAGATCACAGAAAGGGAGTGGAACGACAGGCAAGATAAGCAAGAGATGAAGGAAACAATTAAGAAAATGGCATAGTATATTAACACTATCTTGCATCCTAAAGCCAAGCTGATTCATGAGATGTTAGCCATTGTTGACATATCCTCTGCAACCAACCAACAATTGCTGGAGAATTTACGCAAGTGCAAAGCAGTAGCCAAAGTAGCAGGTGAATGGGTACAAGATGTTCTGCTTAATACTATAAAACACATTGGACATTTAGATCATGCCTCAAAGGAGATATCAAATATTACTAAAAAGGTGGAGGCGAGTAATGATGGATATGAAAAAGCGAAGAATAACTGGGCAAAAGTGGTAATATCGCTAGAAGATGTGCAAGAATTCAGGTTGCAAAAATTTCAAGCTGAATGTTATGTAGCAGGTCTTGATGAAAAAGCTCTGTATGTCATAAAAGATTGCATCGAATGGTGAAATGAAGCACTAGCACAAGGGGTATCTGAAATCAAAGAAGCATTGCAAGAACTTAAGGTTATACATTAGATTATTCAGAATGACCTTAAGTGGTTTGTAAAACAATTCATGGAAAGAGAAGATGACTCTATTGCCCAATCAGATGAGATAATCAAAGAAGTCCAAAAGAAATTTCAGGAATGGCAGGACAAGAGGACACCAGTCAAGTAGGATTTCTCCAATGTGGCTCACACTAAAGCTATGTTAATTATCAACCTGAAGCACTTGGAGATGCACGAAGAAAAGGTTGTTGAATTGAAAAAGATGAAGGAAATTTGGAAACAAAGGCTCACCTACATTGGTCTTCCACATCAATCCATTATTTCCACCTTTTCAACTACCTACAAAATGTGGAAGCTAGCAAGAGGAGCGGTTGGTGGCGACAGTCCAAACTGATCAAGAACTACTTAGTTGTAGTTTCTTTACCATTCGGTTTCCTTGCATTTTCAGTTATTAGGTATTCCAAGAGACAATTAACTCCTGACAGGGTAATTTTTGGCTCAAGTCCAGCCCCATGCCTATAAATGTAATAATTAGTATTGTTTGAGGGGTTCAAATTTCTCCAGTAGACTGGTAGACAGAACTACTTTTGTTTACAATTTTATTTCTAGTTTATAAGTAACATTTCAAAACTTCAACAGATACTTGAAACTCTATAGTTTGATTTTGGGTTGAAAGCTTTGTAAGTGGGTACTGTTGTCTACTTATTTTTAGTATTTCTATAGATACTATTTAAGCTTTTAGCTACATCTGTTATTGATTTTGAAAATGTGAATTTTGAATTTGGAAATTCTATGGGAAATGAGTTCATGAAATTTGCTTGCTCGATAATTTAATTATTCAGCTATGTGGATCATTTTGATAATTAAAGTCGAGTGGTTCTTCTACATTAAGGTTTGTTTTTTATTAATGAGATAAAATAAGTTGTTCCAACATCTCCAGCAGATTACATTCTTAGAGAGTTATTCTGTTGAGTTTATTTAGTTAAAACTTTCAATGCAATAAAGGTAGTTGCACCTATTTCATTTGAAGAAATTTTAAGCAGAGAATTCCTAAACTATTCAAGTAGGAATTCATTTGTTAGTTTACATTCTTTTCTTAGTTTTGATATATGAACATCCATGTGAAAAACTATTCACTAACACTAGGTGATGCTCACAAAGTTGAAGCACTAGGACTTCCTGGGAGGTCACCCATTTAAGTACTACTCCAACTTGAGTGCGCTTAACTGTGGAGTTTCCTCCATGGTTAAACCCACTCTATTTGCAACCCCATTTGCAAAACCTTCACCAAGTTTTGTGCCTTATGAACCATTTATTAGAAAGCCCCTTAATCTTATCAATTGATGAGTAGGAGATAATTTCCACAACAAGTCAAATTGTGATATTGCTATCAAGATTTAACTATATAGCTTTTAAGTCAAACTCATAGACCCATATTACATGATTAGTGATTCAACAAGAATCCATTTCTCATGAGAATAAATGAAACACTTAGCACTAGTTGGATCTAGGTGATGTTCACAGAGGTGAAATACCCAAACTTTATGGGAGGTCACCCATCCCAGTACTACTCCAGCTTGAGTGTGCTTAACTATGGAGTTTCCTCCATGGTTAAACCCACTCTACTTGCAACCCCATTTGAAAAACTTTCACCAAGTGTTGTGCCTTATGAACCATTTATTAGAAAGCCCCTTAAGCTCATCAATTGATAAGATATGTAAAAGTAGAAAAATAAAAACAATTTTGAAAAATAAAAAATAAAGTTATTAGTTTAGACTAAGTTGTAGTGTCTTTAGTGCAAACTGAGCTATAGAAAAAAGCATACTCAAAGGGGGAGTTTGACTAAAGAAATTTTGAATTTCAGATCTTGTGCATGATAAGTATTTTTGTCACTAATGCCAAAGGGAGAGATTGTTAATTTCATAGTAAGATATATTGTCAATTACTATCAAAACACTTAACCATAATGGAAAGACAGTAGTAATTGAGTTACCAATTTGTGTTGTTAACTGAGTTCATAAAGGAAACAAGCAAATAATGTTAACCTTGCATGAAGTAAGCAATGTCAACTGAATTGTAGCGTCAATCAAATCAATAGTTCCCATCGAGCTATAGTACCAACTCAGTTGACAATGTCTACCAAGCTCCAGTGTGAGCTGAGTTAGAAAAGTAGTTTTTTTCTAAGATGATAATCAAGCTAGAAGAATAGTGTGAACCAAGTTAGAAATTTTCAATAAGTGATCATTATGAACTGAGCATCCAGTATCAATCAAGTGCTAGATTTAGCCAAGGTGATAGCGGTGCCTAAGTGTCTTTAGTATTGCTTGAGTAAGCTATTGGACCCAAGTTACAGTACTGAGATGACTTGGTGATTATTTTTTGAACTATTTATGTTGTAGTTAACCTATGATGGAATTATTTAGATGCATATAAATATAATGTATTTTGGTTATCCAAAGAAAATATATAAGTTAAAGAACATTGTATAGAAGTGAATATGGAAGTTTTGGATATTTAGAAGGCTACAAGTAGCATATGGAAAGGAAGAGACTCATCTATCATAGTCAAATGATCAATTTACTTTAAAGGATCTTCATTAGCAATCAGAGTTGCATTTCAAAGATCAATCCACTAATTCATCCTAATAGGTGAATCAATCCCAAATCCTTTAACAGGGTGGACCTAATAGTACTTTGTAGAAACTCCTAATAGAGTACATACTTAATTGTATTGTATAGATACTTTCACAAGGTGGACCTAATAGTCCTTATTACTCTTAACCGAGTAAGATCACTAGAAGTGATCAATTGTAAGCCTTAATATGCCAACTTTACTACTGTAGTAGAGAAGTATTGTGGGTGTCATCCCCACCCAAGGTTTACCTTCTACTTGGAGAGTTCATGGGTTACCAAATATTATGTTATGGTGTTGTTACTTTACTGCTTTATGTTTCTTACATGCAAGTAGATTAGAAAACTTAACAAAGTGGTTTAAATAGAAGAAGTTTAAGTGGTTCCTAATCCACCCCCTGCCCCCCTCTTAGTCACCTAGTTTGCATTACATTTCCAACAAATATATGTTCCTAGGGGTCATATGATCCCTAGGGCTATATCTTATATATTTTAATTGGTCAAAAGTGGTCATTGGGTACTCTATGACCCCTTCCAACCAATTGGATGACAAGATATGTTCTTAGGGTTTGTATGACCCTAAAGACATACATCATATCCTCAAATGGGTGAAAAGTGGTAATAGAGTACCTTATGAACCCTTTCAAACCATTTGATGACAATATATATTCCCCTTGGGATATAGGGATATATCTCATATATTTGAATCGATCAAAAGTGGTCATAGTGTATCATATGACCTCTTTCAACCTATTTTGGTGATACAATATGTTTATAGGGTTCCAAGAGCCCCTACAAAAATGAGATATATTAAGAGTTTTAGAACCCCTGAGAACATATCTTATCATTAAATTAGTCAGAATGGGTTATAGGGTACCTTATGACCCATTTGATGACAGGATATATTCCTAGGGGTCCTTGGAATTGTAGGGAGATATCTCATATGCTCAAATGGGTCAAAAGGTTCATAGGGTACCCTATGACATTTTTTAACCCATTTGGTGACATTATATGTTCCTAGGATTTTAAGGACCCCTAAGAACATACATCGTGTCATAAAATGGGTAAAAATGGTTCATAGGGTATCATTTGGCATATCTCTACCCATTTGATGACAAGATATATGCCTTTGGGTCCTATGACCCCTAAGGACATATCTCATATGATTGAATGGGTGAAAAGGGCTCATAGGGTACTCTATGACCCCTTTCAACCCATTTGATGACAATATATGTTCTGATGGATCATAGGAGCCCTAGGGATATATCTTATATGTTTGAATGGGTCAAAAGAGGTCATAATATACCCTATGATCACTTTCACCCCATTTGATGACAATATATGTTCATAGGTCTCCTATGACCCCTAATAACATATCTTGACATCAAATGGGTCAAGAGGGGTCATAGGGTACTGTATGACCCCTTTTGACCCATTTGTAATATATGTTCCTTCCTAAGACCCCTAAGGACATATCTCATATGTTTGAATGAATCAAAAGGGGTCATACGATACCTTGTGACCCCTCTTGACCCATTTGATATCAAGATATGTTATTAGAGGTCCTAGGACCCCTATAGACATATCACATATGCTCGAATGAGCTAGAAGGGGTCATAGGGTCATAGGATACCCTATGACCCCTTTCAACCCATTTGATGACATGATATGTTCCTAAGAATCCTCAGACCCTTAGGGACATATCTCATATGTTTAAATAGGTTAAAGGGGGTCATAGAGTACTCTACAACTCTTTTCAACCCATTTGATGATAAAATATGGTCCTAGGGTTCCTAGGACCCTTAAGGACATGCATCATGTCATCAAATAGCTCAAAAAAGTCACAAAATACCCTTTAACTTTTTTTGACCTATTTGATGACAAGATATGTTCCAAGGGGTCCTAGGAATCCTAGCAATATATCTAATATGGTTTAATGGGTCAAATAGGATAATAGGGTATCCTATGACCCCTTTTGACCTATTTAATGACAAAATCTTTTCATAATTTTCCTTGGACCCCTAAGGACATACACATGTTATCAAATGGGTCAAAAGGTTTAGAGGGTACCCCATTACCTCATTCAACCCATTTCATAAAAAATACATTCCTAGTGGTTCTAGGACCCCTAAAGGCATATCTCATATGTTCAAATGGTTCAAAAAACATCACAGGGTACCCTATAACCCCTTTGACCCATTTAATGACAAGATATGTTAATAGAGGTCTTAGGAGCCCTAGGGACATATCTCATATGTTCAAATGAGTGAAAAAGGGGTCATAGGGTACCCTAATACCCCTTTTCACCCATTTGATGACAATATATGTTCTTAGGGTTCCTAGGACCCCTAAGGACATTCATCAAATGGGTGAAAAGTGGTTATAGGGTACCCTATGACACATTTCAACCCATTTGATGACAAGATATGTTCCTAGGGGTCCTAGGACCCCCCCCCCCCCCCCCCCCCCCTAGGGGCATATCTCATATGTTTGAATGGATCAAAAGGGGTCATAAGGTATCCTATGACCTCTTTCGACACATTTGATGACAAGATATGGGACATATTTCATATTTTTGAATTAGTCAAAAGGGGTCAAAGAGTACCTAATGACCCCTTTTGACCCATTTGAAGACAAGGTATGTTTAGATTTATTTCAAAATAGATGTTAGGTGTATTTTTATTAAGATAATTATCAAAGTGATGAATTTATTATGGTGAGCATATTTAATATAATAAATATATTAATTAAGTAGTATTAAATATTACTATATAATAATTATGTGTTTATTACTAAATAATAATTACTATTTATAATAAATATAGTAAGTATATTAAATAATTACTTTATAATAACTCTAAATAGTATATTAAATGTAAACTCTATAAACTATATACTCTATAATATTAAGAAGATATTTATAGTGGATGAATTTAATATAATAATATATTAAATAATTAGTATTAAATATTACTATATAATAATTATATATGATATTACCAAATAATAATTACTATACATGTTACAAATATAAAAAATAATAAGTATATTAAATAATTATAATAACTTTATATAATGTATATACTCTACCGTATTAAATATATAATATAAATATACTAGTTAATTTATAGGTACCTAGTTTAAATAGTATAAATATACTAATTATTGTATAGGTACTTTTGATATGTACTAGTATCCTATATTCTATTACAGAAGCAAATAACATTCATTTTGGTGGCAAATTATTAGGTACTTGATATATTGAATACCTGATATATCAAGTACCTGATATTTACTTGTGAAATATTACACAAATTGATTGTGGATTCTCAAACCCAAGAGTTGCAAATTTCAAAACAACTTTTCATGGGTTTTGATCTTGTGACAAAGAAGAGATAAATTTAAGGGCCCATGATTTCAAGAAGTGGTTAAATTTGTTGATTAGGGGTTCTAGAATTGCAGACAGTATAGGGATCAATAGTTAGTGAAAATATTAATGGAAGAGGAAGGTAAAAAATGAAGAAATTGAAGTGCATAGGGAAAAAATAGGGAAAACCACCAAAAAAAGAGACAAGGTATGTTAAATCTAAATGAAGTTGAGCTCATAATAGTGGTTTCCAGCAAAGAGGATGTTGAATTTTAAAATGTGAATCAAGTTAATGTTGTGAATGAAAATGTATTCATCAAAGAGGAAAATTTAGAGTTCAAAAATGAAAATTTAGTTATTGAGAATAACATTGATATGTTACAAATGAACCTTACGTGTTTCCTCATTATAATCAGAATGAAGCCCCTTATAATGAAGAGGAATAAATTTCAAATGAAAAACCTTGTAGAACACCATAATGGTTAATCAAAATTAATGAAACCATTGTGAGAACATTTGAAGGGAAGAGATCGCATAGAATAGTTCAGTTGTGGGCTTCAAAACTATGTCAAAAAAAAATTGCAACAAGACATTGGTGGAGTAATGCCAATGTTTTGTGCAATTGTTAAAGATGCAAAACATAAGAGCTATTCTATCCAATTTGAATATTCATGTCAACAAGATAATGAAGAGACATGCCTTTATTATGAAGAATATTTTTAGTACTCTCAATATCATTTGAAAAAATAGCAAGGAGAATGACAATACAACTACTCGAAAGGTTATTACAAATTCCTTGGTAAGTCATCATTTGAGAAAGTCTAGATTTTATTAGACAAAGTTGTGTTGACTTCAACATAAGTTCTAAAACTTTCAATAGAGTACTTCAAAAAAGAGAGAGACTTGATGATCCTCTTCAAAATAATACATGGGCTTATGGTGGGAGAGTTCCACATTTTGATAAGAAGCTAACTATTAACATGAAAGTCTGCACCCTTTCTTGAGGTAACCGTCAAGAAACCTTATATAACATGGAAATGACCTCCAAATGTGGGAATTGCGCTCTGAGTTTGAATCTCTAGAGAAGGTCAGCTTCCTTACTATCATGGTGAATCTAAACTACTACTTGAGAGGAAGAGAGAGAGAGAGAGAGAGAGAGAGAGAGAGAGAGAGAGAGAGAGAGAGAGAGAGCATAAATTGAAATACTAAAAGGGAAGGTGATACACCATGATAAAATTATGGTAACAACTCTACCCACAACTGCACAAAACATCAATGAAACACTCCAATACACAAATCTCAACTCTATTTAGGTTTGGAATTGATTAAATGTTGAAAGAAAGGGTAAACTTCAAAACACAACACTTCACCAATAAATTGAACACAACATGAAAACCTTAAAAACTAGAAAAGAAACATTCACTACAAGGCAATAAACATGCACAAATAATGAATGGAAAGAAGAGGTAAGAAATAGAGCTATTTCATTAATGGAAGGAAAAAGTTGCAAAGCATAATGTTGCTGCAAAATACAAGTAGAGAAGAACCCTTAGAAAATATTTACAAATTCATTTTAAAGAGTTCAAGCATAACTCTAATTAACTTGAAGTTCAAACCCCAACCAAGTGGAGATGGATTGTAGAGGAGAGCAATAACTGAGAATCAGAAATAAATCTAATTGTGAAGTGTGATTTGCTGCTGGAAGTGACAAGAAGAGACCAAAATAAGTGCACCTAGCCACAAGAGATCAAATCACCAAAAATCTAATCATTGCATGCATTAAAGAGGCATGCTATGTATTAATGTCATGGAAACAAGGGCCAAGAAGTTGCTCAACATTGAAGAACTGGTCATGATGGCATGTCATGGACAAACAAAACTATGGGGAAGGATATCATGACTTGTTATCCACTTGTAACATGCAAGGTTGACCATGGGGGGGGAGGGAATCTTATTTTCTCAAAAGAAAATGATGGTAATCAATGTAGATCTTCTCGTTAAGATGAATGAACCAGATGCATCAAAAATCTCCCCAATAAGAGATTAAGTCACCACCATCAATGCAAATCCTCTCTTCAAGATGGCTAGCTAAGATGTCATAAGGAGACTCCTCCCAAAAAAGGAAATAGATAGCACAAAAGGTGAGGACCCCTACCACATGGCATAATTCTAGACTTTAAAGCCTTACGAAGACACTGGCATATCAAGAAATATCAAAATGTCAACGCATGGCACTATGACACAATTTTGGGCTTTGGAGTTTTGTGGAGGCACTACGATATGAAGGAATGCCAAAATGGTAGCACATGGTAGCATCTTGCACTTTCAGGAAGATGGGAAGATATGTCATGAAAATATGAGAGTCATTGATCACCACAACATGAGTTAACCCAATCAAGAACAAACTGAGCCAACACAAAATGTTAGTTACCAACTTTAGCATGATGTTAACCCAAAACAAAGAATCTAGCCCATTGAAGATATCTTGGCTCAAATATCATTGGTGGCTTGAATGAGGGGAAAAAATGGCCAACATTCTTGGTGACTCAGAGGGGATGCTTTCTTGCTAAGCATATACCAATGGCCTTAAGCAATCCATTGGGCATAGAGTCACCAAAGAGAATGACACATTGTCCCACCTACAACTTCATAAAAATCCACCTCTGAAACTAGAAAACTACAAAAATTACTATATTCAAGAGGGAATAGCTATGCTCATGCACTTTATGAAAGATGGAAAACACCTACTCTACTATGTATGAGTATTTACAATGCAAAAAATCAACAAAGTCATTGACTAGTTTGTTGAAGTAGTTGTCCTTCCTCACATGTTGGTTTCTTCTCTCATGCATGTGGGCAACTAAGAAGATCAGAAAGCATAACAAACATGTTTTTGCATGGAATATCTTCTTCCCAATGCTAAAAATAATGAAGCTTTCCAACACTAGGGCATTACCTTGTTAAGTAAGATATACTTGCTCACTGTTTGGAAACTCACCCTCATGCTCAAAAGTAAGCATGATCAAGGGCAACATGTTGATTTATTACAAAGCTAGATGTCAGGGCATCCTCTCGATGGAACTTGGTCTAAAAAATCAGCCTTGACCTTATTATTGTGCTCTACAACCTTGGTATCTAACTACTTTAGAAATGGCTCCTCCTTTTGTGAAGAAATAATCTCCATCTTTTCCTCATGATGCTCATGAGCCACCTCCTTGGGAGCTACTAG
The DNA here is from genome assembly GCA_028749045.1 of Cupressus sempervirens. Classification (NCBI taxonomy): domain Eukaryota; kingdom Viridiplantae; phylum Streptophyta; class Pinopsida; order Cupressales; family Cupressaceae; genus Cupressus; species Cupressus sempervirens. Next base: position 241,335,250 of record CM053793.1, read on the forward strand.
TATGGTATGGATCTCCATTTACTCTATTGCAACTCATGATCTTCTGATGAAGGGGTAGATTGCTTGATGTCCATGGATGAGCAAGAAGAGGTAAGAAATAGAGTTATTTCATTAATGGAAAGAAAAAGTTTCAGAGCATAATGTTGTTGCAAAATACAAGCAGAGAAGAACCCTTAGGAAATATTTACAAATATCTTTTAAAGAGTTCAAGAATAACTCTAATTTAACTTCAAGATCAACCCCCAACTAGGTGGAGTTGGATTGCAGAGGAGAGAAATAATTGAGAATAGGAAAGAAATATGATCGTGAAGTACGATCTGCTACTAGAAGTGATAGGAAGAGACAAAAACAAGTGCACCTAGTTGCAAGAGATCAAATCACTAAATATATGATCATTGCATGCATTAAAGAGGCATGGAGTGCATTTGTGCCATGGAAACAAGGTCCAAGAAGTTGCTCAATGTTGAAGAACTAGCCCCAATGACATACCATGGATAAACAAGGTTGCAGGGAAGGATATCATGATGTATTATCCACCTACAACATGTAGGGCTGACCATGTGGGGGGGGGGAGGTGTGGGGGAATCTAATTTTCCCAAAAATAAATGTTGGTCATCAATGTAGATTTTCCCTCAAGATGAACAACCTAGATGTAGTAAGAATCACCCTAATAAGAGATTAAGTCACCACCATCAATGCAAATCCTCTCTTTGAGATGGATGGCTAATATGTCATGAGGAGACATCTCCCAAAAAAGGAAATAGATAGCATGAAATTTAGGGACCCCTGCCACATGGCGCAATTCTAGACTTTGGAGCCTTGCAAAGACACTGGCATATGAAGAAATGCTAAAATGTCAACACATGGTAGTGTGACACAATTTTGGGCTTCAAAGTCTCATAGAGACACTATGGGATGAGGGAATTTCAGAATGGTGATGTGTAGCAGCATCTCATGCTTTCAAGAAGATGGGAAGATAGCTCACAAAAACATGAGAGTCGTTGATCACCATAGCATGAGTCAACCTGGCCAACAACAAACCGAGCCAACAAAAAATGTTAGCCACCAACTTTCATGTGATGTTAACCAAAAACAAAGAATCTAGCCCATTGAAGACCTCTTGGCTCAGATATTAATGATGGGTTGAATGGGGGGGAAATGACCAACACTAACCAACAATGTGAAGGAAGAAATTGCACAATTTTGACACTCTAGCTCAAGAGTGTCACCAAATGTGAAGGATGTTTTGAAATTTATAATTGGGAATAAAACCACACCCTATAACCAAAAACATTATTTTGAGGTAAGTCAAAAAATGTTGTTCAAGTAATTTTGTGGGACTCATACAACATTGCATATATCACAAAATGATTCTAAATCAATGAAGTTATTTTATTGTGTACCACTTAAGATTTGAAATACATATTGTTGCAAATATCATGTGGATTTTTCTATCGACCATGAACTATTATACTCCATCCATGCTACTTTTCATACTAAATAAATGTTAGAAATTTGTAGTGCTAGTGGGCTTCCAAAAGCATCAAGAGAGTTACTAGATAAATTCCTATGTTCTAGAGATGATGGTTGTTTCTTTTATATAAATGATAAGTTCTTACAATGTGGTGGTTATAAAAAATTATTACATGTTTTGATGAGGAGTGCGAAGAAGATCTTGGAAAGATAATAGTTTCAAAATAGGTATATGAAATAGTGAAATACACATTGAAGAGTGGAGATGAAGACTCTAGATGTGAGTCGCTTGCAAAAGAAATGTGTGTGGCTAATTTTATGTCAGATTTTAAGAAAAAAAATTTACAAGTATGCGAGGAATAGTCATAGGTCCCAGTGGTTGGATCAACAATTTAAAATGTGTAAGGACACTTTCCCCATTGGCACAATTATATCAGTTATTGAAATCTAAATATTACAACTCCATTCATCTTGTTATTTTTTTCCACATAACATTTAGACATGCCCTTAATAGTGCAAAAGAAAATTGAAAGATAATCAAAGAGTACAACTTTTATAAAAGTGATGATAGATATCACTCTCATGATTTTTTCCAACATTATTTTGAGTTCTTTCATGAACATGATATTGGTATGGATAGGAATCTCATTTGGTCAAATAACTACATAGGTCAATTAAAAAATGTTCACATATTTTATTGGTTGTGTAGAATGCATGTAGAGAGGACTTTCCCTCATATTTTGTTTTTTTTTGAATTTGGGTATGAGAAAGGGGAGAATGGTAGAGCAGGGGCATGTGCAAAGAGAGTTATAGCTAGTTAAGGAGGAAATGGAGATTTTAGGTGCAGAACTTCTTGATGCTCATAGCATAGTTATTTGGTGTACATTTGCATTACCATAGGGGGTGACTATTGATTCATTGTGTGTAGGTTCTTTTGGTTGGTTGAAGAGGAATCCTTAGATGGTAGATTGGACTATGCTACAGTGAACAATTCTCCAAAGATGCATTCATTTTATAGTTCTAGTAGTAGTACATGGAGCATTTGGACATAATAGCTAGCTTACTTTTTTTGACCTTATGGTCAAATCATTTGTTAGTTAGTGACTAAACACTTAATCCATTTTATTACATTGCTACCAAGCTTTGCATATAGTTAGTAGTGTATATTGATCTTTATAGTTAGTACCAAGCTTCAAAGGTAGAATGCAGTGTAAGTTGAGCTTCACAAAGTTTATCGAGCTCCATAAGTAGAAAACAGTGCAAGCTAAGCTTTATAATGTCTACTAAGCTCATCAGTGTAAACCATGTAGGATGTAGTGTTAACCAAGCTCTATAATGTTAATTGATCTTATCAATTTCTACTAAGCTGCAATGTTAATGAAGGAGAATGAAGCTAGTGTTGACTAAGCTGCAGTATCAACCGAGCCCTTCAGTGTTATGATAAACCACAAATAGAAATAATAATTAAATACAAATATAAATAATATCAAAAAATAATAGATCACACAGAAGAGAACACAAGACACCAAGATTTAGTGTGGTTCACCCAATCCTTGGGCTACATCCACCAAATAGCAAGTCCAATATTATTACGATCTAATGATTACAACCTAATTACAATATATAATCCCTTATAGCTCAATACCACCACAAGAAGAAATTTTCACATCACATGTTATGAAACAATCCCTAATCTTAAGCTCTTTTATACAACTATTTTTACCACTTTAGGGTTATAATCAATTATTACATGTCAGCCCAAAATCCTAATAAAATAAGGCCCAAAATTTTCTTAGGGGCGATGCCATGAGCCCCAAAGAATTATGATGTATAATACTTCCTTGATCAGTCACCACAAAGTAACAATATCCCACTTGGGGACTGATCAGGCTCCACATTAGACAACAATATCCCACTTAGATACTGATCTTGTACCTATGTCGCTACTCGATGAGGCTCCCACTGGATCAAACCACCCTGGACTCTGTTGTTCTTTTATGCTATTTAGTCTAGAAGACCAACCAAAGTTGAACAGGAGTTCAAATTCTCCCTTGTCACTACCTTTGTAAACATATCCATTGGATTGTCATCTATATGTATCTTGTCTAGCTTTAACTATCCATCATCCAAAACTAGCTGAATGAAATGGTATTGTAACTAAATGTGTTTTGTCTTTGAATGCAAAGCTAAATTATTTGCAAGATGAATGGCACTCTATCTATTTGTAAACAAATAATTATCCTTTTGGGGGTGTCCCAATTCTTCCAAGAAGAACTAAAGACATACCATCTCCTTGGATGCCTCTATAGTAGCAACATACTCTACCTCTGTAGTGGATAAAGCATTAACCTTCTATAACCTAGAAACCCAGTTCACTATTGCCCGACCAATAGTAAATATATAACCTATAGAACTCCACCTAGTATCAATATCCCCTACCAAATCTAAGTCAACATATCCTATAAATCAGTAGCAAAGCTCCCAAAGTTAAACACTGACTAGATGTTCCTCTAAAAATTTAGAGAATTGATTTGACTACATTCCAATGTTTAATTCTTGTATGAGTCATATACCTACTAACGACTCCCATTACATTTGAAATATCTATCCTTGAACACACCATAGCATACATCAAGATTCCTATAGCTGAATCATAAGTTACCTTAGACATCTTATCTTCCTCTTTGTGTGTCTTGGGACACATCTCCTTAGTCAACTTCAAATGACCAGGTAAAGGTGTGCTGACAGGTTTAGCATTCTCCATAGAGAAACATTGCAACACCTTTGCAATATAATCAACCTAAGATAATGTCAATTTCCTATTCTTTTTATCTCTACAAATCTTCATACCAAAGATTTTTTTTGCTACCCCCAAATCCTTCATAGAAAATGCATGTGATAACTGGCATTTTAGCCCCTTGATGTGATCCATGTTAGACCCAACTACAAGCATATCATCAGCATATAAACATAAAATAATCTAGTTTTCATCATCCAACCTCTTAAAGTAAACACAATGATCTAAATGACACCTACTATATCCATGCTTATACATAAAACTATCAAATTTTAGATACCATTGTCGAGGTGCTTGCTTCAAGCCATATAAACTTTTTCTTCAATCTACACACTAAGTTCTCCTTACCTTTGACCTTAAATCCCTATGGCTGAGCCATATATATCTCCTCATCCAAATCACCATGAATAAAGGTCATTTTAACATCAAGCTACTCCAAATACAAATCTTTAGTAGCCACAATACTTAAAACAATACGAATAGAAGTCATTTTAACAATAGGAGAGAATATCTCATCAAAATCAATGCCATTTTTTTGTGCAAATCCTTTTACTACTAACCTAGCTTTAAATATTTTCTTACCTCCATCCTCTTCTTTTAACTTGTAAACCCATTTATTCTATAAATCCCTTTTACTTGCAGGCAACATTCATAAATCCCATGTCTTATTTTTCAGCAAAGAGTCCATTTTGTCTTTCATTGTAGACCCCCACTAAATTTTAGTATCCACCTACACAACTTCATCATAACATTTAGGTTCACCAGCATCAATAAGTAAAATAGAATACAGAGAAGGAGAAAATCTTTCTAGAGGTCTACTTAGCCTTGTTGACCATCTAACATTCACTAGTGTGTGTAATATTTGTTGTTGTAGTTGTTGCACATCATGAGGAATTTTTGGAACATCATCTTTTGGAGTATCATCCATCACTACATAATCATTTTCTTTCTTCTCATGTTGCTACAATAGATCTTTGTACAACACTTTCTCATTGAATATGACATCCCTACTCCTTACAATTTTACAATTTTCAAAATCCCCAAACCTATAACCAAATTAATCAATGCCATATCCAACTAATGTACATTTCTTTAACTTAGCTTCCAACTTAGTTCTATTTTCAGAATCTATATGACCAAATGCTTCACAACCAAAGGTTTTGAGAAAATAATAACTCACCTTCTTACTAGCCCATGCTTCCTCTTGAATACCACAACCCAAAGGTGTAGAGGGACCTCTATTAATCAAATATATAATAGTATTGATAGCCTCTACCCACAAATTTAAGAGTAACCTAGCATGTAACCTCATGCTCCTTGCACGCTCCATTATAGTCTTGTTCATGTGTTCAACCACTCCATTTTCCTATGGAGTCCTTGGAACAGTTTTCTATCTATGAATACCATTAGTGGAGAAATAATCTTCAACTTCAAAAGTTCAATACTCACCACCATTATCAGATCTGAGACATTTAATTTCTTACCAATTTCATTCTCAACCAAGTATTTCCATTTCTTAAAAGTTTCAAATACATCAAATTTTTGTCTAGGAAAATAAACCCATACTTCTCTAGTTGCATCATCAATAAATGTAACATAATAATGAGAGCCACCAAGGGAAGATACGCAAGCCGGTCCCCATACATCTATATGCACAAGCTCTAATCTCTCACTTTTATTTTCCTTCCCAATCTTCACAAAACTCACCCTCTTTTGTTTTCCATACACGTAACTTTCATAGAAATCCATATTGACACATTTCAAACTGGTAAAACTTGCTTTGAATGAAGTACTTTCGTACCTTTCTCACTCATGTGCCCAAGTCTATTGTTCCATAGTGTTGTATCAAAATCTACAAAAACTATTTGTTCTCCCTACTCAACTACAAAAACTGTTCCTAAACATTCATTTTTCTCTTAAACAATCAAAGTAGAAAGAACAATATGACCTGTACAAATATATAAGGTGCCTACTTTCACACCTTTTTCTACTACAAAGGACCCTTTTGAAACCTTCCAATTTTTATCATTAAAACTAACTACATAGCCCTCATCCCTGAGTTGTCCTACTGAAATTAAATTCCTACTCAGCCTTGGTACATGTCTTACCTCATGTAGTAGCTAATGATTCGCATTTTGCAACTTAATCTTAAATTTTCCCTTTCCAACAATCTAACAGGGTTCATTATCCCCCAAATAAACAAGCCCAAAATCCCCTTGGACATAATCAATGAAATAACCTCTATGAGGTGTAGCATGAAATGAAGCACCAGAATCTAAAACCCATGAGTCATTAACGCTCTTAAAGATAGAAGAAAAGCATCCTCTTTGGATTTGTTACTTACCACATTTGCATCCTTTTTCCCTTCTAGTTTATCTCCTTCATTATTCTTTTGAGTCCAACAATCTTTCTTCTTATGCCCTGTTTTAACACAGTACTAGCAATCTCTTGGTCCTTTGGATTGAGACCTCTTCCCCTCTGACTTTCTTCTTGATTTCCCATGATTTTCAAAATTATTTCCTCTCTCAGTCATTTTGCCTCTACTTTGTGTGTTCAAAGCACTTCCTGATGTAGATCCACCTAAGGTTTTCCTATGAGTTTCCTCACTCAAAATAACACTGATCACATCATTATATTTGAGAGTATTAGATCCAAAAACAGAATTACTCACATCGATTACCAAGTCATTCTAGCTTTCAAAAAAAGAACACAAAATCAAGAGAGCCCTAATTTCTTCATCAAAATTAATACCCACATATGATAACTGACTAGTAACAATATTAAAACTCATTTAAATGATTGGCAACATATCTACATTTTTCCATTTTCATATTAAATAAATGCTTCATGAGAAATACCTAATTTGAAGAGGAGGGCTTTTCATGCAATTTCACTAAGGTTTCCATCAACTCTTTGGTCATCTTCTCTTTTGTAATGTTAAATGTCACTGATGGTTCTAGGCATAATCAAATGCTTCCAAGTGTCTTTCTATCTAAAATATCCCAGTCCTCATTTGTCATAGTTCCCTATTTCTTAGTTTTTACATCCAACAACTTCCATAAATCCTTCTAATAGAGATAGTCCTCTATTTTCATCTTCCATTATTGAAAGTCCTACCCATTAAATGTGTCAACCCTCAACTTACACATGTTTTCCATCGCTCCCACTCAACTATGAGACTCCCACTCAACCATGAGACTTTCCTATAGAAAATAACTAAAAATACCTCTCTTTGATACCACTTGTTAGGATAAACCATAGACATAAATAGCAATTGCATGCAAATATAAATAATATCAGAAAATAATAGATCACATAAAAGAGAACACAAGACACCAAGATTTAATGTGGTTCACCCAATCCCTAGGCTAGGTCCACCAAACAACAAGTCCAATATTATTACAATCCTATGATTACAACTTGATTACAATCTATAATCCCTTACATCTCAATACTGTTGCAAGAGGCAATTTTTGCATCACACATTATGAAAGAATCCCTAACCCTAAGCTCTTTTATACAAGTATTTTTATTTCTTTGGGGTTAAAATTAATTATTACATGTCAGCCCAAAATCCTGATAAAATAGGGCCCAAATTTATTTTTTGTACAGTATTTCCCTGCTTAGTCACCACAAACTAACATTCAGTGTCTACAAGTTCTTCAGTGTTCATCGAGTCACCAAGTGATAACCAAATTCATGCTACTCCTGAGTGATCAATATGGATCATGTATCAGTGTAAACTAAGTGCCAGATCTTGCCAAGTTGATAGTGTTTTTGAGTGTTAGAAACATCACCTAAGTGGTCTTCAAGAGCCAAGTTTCAATAGTAAGCCGAATTTGTGAATTATGATGAATTTGGTATTATAGAAAACTCTAGAAGGTAATGATTTGGATTGGTATATATGTAATACATCTTGTCATATCCAAATGAAAAATGTGTAACAAGTAAGAAGCAGTATGAGTGTGAATTAGAAGAAGGCTACAAGTAGTATAAGGAAAAGAAAAGTCTTATCTATAACAGCAAGGTGATTAGTTTACATCAAAGTAATCTCCTTTAGCAAACAAAGTTGTAGATTAGAGATCTACTACTAGTTCATCCTAACATGTGCATCACTCAAATCGTCTAACAAGGTGGACTTAATAGTCTTGTGCAAATCTCCTAATCGAGTGCATACTTAATTGTATTGAATAAATCCTTTCACAAGGTGGACCTAGCAACCCTTATTGCTCCTAACAAGGAAGATCACCAAAAGTGATCAATTGTAATATTTAATAGACTAACTTTATACTATAGTCATAAAGCTTGTGGGCATCATCCACACCCCAGTTTTACTTTCTATTTGGAAGGTTTTTGGGTTACCAAATATTGTTTCTAGTGTTTTATTTCTTTCACTCTTTCATTCATGCAATTAGATTAGACTATATTGTGAAGGTTTAATTGGTGAATTAAAGTATAAGTTTTTATTGGTTCCTAATCCCCCCCCCCCCCCCCCCTCTTGGTCACCTAGTCTATACTACATTTCCAACAATTGGTATCAAAGCATTGGTTCTCACATCAGAATTTTAGCAACTTGAGAAAAGATCAAAAGCAATGGAAGTGTATAAATTGGAGAAATCTATTGAGAATAAAAATTTGGACCTACAATTGGCCATGGATCAATTCAATAAAATGAAAGAACAACTCTCTCAATCCTTGAAAATAAGAAAAGATCTTGCAACACAACTAAATGAAAATCTCTACACAAAAGAGAGAATTGAAGACATTTTCCAAGATAGAGGTTTAGATGAAGTTGATGCAACAATCAAAGACCTACTTGAGAAGAATCTCTCTCTACATGATGAAGTCAAAAAATTGAAAAGAGAGCAAGAAATTTAGTTAGTAAGAATGTGTGAAAAAATGGAACAAAAGGACCAAACCAAAGAAGAAAAGAGATTGCTAACTAAAAATATAGAAGAAAAGGCAATGATATTCATCAACTATCTCTTTAGCAAGCGAATTTGGTTGATCAACTCAATGGTGCAAATCAAGAGCTTATCAACTTAAGGACAGAAAATGAAAGATTACAGGATGATCTTAGTATGGAAAAGAAAACCAATGAAATGATGATGAAATCTCAAGAAAGCATGAATCAACTAAATGAGAAAAATCAATTTAGACATAAAGGCAAAGATGGATTAGGATACACAAAAGAGGGTGAGTTGTCTCAGCAAGGAGCTCAAAAGAATAAAAGACCTAAGTGTAATCATTGTGGAAAGATAAGGCATACATCAAATAAGTGTTGGAGAAATGGTAAATCAAATTTCACTAGAAAGTGTTATAGTTGTAACAAATCATGACATAGAGCAAGTGAATGCACAATGAAATCTAAGTTTGAAGGAAATTGTTTTAATTGTAACAAACAAGGGCACAAATCTTCATAATGCAAAACTAAGAAATGGAACCCAGAAAAACAATTTGTCAAAGCTATATTTGGTTAGGATTATAACACATGGTGCAGATGTCACTATTGTGGTGAGTATGGGCACATTGGAGAGAATTGCATAAAACATCACATGAGGAAGAGAAATACTACAAAGAGATGTTTTGTATGCACAGAACTTGGACATCTTGCCAAGAACTACATGAACTCAGGAAGAGTTGAAGATGAAAAGAAAGCAAAGGCTAATAATATCAAAAGTCAAATGAGATAGCAATGGATAAGGAAATCTCCTAAGAATGCAAGTCAGAGTTTTGAAAATGACACCCAAGTCAATGAGTTGGGTAACTCAACCATTTCAAACTAGTTATTTATGGAGATTACTAGAACTATGATTTAGAAGGAGACATCTCATATTAGTTCCAGTCATCAAGAAAAAATATCTAAGTTAGTATTTCATATGCACTAGGATCATCAAGTTAGATGACAGTTGCAGTGATATCTTAAACCATACCAAGCTAGGTTGAGTTGCAAGACCTTACTGAGCAAGGTCAAGTTACAAGACCTTACCAAGCTAAGTTAGGTTGTAGGACTGAACCAAGCTTAGACACAATTGGTGAGTTGGAGATTCTACTAAGTTGAAGAATTTTCTAACTTGAAGACCTTACCAAGTGTTGAAGACTTAGCCAAGTTGGACAAGTTGTTATTGAGCTACCTGAATGTGTCACATTAATGGTGACTCAAAGACAAAATTTGGTTAAAAGGAAGAAATTAAAGGTTATTGTTTCATCATGAATTTCAAAGAAAAGAGTGAAGAGCATATTTGAGCCCCTAAGTGATTCAGAGAAAATTTGTCAAATCTTATCCTTGCATTACCAAGCAAAATGGCATCTTCCTCCAATAGAAAGGTGAAGAAAGGTTCATAAATATTGGTCCAAGGTGTTGAACAGGGAGCCCCAACATTCAAATTATGTCCAAAAATTGTAGAGGAACTTGACCCAGCTGGAGCACAATCTCAAATCACTCCTAAGGTACTCCTAATTCATGACATTTGGTCATTTTACCATGTTCAATTTAGGAATTATGAACCCTAGAGTTAAACCAAGCATATGAAGTGTTGTGTGTGGATGGAAGTTTGAAACCTAAGCATAAGCATTTGGAAGCAAAGGATTTGACCCATATCTTGCACATGTCAAGGGACTTTCATGGAAAGTGGATTAGGTATATTCTTAGTTGAGTCCATGACATGTAGCTATGGCTTGATTATCCTATTTTGATCATGAAAAATATGATTCATAGGATAATAGGGTTACCTATGACCAACAAGGCAAAAACTACCAAAACCTTAGGTCAGGTTGAACTAGAAAAGAAGACTCTTGCCGAGTGGGATGGTAGAGGTACGTTCAAATTTGAATGGTGTAATAGACATGGAAATAAAATTTTGGATACATGTAATTTCCCACAAAATTTATAGTTCAAGCAGATTGAACAATGTTCTGTGTGAAGTTGCTGACTTAGCATTTAAAATGGTCAAGAACAATCTATCATTCAACCTTTTCAAGCTTCAATTGAATTAGATAAGAAAAAATATGGAGAGCATACAGGCATCAAAGACTAATCCTTATAAGTTTGGATCAGTCTTGACATGTTTATTCTTTTATGTACAAAAATTCTTTCCTTCCAAGGGCACTATAGTTTGGAAGAAGTATATACTTTTTGTATATTAGATTAATGAATTCATAATTGAAATGGGAGAAAAATTTGAGGGAATCATGGATGCATACTTTGAGGCATTCAAGGAGAGAATGTAGAACCGATTCAAGATACACAAATAGCTAGTTGATGATTATGAGCAAGATATATACTTCTTTGTGGACTATGATAAGGTGCATATACAAGTAGTTAGGCCAAGGGTAGCATGGGTAAAACTTCTTAGATATGAGGTGAACATTGATGATACAAAAGACATAATTGAGGCTCTTGTAAATGATATAGTGGACCCCAATGCACCATACTTTGGTACCTATGAAGAAGCTAAGGCCAAGATTTCTTTGGAAATCAAGCTTCCTTAAGCCCTGAAGAGAGGAAGAAAGAAGGTGGAGAATATTTTGATAGAAAGCGAGAAATATAGCTTCCCTCTTATGCTGATAGAAGGAAAAGGAGATGACATAGAAGAAGAGGAAGGAGAAGAGGAACATGCAGAAGAAGAAGAACTTCCCAAGAAGAAAGGAAATGTTACAATCACAAGGCCTACAAGGTCCTCTCCTACAATATTCACAATAAGACCTAAAAAATCTAGGAAGAAGCTCAAATTACAAGATGAAGAAGATGAAGAAGAGCAACAAGTTATCTTTCAAAATTTTTCCCCTACCTTGGAAGAAATATTGAAAAGACTAACAGAAGGAGGAGGTATGTCATACTTTAAGTCTCTTAAATATGATACTAGAAGCATAGAAGAGAAGAAGCAAATTGAAGAAGCCTTAGTGGAAAAAATGGCAAAGTGGAAGTATTCTCTAAGTGAGTTAATTGCTCAAGTTCTAGATATTATACTGAAGCCAATTGCACCTCAATGGGAAAATACAGTCAATGTGACTAGAGACATCAGAGAGAAAAACCTTGAGATAGCTTATGTCAAATCTTTCTAACAAGAAAGTGAAGGAATCATTGAAGAAGAATAAACAAAAGTTGACCCCTAAGTTCAATGCATTCCTAATTCTATTAAAGGATATTGAATAAGTTGTGAAATCAAACATAATTTCATGGAAAAACATATATGGATTGCATAAGCCTACTAAGGAGGTTGTGAAAATTGATCATGAAAAGAATGATGATGAGGAGAAAGATGATGATGAAGTTCAAGATGAAATATATGATCATGAAATTAGTGAGGGCCTTCCTAACATTCAAGACAACCAAGACTTGGATCTTGAGAATATAGCAGCAAAGGTAATGGCCTCCCTCCCACTCTCTCCGAGCAAAGCCTTAGTGTCATGGAGCTCAAAGAAGGCTACTACAGAGTCAATTGAGGTAAACATTCTTCCTTTGAGTACCCAATTGACTATTGGAGCAATTCTACTTAGTGTAATGATGAGTGTGGTTTCTATCACTTCATCTATTGGGCAGTAGGCTCTACTCTTCTTAGCAGCTGACAGAGTCTTAGCAAGGAAAATTAAGTTCTCTTTCTATTACTTTTATTTCTAAATTAAGAAATATTGTTTCTACATCTATTTTTTCTATTGCCAGTGCAATGGTAGTTGAGGTTAAGCCTCAACTGAGCACTGAAGAATTGAGTAAAGGAAAGAAAAGGGTAAAGAGGTAGAAGCCTCAAATGAAGAGATTGATCTTAAGGAGGATGTAGTTATACAAGATTGGGATCTTTCCAATCTTACTCCTGATCAAATGGACACCCTTGGAGATCTATGGAAGAAAAGGGAAAAACAACAGAAGCTCAAAGAAGAAAATAAGAAGAAAAATCAAGTGCTTGAAGACATTAAGGGTATATTTGTTTATACACTAAGTATAGAGGTTGATGAGAAGCAACCCATATTGGAACAACTTGTTGAAATTGTTCACAAATTTAATGAAGAATTGAGTGGATAGGAAAAAATACTATAGAGAACATAAAGGAAGTTTGAAAACAAAGTCTTGAAGAAGGTGGCACAAAAAATTGCCATTGATCAAGTGGAGTTGTCCACTATTCTTGTAAATTTTTAAAAAAATTATAAATAATGTTATTTCTTTATTTGTTAAGTTAAGTGATACTGCCAATTTTTAAAAAGAAATAAAGGACAAGTTTTCTATGTTTGATGTTTATTTGAAGGCAAGTGCACATTGTTTTTCACTTGACCCTAGCATCAGTTCTACACATTTTGCGAAGATCATATATTTGACAAACTTGCAAGAAGAGTTGTTGAGGGAAGAAGCCAAGATAAGGGCTACACTTGCAGAAATATAGGGTATGATAATTCCCCACATGGATGTAATGAAAAACCATATTGCACATGCAAAAACATTAATCCATGACAACAACTTCTCTATAGCTAATCACATGATGGAAATATCAGTTGAAGTGTAGATAGCTTTGCACAGTTCAAAATTTTTGCAAAAGAATTGGGACAAAACCATGTCCATAATTTTGAAGGTACATAGTGATTTCCTTTCACATTTTGGTGTTACCTTATAAATATAGATTTTTGGCATTTGTGTCAAAATCAAGGGGGATATGTATATTCATAAGAAATAAGATCAAGGGGGAAATGGGATATATATAGTCAGAGTTTACCGAGCAGTAGTTCCAGTAGTCAAAACTGACTTACAGACCCAAGCATATGGATAGGGGGATTTTTTACTTATATTTTTGAGTATTCAATATTTTGGTATGATAAGTATTTTTGTCACTAATTCCAAAGGGGGTATTGTTGACCTTATGGTCAAATCATTTGTCAGTTAGTGACTAAACACTTAATCAGTTTGATTACATTGTTACCAAGCTTTATAGTTTCTATTGAGCTTCACATATAGTTAGCAATGTATACCAAGATTTATAGTTGCTACCAAGCTTCAAAGGTAGAATGCAGTGTAAGTCAAGCTTCACAAAGTCTATCGAGCTCCATAAGCAAAAAGTAGTGCAAGCTAAGTTTCACAGTGTCTACCAAGCTCATCAGTATAAACCACGTAGGATGTAGTGTTAAGTGTACTTGATAGTGTTCACTGATCTTATCAATGTCTACTAAGTTGGTAGTGTTATCAAAGGAGAATGAAAGTAGTGTTGACCAAGTTGCAATATTAGTCAAGCCCTTCAATGTATACTGAGTTCTTCAATGTTCACTAAGTCACCAAGTAATAACCAAGTTCAAGCTACTCTTGAGTGATCAATGTGGACCATCTATTAGTTTCAACCGAGTTCCAGAGCTTTCTAAGTTGATAGTATTGCCAAGTGTCAGAAACATCACCCAAGTTGTCTTCAGGACCCAAGTTTTAGCAATGAGCTGACTTGGTGAATTATGTTGAATTTGGTATTGTAGCCAACTACAGAAGGTAATGATTTGGATTGGTATACATCTTGTCATATCCAAAAGAAAAATGTGTAACAATTAAGAAGTAGTATGAGTGCAAATTAGAAGAAGGCTACAAGAAGTATAAGGAAAAGAAGAGTCGCATCTATCATAGAAAGGTGATCAGTTTACATCAAAGGAATCTCATTCAATAAATAGAGTTGCAAATCAAAGATCAACTATCAGTTCATCCTAACAGGTGCATCAATCAAATCCTCTAACAAGGTGGACTTAGCAGTCTTGTACAAATTTCCTAAGTGCATACTTAATTGTATTGTATAAATCCTCTCACAAGGTGGACCTAATAGTCCTTATTGCTACTAATAGGGCAGATCACCAAAAGTGATCAATTGTAAGCTGTAACAGCTAACTTTATACTGCAGTCATAAATCTTGTGGGTATCATCCCCACTCCAATTTTACTTTCTATTTGGAAGTTTTCTGGGTTACCAAATATTATGTCAAGTGTTATGAATGTTTTACTAATTTCAGTCATTCATACATACAATTAGATTAGACTATATTGTGAGGGTTTAATTGGTGAATTAAAGTATAAGTTTTATTGGTTTATGATTCACACGCGCCCCCCCCCCCCCCTCCCCTCCCCCTCCCTCTTAGTCACCTAGTTTATACTACATTTCCAACAACTTTTGTCTTAGTTATTTTTAGTGCGATTAAGATCAATGTAAGTTGAGTGAGTGGGTGGATACATTGGTTCCACATTATCTTACTCCATTTTCTTTCATGCCCTATGTCAAAAAATGATGACATGGAACATTTAGTTGAGCATGACCATCTATCAAATCTTCTCCAACTAGGACATGTCTTTGCATTAGTTGCAAGACAAGATAATGGTGATGAATCAAATTATTGGATAGCATGTTGTGTAAGAGGTAAAAAAAATCTTGCACAACTGATGATAGATGATGATGGATTCACATATCCTACTATTTTTGTTGTTGTTGCTGGAACATGGCTATGAACATACATGCTTAGAAATAATAAAATTTTGGCATTTGAAGACTGTGAGAAGAACAAAATCATTGTCATGTATTCACACCTTATTATAGTAGAAAATTTCAAGTCGTTGAAGTATCAAGAAATACCAAAAAGAAAAGAAATATTCACTATTAGTATTTTTTATCATGAAATTCTATTGGAGACCCTCAAGTAGAGAGATGACCCTTCAAGAACACTTCACTAGGTAATACTAACTCACAACAAGATTTCATATGTTCATTATATGCTTAAAACTTCAATCCATCCTTGCACTTGAATGAATTCCTATGATGACCCTTCAATTCAATTCCTATGTTATGTGAGTGCAATTGGATATGCATATCATAGATATCTAAGATTATACCACTCTCAATTGATGCAAACAAATTTATGGTAAAGTCTACTCTCCATTGTTAGTCCTATCTATCTATAGGAAAATATTATAGCTTTTGAGTCTTTTTTTTCATTAGTTCATGCCTTAGTTTCTATGAAAAAGGTAAAAAATTTACTATATAGTATGGTTGTAAAATTAATTTCTAATAAAATATAATTTTCTTTGTTAAATTCCTAATTTTTCATTGGTTGAAGTGTTTTTTCCCGGTGATCTTTTTAATTTTCTATTAATAAAAATCCATAAAATTGAGCTCAGCAATCATGACAATAGGTGAAGTGGTGGCAAGTTGTTGAGAGTCCTCTCTGGAGTATTTGATGTGGCATTTTGCATGATGGCATTACCATGAATGTGTTGCATTCTATTTGTGTGAGGAGTGGGTGTATTTCGTGATAAAAAAAAATTTTAGAAAGTTAGGCCAGTCCTCTCTTATCTCTTTACAAGCAATATTACCAGGAAAGATTGCAACAAAAGGAGGGTGAGGTTTTCCTATCCTAATGTTTTCAGTTATGCAAGTCACTCATGTCCATAAGCGATAAATTAGGAAAAATTGTCAATTGTATATTTTTATCAGTTCAATTATGTTACCTATGTATGGTTCATCTATATGTATTCATAATCATGGTAGTTTTAAGCTTATTTCTCAAGAAAAGATCTCCAATTGAAATCTTCAGTTTAAACACTGGCCAGTAAAGTGCTCTTTGATTTTATGTTTTCAATCTAACAAAATCTTCAACATGAACATTGAACACCTTGTTCAAGGTTCAATGTTCATAAGTTCGCGAATCTTCTTCTGTCAGGTTAGTTCAAGTTTTGGAGAGTCATTTGTTCTCACGGATACTTTTGCTCATTGTCAAAGTTGAACAATGAACTTTCTTGTTCAAACTTCATAGGTTCACACGTATTTCTAAGTTTTTTTGTCTTGAGAGCATAGTTTCCAACATTTCTTGACTTTTGAACTTGAACCTTGAACTATTTTGGTAGTTCAAAGGTTCATGTTTGCTTGGTCAAAAAATCTTATATCGTCAGAAACACGTGTCCAAGCAAGTGGTGGTATGAAGAATAACTTTTCT
This sequence comes from Cupressus sempervirens, assembly GCA_028749045.1. NCBI lineage: Eukaryota > Viridiplantae > Streptophyta > Pinopsida > Cupressales > Cupressaceae > Cupressus > Cupressus sempervirens. The sequence continues at coordinate 241,352,455 of CM053793.1, forward strand.
TTATCGAGATCTACAGGAAAGATACATATTGATTGGGATTTAATGGTAATAATGGAAAGACATGTTTCGGTATGTGTGAAGTCTAAATGAGCCTTTAATGATGGAAAGTACCAATCTCTTCACTGGTCTTGTCAACAATTCACATGCTTTTGATCCAAGTCTTATGTTTTAAAAGAAGTTACCTCATTTTCATTCATTTTGTCATTGTTATTTTAAGTAAGGATTTTCCTTGTCTTGTCTAGAGATACATGAAGGCAGCTTAAGCATTTCTGTCAGCAAAGCTTGCATGCACCCAACACAGTGAGTTTCTTGCCCTTCCTTATTAGGTGTTATTTCTTTTCCTACATTATTTTAAGAGTTGTGAATTCTTTTAATCTTGCTCTCTTCTGGTTAACCCTACCTCCTATGGTTTTTTTTGATCTTAAATTACTTGAGAAGGTTAAGGAATCTATCATAAGTAGTTTCTTTCGTAATATTGAGGACACCTTCCTTGCAAAGGAAGACATGGGTAAGTTATTAGCTAGATGTTTTTGAAGTATTAGATAGTAGCCAAAAGGATGGAAGGCTGACCCCAAAGTACAAAAAAGTTGAAGAATCATTTAGAGGTTACCTCCCAGTCATCTAATTGATACCAACTTTAAACTTCAAAAAACATAAAATATCTAGAGCCAAATCAACAAACCTATCAGTTTTGAAACTTGCAAAAAGGAAAAATTGAAAAACATTCCAGCAACACTCAAACAAATTGTTACTATCAGTCCCACAAATTGACATAAACATATAATATAAAACCACGTAGGGTATCTAGTAAATAGTAAACAACAACATAAAAATAAAAATAAAATAACCAGACCTAGGGCTAGCTACCCTCCTTCTTTCTAGGATCTCACTTTCTTCTCCTCACGCGTGTCCTTGTTCACATCATCCCCCTCCACCTTGGCCAATTTTTCAAAGAGCGTCTTCAACTAGTCCTCTACCAGGAACCCATAAATGGATTGAGTTATCTCTCTCTCCTTGCCCAAGTCCTTCTAATATTTATTCATCTACAAAAAGTAAAGGGTGGTGGTCATGGAATGCATGAATTTGATTAATAATTCCACTAGAGTATCAAATTTCTAGCAGATACCACTATGATTGTCTGCCAGATCCCTCATCAATTGCTCAAGCCTATCAAGTCTAGCCTTGTTGTGGCTCTGGTCATGGCTATGCTTGCCTTTTTTTCCCCTACCTTTAGGAGTATCTTTCCTAGGGGAGGTGATGTCTTCCCCCCCCCCCCCCCCCCCATAGTAAACAACAACATAATAGTAAAAAAGAAAATAACTAGACCCAAGGCAAGCTACCCTCCTTTCCAGGATCCTCATCCTTCTTCTCCCTATGCTCATCCTTGTTCACATGCTTCCCCTCCACATTGACTGGTTTTTCCAAGAGCGTCTTCAACCAGTCTCCCTCTAGGAACTCATAAATGGATTAGGTTATCTCGCTCTCCTTGGCCAGGTCCTTCTCATCTTTATTCACCTGCAAAAAGTAAAGGGTGGTGGCCAAGGAATGCATGAATTTGGTGGATAATTCCACTAAAGTGTCAAAATTCTGGTAGATACCACTATGATTTTTTGCTAGATCTCTCATCAATTGCTTAATTCTATCAATTCTAGCCTTTTTTTGGCTCTAGCCATGGCTATGCTTGCCTTTTTACTCCTACCTTTAGGAGTATATTTCCTAGGGGAGGTGATGTCTTAATCCCATGCTTCTAGCTAGGGTAGCTTCGAGGGTGTCATAAATGTGAGAGGGGCTAGGGGGGTTGGGGATAGGCTTCATGTTCTAGGGTAGTCTCTTCCTTTTTGTAGGTTTAACATCACTTTTAGTAGATTTAGAGCTAGAATCATGCTTGGGGGGGAATTGAATTTTCCAACTAAAGGCGTTTGCTAGTTCTCTTGGCACTCTGCTTACACTTGCTAGTGTCTGTATCTAAATCAATGAGACTAATTTTAACCTCATGGCTAGGGGTTCTCTTGGTTTTCTTGTGGCTAGGACCAGGGCCAGGGTACAAAGAGACTTGGGGGGTGACAAAAACTAGCAGGTTGACCTGGAGCGACAGGTTTTGGACAAGATAGTAGATATATAGTTTGTTCATGAACCCCTAATGGATGAGATAAAAGGTTTTATCCTCCTCTTTTTTCCTCCTAGCCTTATATATACAATCTTCCATAGAATGCAACAAAAGAAACAAAAAGGAAATATGATCCAAGTTTCTAAAGTGGTTAAGAATGGGGAAATGGTAATAAGAGTACCTGAAACCAAACTTTGAGGGCAATGTATCTTATAATAACATAGCAGACGATATCCCAGGGTTTAGGAAGGTCTTCCCTTGAAAACCCACCTCTCATCCGCATTGATTCCTCCTTAAATTTGAAAAAAAAAATTAGACTAGTTTCCTCATTAACTTTGGCCTGCTTGCATCATTTCTTGCCTTCCAGGATAAACCCTCCAACCTTTGCAATGACTTCCTCCAAGATTTTGAAACATGTCCCGTTGATTGTCACTTTCCTTTCATTCCACAAATTAAAGAACTGCATTGAGACATTCTCATCATATTTCATCATCCCTTCCATAAATGGTAATAGGCCACCCTCCTGCAAATAAACCATCGCTACTTAGCTCTTGTGGATGCAAGCCTCCAATCCTATAGGTTCACTATGATCACTAGTGCCCATGTCATCACCCAATTCAACCACCAACTCTTTAGAATTTTTTGGCATAGCCTTGTTGTAGGTTTGGTAGTTACTGAATATTAAATGAATTGTACCCAAGATTAAAAGGAAAAGGCAATGAAAAACCATCATAAGTCTGTAAGGTTTCCCAAAAATTGAGAACCCACCCTCAGTGGCATGCATTAGTAGTCCCTTTCTATCTATAAATGGTCATCACCAACTGTATGTGGAGTAGGAATTTAACAACTTATCTTTTTTTATCATCAAGTGCTTGTTTTTTACATCTCAACAAATACACTCTTTGTGTCCTTTTTCGACTATACTTAAAGCTCATGAAAATTGAATCATTAATGTGAATCATCATATAATCTTGCCAAATAATCCCTTTATGAAGAGGTTTTTCTTCCTGCCCATGTGAATAATTGAAGACCTACCACCCGTTGTGATGATTCATATGGCTCTATTGTGAGTACACTCCCTTTCCATCATAACTTGAGTTGATTATGGAAACTATCTGATGTCCTCCCATTCAATTAACCACTGACATGATGGTCATATTTTTCCAGCTCATCCACTATACCATTCCCTTCATGATATATGTGTTCCATGTGGATCTCATGGAATTGTTCCATCAACTTGTGGATTTCATCAATTATCACTTTGATCCACCAGCTGCTCATGCCCTCTCCCTTAACAGTGTTAATAATTAAAATTAAGTCTCCCTAAATGGAAAGCTTGTTAATTCCATGTGCTCTCACAATTCTCAAACCCCACAGAAGTGCCAAGGATTTCACTTCATTGTTTGAGCCCCCTCTATAGTTTCTAGTATATGCAACCACCAAATTTCCCATATTATTGCTAAAAACACCTCCTGCCACCATATTTCCTATCATTCTTGAACCATCGAAATTGAATTTGATCTAGGACTTGGGGGGGTGCTGCACCATCTTCATTCTAGCCATGGCTTTGGAATTGTCGAATTGTGCCAATATTGGGCCTACATCCCAAGTAGAAGCCCATTTCATGTCAAGTCTACCCGAGGGGTTCAAGGGGAATGTGCTTCCACTACCATATCCCACTACATTCTTTTAGAAGTATGATAACCTATTGGGCCACCCCTGAACTGGTAGTGGCTTGTTCCCTGAAAATTCTATTAGGTAGATGTTAAAACCCAAAGCTTGGATCTATATCCCAGAAGGTTTCAGAGAGTGGGTTGTTACAAGAATCTACCTTCCCTAAAGTCTTTCCTTGCCCAGAATTAGTCCTAGCATGTAGAGATAGGTGTGACGTAGCTAAAAAATGTATCTTTGCCTTTAATGGTGAGGCCTTGGTATATGTCAATTGAGTTGTTGTAATGGGTGCATTGAGGATCCTTCCCCACAAGGTCTATGAGGATTGGATTATCAGCTCTTCCTACACATAGTTCTCTATGGATGTCAATGAGTTTAATAATACAATTGCTAAGGTTGGCTTTTCAAATCTAAGAGAGGAGGTTCCCACCTTCTGTATCCATTAACCAGAGAACATATGATTCCTAAGATTAAACATGTCATTAAATTATTGAATAGAGTGAAAAGAAACCCTAATGCCTTTCATTGGGAGAATCGGATGTACATTTTCATTCAAACAATTTTGGGAGAAGATAAATGTATTGACTAGGCAAATATTACAGCAACTAGGCTTCAAGAGGAGCTTTTTCAAGTTTTTGGAACTTTTGGATTTTATATGTCTTCCTATTTGTACTATATCTTGGCTTGTGGTAGAGAATGGAAGGGTCTACCTCCCCTAGACTAGAATAAAATCATGTTGATTTATGAATACTATCCCCTTTTGCAAAAGAGAAATAACCCAAAAGGTTTCAAAATAGTTCAAGATACCTTCTTGGCCAAATTGGTGTTCAAGCTTCAGGGAAAAGAGAACACAAGAATAATAGAGGAAGTCGCTCAACTGATTGACATTTATGGTAGCTTCTTTACTCGGTCCCTAAAGTTCACTTACCTAAGAGTTGAAGGATATGAAGAAAAACACCTAAGATTGCTTCGACACTGCTTAGATTTTTTTGTATTGATTAAAATATGTAGACAATTGGCTAAAGTAGAAAAGAGTTGTAAATCTTGGAAAGGATTTGGCTACACATTCCCTATTGAACTTAGACATTATAGTTACAAGATAATTCATGATGCCCTGAAGCTTAAGGCTGAAATTAAATCCATGAACCTATTGACCTATTCCATCATACCTAACTTTGATAGGCAAGAATTTTCCCTAAGATATTCTAAGCTAGGTTCATATTCTCTTCATGTCCCTCATCTAGAAGACTCCTAGGCTAACTTTCAGGATGATTTTGAGGTTAGGAGAAGGTTTTGGTCTAGATTATCACTAGCTCAAATCAAGTATTTTGATCTTTCACTAGATACCTTTGGAGTAGTTGAAGAAGAAAATGAAGAAACTATTGACTCAACTTATATTGAACAAGTGGAGGCTTACCCTTTACTCGTAATAGACTAGACCATACTAGAAGAAGATGACTTTCATGCTAGAACCTTTCCTATCCTAACCAGAATAGAATGATGGCTCCTAAACAAAAGGTAGTCAAAATCAATGACTCATAGTGTTTAAGAAGTTCATGCTAGCCCTAGTTCACCCATGGTTGTTCTTAATGCTAACCAAGTTGTTCCCTCTCCCACTACTAGTAAACTAAAGTTGAGATTTGAACCTGAATGCCTTGTTCATGGTTTAGTTCAACTCCCTCCTTTCGTCAAGTGGACTCGCTCTCGTAGTAGGAAGAAGCAAGAATAGCTAAGCACTTCGAAAGAAATTTGTGATAACTTAGTTACAATTAATATTGATTTAAGAGAGAAACATTCTATTGAAGTCCTAAGTGGTGAAATGGAGCAGGTGAATCAACAAGTGATGGAGGGAGCCAATACTTTAAGTTTAGTGGTGCTTAGTCCATCCCCTATTTTTCAAACCCCTCCTCCTAAGGAAAATCCATCCATTCTTAATTGGTTCAACTTGTCTATAAGTATGAAAAGAAGTATAGTTCTAGCAACTCTTCTAGTGGGTGATATGGTAAGAAAATGTCTTGGAAAGACTCACAAAGATAAGAAAGCAAAGATTGAGACTGTGCTAAATGTTGGTGAGAATACAATGATAGCTCCTATTTTCACTAAGCATAATTTTCAAATTTTATGGTGAAAATACTAAATGTTGTATTTGTTAGGGTTGTATATTTCATGTTTACATCTGAAAAGGAATCCCTAGCATGTTTTTCTCTCATCTATTTTTCTCATTGTTAGCCCAAGTGTGAAATTTAGTGCCCTAGGATTTTGATTTTATCTCATATAAAAAGAAATCTTCATAAAATCATATTCTAAGCCCTAACCCTAGGTTTTGAAACAAAGCATGTTTTCATTTTGTCTTTTACATCATCATCTATGATGTTATGATAAGAGGGTTATTGGAGCATCGTGATGAAGAATTTTCAGTGTCCCGATCCTAAGATGAAGTATTGTATCGTAGTATCATGGATGAGAAAGATGGTCTTCGTGATCTTATGATTGCCTTTATATCATATGATCATGTGGCAATTTAACTGGTTTTCTTTTTGGCGATCTCTAATATTATGACAAAGGAGGTCATCATGGCATTGAGAACAATGAAAGGATGTGTTACAATGTTATGAAGTAGCAAACATCATAGGATCATAAAGGAAATATTAGGATGTTGCAGTGCTATAGGGTACCTATGGTTGTAAGGTGGGAAAAGATAAACTAATGTAACAATACGATGTCAGACAAGCAACAAGTGTCCATCTTTGATTGATCAAATCATGAAGCTTACATTAGTTGGATGATTACTTAGGATCAATGGGACCAAAAAGGAATTTTATATTGTTTTTGCATGGCATATGGCTATCTTCAATCTTATGATATATGGTTCATCATAAGATCTAAAAGTAATAAATGATATGCTCTGATGTTATGAATAGGTCATGATCATAAGATTACAAATCAAAAATGCAAAGCCCACAATGCTACGGTAAAAGGGGTTAACAATTTATCATAAAATCATAGAAGATTGAAAGGTAACTAGAGATGTTACGAAATAACAAAGTAAAAATGATCGTAAGATTGTATGTTGAAAGAGGTCAAGGTAAGATGCTACACCAATCTAAAGATAAGTTGTTTGTTGAGAGATCGTAGAAGAAGAAAGGTCAGCATAGATGTCATGATGACTAAGGAATCGTAAGATTATAAAGAATTTGGTGAGAGTTTCCAATTGTTCAACAAGCATTTTTTAAAAGGTTTTTTAATATCAGATAGCCGAATTTTCATTGATAAGATATTACAAAAAATCATTTCCTTCAGTAATGATCATAGGATTGCAGACTCTATTTTGACATAAAACATGCTAGTCACTATTATGAGCTAGAAATGACAATGAACTTCTTGACCAATAAGATTTGAATGCAGTGCATAAAGTGCATTGCTAGATAGTAATGTTGATGCTCCCCTGAGGTGATAGAATCAATTAATATTGCATTTCAAAGCATGCTGAAAATTAATGCAAAGATGAATGTTGATTCGTATACATTAAGTTATAAGAGCTTTCTTATTTAACAAATACAGTTTATAGTTTACTAAAAAAGAGAACTTGAGCAATTGTAGAGTTTTTAGTGTATCCAAATTGTTGTTTTAGATATTTGAGAACAATTTCCATACTGTGTTTGCTAGCATATTGTGAAGATGTCTGACAAAGAAGTGGAAGAAATTTAAGCATCAAACATGGGAGTTGCAAAAACTTCAACTTCTAAAGGAGGAAAAACCAAACAAAAGAAACCAAATAGGTTTGTAGAGGAATGGATAAAACTTTTCCCTGGTTCTTCTAATGCCAATGTTGCAGACGATCAAGCCTTTATCAACCTGTATGCTCTTTGCAGAGATGTTGTGTGCCTTAGTGTTACTATTTCTGAGCTTTTCAAGTATTATATTATAACGTGGACAATAAAATTCCTACGTGTAACCCATAGAAGAAGAATTTAGCCAAGTTGATATTTCTAAAAGTCTTTATAGATGTAGACTTGATGAACGCCCTATTTCATTGTTACAATCCGGCCACTAAATCCTTTCATAGGAAAGATGGAACCATCCTCTATACTCTTGACCATGAATCATTCATTGAGGCCTTTGGACTTGATGGAGCTATGGGTCAGCCTATAGATTTAAAAGATTTGTAGAGGAAATTTGAGGCAAATACCAAGGCCTGTACTGGGAAATCTATGCTACAGCATATTTCTATGGATTTGAAGGAAGTGGGTGATTACCCTAAAAAGGTGGAAAAAATGATACCACTGGACAAATTTAAGAACTATTTTGTAAAGATAGTATATGGTGTCCATAAGGTGGTTGGCAAGGATGGAACTAACATAGTATATGGAGTAGAATTTATAATTTCCAGAGATGTATAGGACTCCTACCATGGCGGGGAGTATGATTATGTGAACTACATTTTGGAGGTAATGAAAGAGAATATTTCAAAGGCTCAAAGTGGAGAACTAAAGGACTTCAAGTTCCATCGTTATTCACTACCGATGCACCTGATCCTCTACAAGAATGTAGGGTATATAAGTTCTGATTTTATTGACCATACTTTTGATGCAAATGGAGATCTACCAGTTGAACTATGGACACAGGTATGGGATAGCAATTATCATTTTTTTTTTTTTTTTTCATTCTTTGATAATTTTAGTGCTATTATAATGAGAATGTTAAATCCAAGTTACTTTAGGGCACCTGATATTTCAAAAGGCCTTTTGAGATCAGCCCTGCTTCCTGAAGGGAAAATACTAGACCTAATTAGGGGGATATTTTCTTGTTCCCAACTTTTTCTTTAATGAGAGTCTATGGTTGTCCTCAACCACCCCACATACTACCAAAGTTTATCCCTCCCAGATTGGGTATCATTGAATTCATATGGCAATTGTTCATGGTCAATAGGGAGTATCTAGGACCCAAAGTGCATAAGGGCACTTAGGATTAGGGATTTTACAATTGGAAAAGAAGCCCTGGATCATATCCATTCTTTCCTCCATCATTTCAATTTTTCAACTAGTCCTTATAGGATGTATGACCCTAATAATTGGATGAGGGTCACCCTTAAAGAAATAAGAAATTATGTACTGCCTAGCACCAAGGAATTAACCCATGAGGATGTCATTCCAAACATAGTTGCAGAGGGTAAGGTAGCTTCTAAGCTAGCAAACTGAAATGATGTTTTGAGGGTGGAGAGAGAACTGAAGAGAGTAGATCCCCATTTTTTGGGATTTTATATGGATATCCCCTATCCTTAGAGGATTAGGAAGATGGTCGTAGACCATGCTGAAATTATGGCCAAGATGCCAAAAGGACCAATGGGGGAGGAAGAAAGGGTGTGTCTAGATAGCCTTGAACCTAATGTGACCCTAGAGATGGAAGAAGATGATGTCCCTGAAGCATCATGGGTCACAAAGGGAAATAAGAGATAGAAGGTTGTCCATATCCATGTTGAGGTAAAATAGAGGACTTTGCAAATCTTACTTGGCAATAGTCAGTATTTTTTTGACTTAAGGAAAAGTTACCTCTAGGACAGAATAAATGTAGCTGAGAGTACACTCACTGATGTGGAGTTAGCATCAGCAAGGCTTGATGACAAGATTATCTAAGCCCAACAGTTCCTTGAAGATGATGAATTCATCAAATACATTGAATTCAAGAGCTTTATGTACAAAATAAAATAGAGTGAGCTAGTATTGAAAATGAAACTAGGAGAATCTAATGAGTAGAAAATAGAACTAGTTGAAAAGTTGTAGGCCTATGATCTTGAGAGTGAGGTCATGACTCTAGTGGAGGCCAGAGATCTTGTACAAAGGAGTAGCATACTATTGGTGCTTGGATGGGACTTGGAACAAGCATTTATGCTTGATTGAATAAGGAGACAGGAAAATGCCATTTTATATGAGGCATTTGGAGTAGATGGATTGCAGAGAGGAACTGGTTTCAACATTGACACAAAATCTCTAGTATTTTGGAGTATGGCTCCTTCCTCCAATAAGCCAAAATTAATGGGTGTACAAAGAACTAAACAAGGTAACATTTATGGACCCTATAGGGCACCTCTAGCACAAATATTTCTAAGGCATTGAAACACTTTTCATTTATGAATGAAGCAAAGGTAGAGGAAATAGAAACTAGACTTTCTAAATCCATACATGATTACATAGATGTGAGGAAGCTTTATGAGGATGAGCTAAGAAAAAGCCATGTGTATAAGGAGAGAATTGTAGAGCTTAAAGCCAAGGTCCAAGCACTTGAAAATGAAGCTGCATCACTCAAGAAGCAACTTGTACAAGTAGAACAGGTGGTTGTTGCAGAACATAGGGAAGAGCATGAAGATCAACAATAGCCAACTAGGGATACAATTGAGGCCCTAACACAAATAGAGGATTTGGGAGAAGAGGAGGCATCAGAACCTAGGAAGATGAGCATTGATGCTCAATCTACTCAGCAGGGAGGTGAAATAAGGACAGTTGTCCTTAGGAGTTTCATAAGCCACAAAATTAAAATTCTAAAAAATATGTCATAGCGGGCTCATAGTTTTTATATTGTTTTACAAAGTGCTGAGCAATTTTGCAATGAGGCACTTCCATGGTTGTCACCCACTTTTAATCTTTGGGGGCCATACATTCAGTTTTTGTAGAGGCTAATTGTACTAATGGCTAAAAAGCCAGATTTGCCTAATAAAACAAT